>CP136888.1:5350796-5370796 GCA_033000465.1 Sciaenops ocellatus | reverse complement strand
ATAAAACTTTTGTATATTGTAGTATTCACCACAACCGTTTCAGCTCCAGCAGCTTCCTCAACCACATTTTCACAGTGTCGGTGGTCATCCCCTTCAGCTACGTAGACAAAATGGTGATCATTGAGGGTGAGAAGCTTCACCCTCGAGTGAAGTGAGTGCATCATGCAGGTATTCACAGTACACTGAATACAGTAATTGCCATAACTGACAATGTGAATGTAGTTAAGTACTCAAAATACCAAGTTCCAATGTTTTGAGCAGACAAACTTACCTCCACTGTGATGTCAGACATTTCACAGGTAGATATTACAAAACATAGTCAGATGCAGTTATAGTTATAGGAGTCTTTAAATCCTCGCTCCTTTAAATCCTCAGCTTTTTTCTCATTTTTGAAAAATAAATGACGAAACATTAAAATTCCAAATTTTATTGCATACAGCATTCATTGTAAAAGTGAGTTTGGAGAAATGTATAATAGATCTACGCTGGAGTAAATGTGCTATAAATCCAAACGACTGCAACATTTTCTTTTTTTACTTTTCTCTGGGTGTAACATAACTTATTTAGATTAGCTGATTAGATGAGATGAAACTTTAATGAGAGCTCGGGGTGATCTGAGGAAGCAGATAATGGCATCCAGCAAAGAAAAATATAGAGAATAGAGCAGATGAGCATCAATCAGTTCAATAAAACCACTCAAGCACACTGCAAACAGAGCAAAAGCATTTGGAATTTGAAACTAGATGAAGGCAATAGACATTTACTGAATGACATATAAATGAAAGTACTGTATCAGACAATCAACATGTGTGTATGAGATGTTTTTCCTTATCATAAAAACACAGTTTCTATGTTTTCCCTTCTCTGTCACATCCCCCTTCCCTCCTTTTATTGTTTCTCCGCAAGGTAATGTTGAGGTAACATCTGGAGCTGTAATAGAGCTCGGTCCAGTTTGTTTTGGTGCTAGCTTTGGCACACATCACCACAGCACAGGGTGTGGATATTCTGCTGCAGGGCGACACAGGTTTACTAGTGTGATTGCCAGAGTTTTGGTTAGTGCACCATGATATAGAGATACTTCTTGTGTGTGCTCAGGCCACAACAAAGAAGGGTTACAATTTAATTAAGTAAGTGATTTATTAAGGAGAACAGAATGAAGTATGGGTGTTGGGTTCTATGACACTAACCTAAGACTAGATGTGGTGTGATAAGGCTAAACTAAGCACAATCAAACCAAACAAAATCAAGTTGCCAAGAGACATCTTGGAAGCAGATCTGTTTCCTGCTTTAATACAATTTCATCCAATAGAAATCAATGCTAGGCAAGCAAGAATTACCACTACACTCAACAGTTATCAAGTTAAAAATGTGGATTCACTTCTAAATCCTGAAGAACATTTCTAGGATGACAAAGCAGCATAGAAAATACATCAATTCATCCATCCATTGTCTTCCACTGTCTTCTGGGATTCGGTCATGGTGGCAGCAGGTTAAGCAGGGTGTTTCAGATGTCCTCCCTACCAATGTTTTCCAACTTACCTTGGGGGATCCCAGGTCTGATGGGATATATAGAGAGTTCTAGGTCTACCATGGGGTCTCCTGCCAGTTGAAAGTCCCCAGAAAACCTCCAAAGGAAGGTGCCAGGGAGGCATCCAAATCAGATGTCAAACCACATCAGCTAGCTTCTAGTTAGCTTTCTCCAGACGTCCAAGCATCTCATTGTATCTCCAACGGTGAGCCCAGTGAGCCTACAGAGGAAACTAATTTCAGCTGCTTATATTGATGATCTCATTCTTTCTGTAACTATCCAAAGTTCATGGCCATAGGTGTGGGTTAGAATATAGATTGATTGTAAATTGAGAACTTTGGCTTCTGGTTCAGCTCCCTCTTCACCACAACGGTCTAGTACACCATCTGCATTAATATTGACACCATCTCAGACTTTTTATTTATTATGACTCATGAACAAGATCCCCAGATACTTGGTCAGAAGCCCTTTTTGCACACAGCATCACCAAGAACTATGCCGGCAACCAACTTTAATGTGTCAGGGCAATCAGACAGTCGTAGATCATTACGTAAAAGTTTCTGTGTCATTCCTTTGAAGAGCAGGCCAACTGCCACTTTATGTAATTACTGCAATTTAGCCAAAGTTGAGACTTTTTACTCAGCATGTTCTCGTGTAAAATCAAATCCCCATGTGCCTGACCTTGTGTCAAGATGTCTAGCCCACTCAGCTGCTAAGGAAGCCCAGCTGGACACCAGTGTGCAACCACAAACAACACCTGGATGTATTCACAGATCCCATCTGGACACAGAAGCATGCAACGACTGGCAATGTCCAGATGCAGGTGCATGAGTACCTTAAAAATGCGAGTGTGTATTTCTGAGGTACTCACAAGTGGATGTTGACAGAACACATTATGTGCTGATAATGATAACAGATCTGTGTTGTCTGGTTATGAAATATATCTAAACTATTAAAAGTGGAAAGATCTGAGCAACAATGACGTGATATTTGCAGACTTGCTGCATTTGCTTCACTTCCAGAAGCATTTTATGAACTGTCAGCATCACACAGGGACAATGTTTACTCTAAATTATGATGATTATTGTCATCCTGCAGCAGCAAAAATAGAGGATGTGTGCAGAAACACATCTGTAAAAACTGAAAACGATGAACATCACTGATACTGTACATCTTTGGCGGTTGTGTTGTGGTCTAGTTGCTCCGGAAATGTGTCCACAAAACTTCCACAGTCAATCAGTTTCCTTTTCCTCAGAGAAAGTCCTGACCTCCACAGCAGCTGAATCCAGAAGACAAGCAAACTCCTCACTTCCCATAACCCCTTGCGTTACGAACCTTTGACTTCCACAGACCCAGGAGAGATGAGACACAATGGCAAGATTAAATCTCTCTCATCTTTGTGAAGCTACTGTGTTCAGCATTAGGAGAATTAAGAAATTATGCCTAATTTATAGTTTGGTTGCACAGATTCATTTCATAATAATTACATAACTGAATGATGAAACACATTAGTTTTGTTTTGATAAAACTGTGAGGGGAAAATCCAATGCCTTTCTCGCAGGAATCTAGTATTATTATACCCCTTACATCACTGTTTCCGAGCTGAACCAAAATATCCAGACCATCCCTCACCCGGTGGGGAACATTTACTGTCTGAAAAGACGAGCTGTCAAACTCTAGATTCAGCTCACACATCAAAATCCACCGAGAGCGCGCACTACAGTATTAGGAAGACTTACCTGGTCATCATGTTCTCCTGTCTTTATATTACTGTCTCTAAACTTTTATGACATCCTACATCAACTCTTTGCGGTGGTTGATGTGCAGCACTGTGCACTGACATGCACTTACAAAGAGAACCTAGATAAAGTGGTGAGATTTAATCCAAACCTGCTGCGTCCGTGTGTTTTATAATGATATGTAGTTCCCCCACCTGCACGATAAAACCTGTATCTGTGTGAGTATGTGTTTATACTCTCATGTGCATGCATTAGGATGTGTATGCAAGACAAAACCTGCACAGAGTCTGGTTTCACGCTGATGTTAAAGCTATTATCATAACAACCGGCAAGAAGGCTCATAAAATTATGGGGTGTAATAAAGTTAATGAGCAAAACATCACAAGGGACACACGGTGTGTGCATGTGTAGTTGTATGTGTGTGATTATAGTGGAAGAAAGCTATGGAGATGTGCTCTGTCTGTGTGAGAGACCAGTCTTCACTGGTGTGCAGTGTTAGCTTTGTTAATTCAACAGTTTGGTAGGTTGGGTTCTATATTGTCTTGGAGAACAAATACAGAACATCTTCACAGTGGAATAAAGCTTCTTAAACTTTATTGGACTGATAAATGAGACTTTATACAGTGTGTATGAACATGAAATGCTATGCTATAAATATAAACTGCAGTTGGGAACTTAGAGGACCTGCTCAGAAATATCTAATCTGTTTAGTTCTGACCTCGTTTTAATTTATTTCCTTCACACTTCCACTGTTACTTTCAAATTGTGTTTTTTTTCTTCCTTAAATAAAGCTTAGGTCTGTAAATCTTGTGAGGGTGTGTGTGATGAGTGTGTTTATTGCAGGTTATTTAGCTGATATTGCAGAACACATTCACACACGCACACACAGAGATACACTGAGCATCAGGACACAAGATTACTCAAACATTGTCTTCAATGGGGCGTTGATTAGCTCAGATGGTAGAGCGTCCGCCCCATGTACGAAGGTTTGGTAGCGGCACGGGTTCAATTCCCACCTGTGGCCCTTTGCTACATGTCATTCCCCATCTCTCTCTCCCACACTCCTGTCACTCTTCGACTGTCTCTATCCAATAAAAGCTTTAAAAGAGATTTAAAAGCTTACAAAAAAAACATTGTCTTCAATGAATTCTGGCAGTCTAACATCTGTTATAGTTACACACCCACACACAGACACACACAATACTTAATTTCTGGCAGTCTAACAGATGTCATGGTTTGCACGCACACAAAAACAAACATGTGCACACACACCTACAGACAAACACAATACCTTCATCTGGAGAAACTCTGCCTCCATCAGGGCAGGGACACCTGGAGCTGGCGGAGTCCAGCAAGAGGCAGCGTTAGTGGGCCACACAGCAGGAGGGGAGCCTCTGGTCATGGGGAGGCTCTGGAGATGCCGTCATGTTTTCCAGGCAGCTGGAGCAGGAATGGTGAGGCAGGCGGGCTACTACTTAGTTAGCAGAAAGCAAACAGATGCCAAATGGAGAATGGAATGAAGGACGCACAAGTGCATGTGTGTGAGGAAATGAGAAACTTTTATGAACCAGGTGGATTCCCACCGCCTCATTTCTGTCCTAATTTAGCTGGAAAAACACAGAATATTTGCCAGTAATGGATAGGAAGCATTTATATCCAGAATCAACAAAACATTAATGTTGTGGAAACATTGTTGACATTCAGGACAGAGACTCGTGATCAAGGCACGAATTGCAAGTGGGTTAAAAGCACTTGAGAAACGTTTCCTTAGCACTACAGCTTCTTATACACATAAAGAATGGATGTTTTTATTTAAAAGAATAGTTCAGCATTTTGGGAAATTCACTTTACTTTATTACTAAGAGTTAGATAAGATCCATATAAGGCAGCATATCAAACCAGGAGGGAGTTAACCTTAGCATAAAGACCACAAGCAGCCAGCCTGGCTCTGTCCAAAGTCTAAAAGGCCTCTCAACTCAACAAATTCAGTGTTTGATTAATCTGGACACAAACAGAAATGTAAAAACAATGTGGAATATATTCATGAAGGCTTGTGTTGTTCTCCACTAAACATTTACCGTAAATCGTTTCCTGTTAAAGACAGTGAAATAAGAAATACATTTCCCATGCTATAATTGTGTTCAGTTCAGTTAAGTTATCCATTCTTATATGCCAAAAATAAACAGTGTATATGGGTAGTTCGTAGTGTTGTTGACTGATTCAGGTCCAAATCTTAACATTTTATTAAGTTAGAAATATTCAAATTCTACATTTTGTGCTATAAATCTGCATGGCGACTGCCTTCTACTGGTTGAAGCTCAGTTATTACAATTGAATTTTGCTATTGGCTGAACTGGAGGCAGGTGACGTATATGATGGCAACTTTCTTCGCCAAACAAACCCTCGTCCTGTACTAGACTGTCTTAGATTCTGCTGTGTCACACACTATGAAGCCACGATGCCACGTCTCCTATGGCGATTGTCCTGTGCTACACAGAGAGGGATCCAGCAGAATTTAGGAGTGCAGCTACACACTGGGCGGTTGTCGCTCGGGTGGTAGAGCGGGTTTTCTGATAGCTGTCACGTCTCTGTATCGCTCCTGATGAGCGGTTGGCCCTTTCCATGGCAGCCTCTGCCATCAGTGTATGAATGGGTGAATATGAAGAGTGTTGTAAAAGGGCTTTGAGTGGTCAGTAGATCAGAAAGGTGCTATATAAAAATAAGACCATTTAATTTAACAAGTGCAATAAAGCTCTATCAAACTACCACGTCTCCTCTGACAGTACAAAGGCCCCATTTAGCATTTTGACTTAATGCACCATTAATCCAGTGACACTAAAAATTAAGAGGGCACTTGAAGAGCACAGACCTCGGCCGAGGCTAACAGTCCAGTCTTCTATGATATGAAAATCTGTGCAACAACTAATGTTTCTATTAACCAATTATCTCACAATGTTAACGAAAATGAAAAATAATTATGTACGTGTCATCTGTCTCATGATTTGGATCCACTCCAAAGCTAAATGGGTTCTCCTTTGGCTCCCAACACCCTCCTAACAAGTTTCATGTAAATCAGGCCAGTAGTTTTTCTTTAATCCTGCTGACAAACAAACCACAGTGAAAACACAACCTCCTCGGCAGAGATAACCAAAGAGAGCCTAGAGGAGTGTCATCTAATGCCATTCTACTCATTTTATTTTGTGGCTTGCTCTGCTGCATGGCACAGGGCAAGACTGCTTGAAGGCACACAACAGGAAGGGAAGACGCATTGCACTTTCAGCATAAATAGATCCAAGAACAGACATCCTGTTTATAAGGCTTTCAGAGAATATGGTTCTATTTTAAGAAAGATTAGCATGAGGAACACTGCCTGCCAAGACATAGTCATTATCTGAACCACAATCTCATTTGTTTCTGATGATGAAACCAAGGTATCTGAATGAATCTGGGAATTTTAACACATGTAACATGTGAAAATGAAATGCAATATAATGGCTTCTTCAGTCTCCAAACGCACCAGTCAGACGCCGCTCACCATCATGCTGAGATAAGAACTCTTTTCAGCTTGGGCGTCTACATCTCAGCTCTCATTCTCCCCCATTTTCATCTTTTTCATGGCAGAATCACTTCTCGCCTCGCTTCATCTCCCTCTATCACTCCTGCTCATTCAACGTGCTGTCGAGACGAGTCTGTTCTGTCTACGTTTCAGCTTCTCCGTCAGATCCCGCCTGGGGCCAGAAGGGTTCCTGTGATAGCGTCCTCAAAGTTAAGATATGCCTGCACGCTGGCACACATGAAAGAGGGAGAAGTAAAGGCTGTAAGTCAGGAGAGAGAGAGCGAACATCTGACTCAGAGAGACTTGAAGTGTCAGGTCCCTGTTGGCAGTTCAGTTTCAATTTTCTTGTCAAATTTAAAACTGCTAATTACAACATAATGGAAAACTATTCTCCTTTAGTAAGTTTTTTTCATAGATTGGAAATGAAAGAAGAAATATGTAAATTTAGGCTAGTTTTCAATTTTAATTTCCTGAATTTTAATTGAACGAAGTATAAATTGAGCCAAACTCTTCTTCGGAGAAGTCCTCACTGTTTTTGATGTTTGCAACCTCACTCATTTTCTGGCTGGTTGTCTTCTCACCCCCTCGTTCCATAAGTCTAATAACTACTGTGCCTTTCTCTCATGTCTGCCTCAGAATAAAGGATTCTTTTGCAGAGCGAGAGCAGTCTGGCCTGACTCTCGCCTCTACATGCATTCCAGCCTCCGTCTCATCTCAGCTCAGGGCAATGGCTTCAGTCTTGATGCACTCCTGACTGGATGAGTGGGCTGAGTAGGTGGGTGCTTGTCTATCTGCAGTCTGCCTGCATGACAGGCTGACGGGGTTGATAACTAGCTAAGTGTGGGTGTTATACGGAGTTGAGGTTTTTGCATGCTGAGTGTCTGACACTCGCCCCATTTCAAATTTTATACAGCCTCTGAGTTTTTACATGCATCCGGCTCAGTCCAACACAGAGTTCAGCCTTGAGCAAAATGAGCATGTAAGGTGACGAATGGAAATAACAAAGACCGGTGGGGGTTTGTGTCATAATATTCAGATTCTGACTTAAATAATTTGTGATCATTTCACAAAAACAAATGTCTGCCTTGTTTCTATAAGTGTGTTGTTTAACATGTTTAGCATTCAAATAAAGACTGGAGATGTGGATTATGCTGTGAGATGTCTCTATGGTTTGAAACTTTTTTGAAAGTGAAACCTTGTCAGCATTTGAGCAAAATAAATTCATATTCAAGATGCACCGTGAAGGACGAAACAAACTGCTTCCAGCCACCTCTAAAGCCAACAGGAGTTAATGTTTGATACTTAAAATAGATTTTGGATGGAGTGCTACTTTAATGTTTGAAATACCTGGTGTGTGAGGTGCACTGGAAGTGATGGGCCTCAATTTGTTTGGGAAAAAATGAAGAAATCTAAAATTAAAACAAACTTTCCCACATGGGAAATCCATCATCTGAATACTAATAAACTCTAAATAGAGGAGTCACAAGTCAACAATAGTCTGAGCAATTAAGATGATTGGTGTGACAATTTGAAAAGGTGCAGAGGTATCAAGTAGCCTGATACCTCAGATAGATCAGTGTTTTTCAATCCTACTCAAACACACCTGATTCAAATGATCAGCTCGTCATCAAGCTCTGCAGTGGCTTGATAACGATCCACTCATTTGAATCAGGTATGTTTGAGCAGGAAACATCTAAAACATGCGGGGCAGGGGTCCCTGAGGAGCGGTATGTTACTGAAATGTGGAGTCAGAGGTTAAAACAGTTTTTCACCAGTTTTTAGTCCAGGATTTTGTGGCCGGTCCTTAAAGGGTGGCTCGATGACACGCTGAGGCCACCCTGAGCATACCCCTGCACCCCTAGCAGAGAGATAGATTCATCTCACTCAGAGTGTTTCAAAGTTAGTCATGTCATATTTGGCTGGGTGGTTAATAACACTCTTTTTTGATCTGACAAACTCAGAACACATTTATTCTTACTTTACATGGACAGAAACATCAGTTGTCCTTCATACATTCTTATAGACGTAGCACTGTGATCCAATCCTATAAAGAGATTTTATTAGGCTTTGAAGTGATGGAGATACAGGATGCACTGAAAAGCAGCCCAGTCTCCAGAAGAAAATGTCAGTATTGGATGATTGTGCGAACCCGGGATTTCGTCCAGTGCCAACGATTTGTAATTTGTTATCCAAGCACTAGCTGCTCTTGAAAAGTTCATAAGCTGTTTGATAAAGTAAGAACATTTTGGCAATAAGATCAAAATATACAGTGTATTAAACTGTTAAGATTTAAGGGACATTGTGAACCTAAAATATGGGCCAACTAATGTTTATAGTTGTTTAATTTGCTCAATTCAATTACATTTTTTGTCAATGAAAGCATTACTGTGTTCAACACTGCATCAACAAAATTTCTCAAATGAGTGGTGATAAAGCAATGCCATGGCGCCGGGGTATGCTCATTTTTAGCTCCAGTGTGCACAGAGCTTGAGTTTGGAACTACCAAACAATAATTGGCCAGTGTTTCAGATTATGCTATATCCCTGATTATTTTAATAAACTGCGGAGATATACTTTATATATGCTGGATTTGCAATCATCAAATATGTTTTCCTATGGAGACTCGGGTTCACAGAGTATAACATGACTTGGTATATGCTGACATACTGGCCGTCTGACTGTTTGACCTGCTCAGTGTCTGTCTGTCCCGCTGGCTGCTGGCTGGTTGAATAGCAGCATTGTCCTCATACTATTATCTATCCAAATTGCATCCTTGAGACCGCCAGGCCATGCTGCCCGCAGAGCTGAAGAACAGCTGTAGGGAAATACCAGTCCATATGATATGTATATTAAATTCCTAATGAAATGCAACGTAAAGTTCAAACTCTGAAGAAGAATGTTGCTGTGTGGTCATGTTTAAAACATTTTAATATAGAATCTACTTTTTAATATTGATAGATGTGATAGTTTACTGGGTATCACTGGTTGTGGAATAAATCCAGACTCTGTTAAGTCTTCTTTGATTTTGTTGGCTTATTATACAGTGAGGTGGTTGTACCCATTGACCTGATGGAGAGCTCCAATGCTAATTATCCTTAAGTAATACTCAAAGCAAAAGTTCAACATTTTGGAGAATAGTCTTTTTGGCTTTTTTGGCAAGAGTTAGATGGAAGATCGATACAACAACTCTGTACGCTACGTAGGCAAATAGCTAAGCCATCTAGCCAGTCTAGAGGACTTCACGTAGGTTCCAGTGAAAAAGAAAGGCAGAGCGAAGAGAGCAGACATATGTAAGAAAGGCTACATTTATACAGTGCTTTTTTCCAAAGCACTTTACAAGGTTTCATGCACACATCAATGGCGGTGAGCTACAATGCAGGGTGCAATTTGGGGTTCAGTGTTTTGCCCGTGGAGAAGGTGCTGCTGCCTAGACATTTATGTGACATTTCAAAAATACATTTGAAGATGCAAACTGCTGCTGGATAACAGGTAAAAAATATAACCCCTAAAAATCAGGCTAGCTATTTTTCCCCACCTCCAGTCTTTATGCTAAACTAAGATAAGCTAAGCTAAGTTAAGCTAAGCTAATATAATGCTGGCTCTAGCGTCATGCCAAACTATTCCATCTTAGCAAATTACTCTATTCTTCATCATATAGGCTACATGTAATTGCTGTTTGTGTTACAGCACAATTAGAAATAGACCCTAATGGCTAACTGTAGCAACACCAAACTCTCTTTCTCATTGGTTTCTCTAGTTCTGAATATAATGTACATTTAAATATGACAACTAATTAAAACAAAAGTTATTACCAGCCATATTAAACACACTGAAGTCTTGCTTCATAACATTGATAGGTAAGATGGATAGAGCAGACATTTATCATAAACAAGAAGGAGCGTACAAATGAACAAATGTAAAGACTGCATGCTGCAGTAATATTAAAAGTCCTTCACTTGAAAATAAAACTTTTTGAGAGTTTTTAAAAGCCTTAAATCTCAGCAGCTAACTACTGACTCTTTGGTATTCAGCACAAAACATTATGAACCTCTGCAGGAATACAATATCACCATCTATTACATTATGATGTTCATTATTTGGGAGAACGAGACTCTTAAAATCTTACTGCTCCCACAAAAGCAGTAATCACACTCTGTTCCCATTCAAGGTTGCAAAAAAGATGTAGCAGAGGGACAACAAAATTAAATGAGATACTATGTGTACCACCACGGTTATTCTCTGTTGCATGGAATGTGTTTGCATTGGTATTTGTATTGTGTTGTCTTGTTATTTCATCTGGCTTAGGAATGCAGACAGATAGTAAGTTAGCAACCACCTTTGTTTTGGCCGCTAACTTGCATCCCTGGGGTGATGCGCACACACACACACTCACACTCACACACACACACAGACAGTAGGCAGCTCAGTAGATTTATAGGACTATTTATCGTGCCAGTCGACCGTCTGTCTAGTCCTCATCTATTCTTGTCATGCAGCTGTGTAGGTGTGGATTAAACCTCTTCCTGGATGATGCACACTACAAGTACATCTCACTTAATGAGAATAGATGCTATTTAAATGTTGCATGGCTAGACCTGGCCGGAAATATTAGGAACCAAATGTCGTGTTCTGCATGGTGCAACCACTGCACATGCTGAAGCAACCGGAGACAATTCATGGGAAATTGTCTTTCTTTGGTTCCCCGGGGGCAGAGCGGGCTATAAGAGGCATATCGCCTTGTCTGGTTCACGACCTTTGTTGTGTGTCATCCTCTCTACCACTCCTACTTTGTTTACTCCGTCTGTGTACGATCTAGTGCAGTGAAGCATTAATCACCTAAAAATAGGGTGTTTTCAACCACTAAAGCTTGTGTAGCAGGTGTGGAAACTGGCAATGGAAGCAACAAGAGGGATGCTGCAATTGAAAATGTCATGTTGTTTCAGAGCAACATCTTCAACCCTCCACCACACCGCTGCCCAACCTCATAACAAGCACAACCAGCACGTGAGGTTTGTGGTTTTAAAATAACTACATCAAAACAACATTAAGCTCAAAATGAGAAGGCGAGTTAAGAATGTCAAAAATGAGCCTTAGGATGTAATGAACCTCAACCACAAGCAGACAAGAGAGAGGGGGAGGGTGTAGAGCCAAACAAGACAAAGTTATAGAGCTCCTACCTCATCAGGGGAATTACAATGAAGCCTATATCCCTTAGGACATATTGTGCATTGTACACAATGGCTTATGTTTTTCAGACTCTCTGCTTGTTTATGTGCGAGTCTGTATTGCTTTGAGCTCATGTGATGTTTTCCCCCCGCTGGTTACAAGTTGCAGTCTGACCTGTGACAGACATACTGTCTGCATCAGAAACTCCCGCTAGAACAAGCGAGTGAAGGACGATCTTGGCGCTTTGAAGGATCCTCTCCATGAATAATTCTCTCTGATCTTTGCAGAGTGTCAGTGTAAGGTAACTTTCTCTGACAAAATACAAGACACAGAAATGTTCTGTAGCTTTTCGCAGTTTCAGTGAGCAGACATGGAGGCACCTCCGATGTCATACTGATTTAGTGCATTAGGTGCTTTTTATTATACTTGTTCAGGCTCGTTTGTTCATTTGTCCCAATTCAGATGTTGATGACAAAAATAACCGGGCCGATTTGAAGACAGAATTTTTTTTCTTTTTACGACACATGCAGGACGTGTGCATTAATGATTTTTGGTCCTTGAGCGAAGGCTCATAGGCAGCATCTAGTTCTTAAGTTTGTGATTGCAACCATCTCACCTCACTTCCCCATTCAAAGTGTGTAGGAGAAACTGCTGGCTGAGAAAACGGGGGGGGAAAATCTGCAATGCACTTTGTAGACCCAGTGTTTGGTTTGTCCATTCTGCCCTAATGTTGAAACATGGCGGTGAATTTCACACACTGGACCTTTAACCATAAACGGAGCATAAAGCATTAAATTAGTAAAACTTGTTGGTGCATTTTAAGAACAACCCTATGGAGTTTAAGGGACATTGTGAGACTAAAAAAATCTAAAATCCTTTGTCATCGTTCTTTGAAAAAGATTACAAATGGTAAATTACAGCTAAAATGAGGCTTTAGCAGTCTGTAAATTTGTAAATTTGTCTCAGTAAATTTGGAAAATACTCACTTGATCTGACTAACCCAGGCTGCTGAAGTCTCACGTCAGTTTAACTTCAGATTTCAGTTCTGCACAGAGTGAGGACTGTGGATTACCCTGCTCCCTTATTATTATTATTATTATTAAATTTTTCAGCATAAATTGTGAGCCAGACTCAGATTTTGACGTTGGGTACATGAAATAAGTATCAGAGTTTAGTCCATGAATCCACCTGGATAGTCAGGTGGGACATTTCAGGCTGACTGTGGAGGGTGTACCCTATCCGAGTGTCTGATTGGTGGCCGAAGCCTGATGTCCGCCTGTGTTTTTCCAAAAGATGGATCTGGCTCAACTTCTCCACTACAGGACGCTGTGTTTTTTTGCAGACAACCCACCGCAACGGATGATCCCCATTCAAATAAATGGAAAAACATGCGATTTCGCTGCAGTGCAGGATCATGTCTGAATGTGGTACACCCTCGATAAGTTGCACATAGAGACAAACAACCATTCACACTCACATTCACTACTACGACCAATTTAAAGTCACCAATTAACCTATAAAGTAGACTGTGGGAGGAAGCTGGAGTACCTGGAGAGAACCCACACAGACACGGGGAGACATGCAAACTCCACACAGAAAGGCCACAGCCGAGGTTTGAACCAGTAACCTTCTTGCTGTGAGGCGACAGTGCTGCCCCTGCTCTTTGCTTTTTGTTTCTCCTGCTGCTGATGCAACAAAGTTGATGAGAGCCCAGTTTGCAGGCCAGAAAAAAACAAAACAATCAGCTAAAAGAGGCTAAATGGGTAATAATTCTTTGCTGGTTCATATAACGACACCTTTCATTTGATCCATTGTTGTTGATTACTATGAGCCAAGCTAATGTTTTACTCCATTAGTTTTAAGGTTTAACATTAGCTTTAAGGCCATTAGCTTTAGGGGCTAATGTTAGTGCAGCTCTAATGCTGTTGAGGAGACAATTTAAATATATTTTCTTCTTTTTGATTCATCACTTTCATCAATTCCTCCCATGCTAAAACACCATAATTGAATTTCAGCAAACAGTGAACTGATTTATTGGGAATAGGATGCTCCTCTGAATTTCAGCCCTGTGTCTGATTCAGGCAGACAGCATGATGTGTTTTATATAAAAAATTGTGCCTGGTGTATCTTTGAGTCCAATTAGCTTCATGTAAGATTGTTCTGTTTTCACTTAGATATCACTTAGTTCATGCCAGTGGCAATGTTTTGTTCTGTGCAATTGGATATTTTATAAATCAGATAGCTTTCTGAATTAGACAGATGGTTATGTCCACATGTCTGCTTTAACCAGCTGCTCCACAGGCTGCATCAGGAAGAGAAGCCACATAACCAGTGAGGACTATTTGATCTGAACACCGTCTGTGGTTACAGACAACCAGCTGCTGGATGCTCCGTTCTGTGGTCCAAACCCATCTGGCCACCTTTTAAAAAACACTTGTAACTCCATTATACAGCCTGTGTGAACACCACCTCATGACCACACACACACACACACACACACACACACACACACACACACACACACACACACAAGCAAAACACATTTCAAGCTCCCTTACATATTCCAATTTGTTTTTCTCTTCACTGTTCTGTTCTTTTTCACTCAAATATAAAGCTCCACAAATCAAATCTCCTCCTTAATAGAGATAGTGTATAATATTTTCTTTTAGACTTCTTTTGATAAATAAGTAAATAAATGAGTCTCACTGCTGCAGCCACAGCAAGCACAAAAAGGAGATTTGATATTGGACTAACATTTGTCCAACTTCAATGTTAATGCTTTGACCATGATTTTTTCACATATGTCAATATCTGCTGGATGTGTGCTTGCCAAGTCATTTTTATTGTTTTAGCTGATTAGAACTGTTACGTCTAGTTACCTTACATCATTCTAGCATGGCTTGAAATTGGTTAAAGACATTTATAATTCATTTGCCTGTAATGTTTTACCTGGTGGCAACAGCTCAGCCCATAAAGACTTTGCTTGGGAACAGGTGGCTGGTACAAGTCCAGCTTGGACCAAAGTATGGAGCGTGCACTGATAGATGAAGAGGTCCCAATTTCACCTCCTTGAGCAAGGAACCGAACCCCTAACAGAGTGCAGTTATGTGGCTGCCCACCACTCCACCATGTATCCACATTTGCATGTCTATAGGCCCTTTGTAGGCCTTTTGCTGCAAAATACATCCACACACATGTATGGTTGTATTTTTGGCCAATATATGTAAACCCTCAGTGAAAAAATAAGTAAATAAAGTAAATCTTCTTCTTTACAAAGGTTCATTTTTATGCCAACAAGGATTGTTCATCGAGTTTGGATGGAGTTTAAACTGGTCATCTCAGTCATCTCTTTTTGACTGACCTCAGTAATGGGGAGTCACATAGTTGGTGCTGATGAGGAAGTACACAGACTGATGCTAGAGATCAATGTCTAGTTGTCCATGAATAAGAAAGCTGTCTCTGCTTCTCTCTTTTACCCTTCATGTTTCACTCTGAACACTGCACACATATGACTCATGCATGCATGAACTGCCTGTTAAACTGACCTTTCCATTAGAAGGCTAATTAGCACAGCACATGTGATTTAGCACCACTTTAGCACCACTGCTGTCTGTCTTTGCCAGTGCATGTTTGTGTGTGTGTGTGAGAGAGAGAGAGAGAAAAGAAAGAGAAAGAGTTAGCCAAGTCGTGAGGTCAGCAAATCCCCTACCCCTCTCCCCCTGGCACAGATCATTGTGGGAGGTGAGCCAGAATATCGTCCTTCATGGTAAACGAATAGATATTTGTGCCCTGATCCTCGTTGCAATATTTCCAATAAAAGCAAACAAGAAGAAGTGTGGGACGTGATTTGTGGGGAAACTGGAAGCTTGATCTTGATCTCAGTGGAGCTCTCACTTTTTATGTCCAAACATCTACTATCACAGACACCAGTCAATGCACTGATTCCATCATTTAGTATCTCTAACACAGTATATATGTGAAGTCTGGGAAGGCATTGTGATGTTGTCAGTTAAGGGCTTACAAAGTACCATAATTTGTTTTAAATGGTCTGATCAATCTTTTTTTAAAAGTGGAGTCACTTTGGTACAAATGGTGGATCTGTCATTTTGGAATGAAACTCTTTAATTATTCAGAGACCAATTAGTCAAACCACATCGCCTGGAGCAAATGCAGTTGTTTCATGGGAGGTAGGCTGGTCCATAGGGGACAGAGGTTGAGCGGATATGAATCTGCACATGCTGTGTTTGCTGTACACATGCAGAATAGCAAAAAAGGAGTTTGCATCAAAACCCAATTATTTCAGGAAAACATAAAAATGTGGTTAAACTGTACGATCCCAGGTCAGTTGGAAATCAGAGAGCATGAAATTCAATTGTGCATCTGATGAGGATTCTGCATCGTCAATAGTGTGTGTGATCTTTATTATAAAAGGTTAACCTATTATTTTGAAATGTCAGCATGCAGCATGTGATTGGCTGGAAGACGAGGATGTGAGAATTGGTCACAACAGCTCTGTTATGGTAAGTGGTGTTATAAAATGAAAGTGTCACCATAAAATTAGAATTTTTGAAGGGCAGAACAAATAAACACTAATAAAACTGTAAAAATAAGACAGAAGTAATAACATTTCACACCGGTGAGTTGACTTTTCAATTTCATAATTTACGGCTTCATATTTCCCGTCTATGTTTTCCGTGTTACTTGCATATCAATAAATAATTTACTTCATAATGTATTGTCTTGTTTTTTATTTGATATCTGCCATTTTTCTTCATCCTGTTTAGTCGCACTGTGTCAGAGAGTGCCAGACAGAGTTCATTATGGAGATCCCAAAGGGAACATTGGTGGGCTCACATCATCCAATCACACTAATCAGGAAATGAGTCAGAGTTGCCAAGGAGACCACTTGCCAGGGTCACTAAAGGTAAGGGCTCAGAGGACTGCTCTGATGCACATGCATAAACACACACACACACTTAAAGGACAGTGAATATAATTAACACAAGAGACTGAAAACATCAAAGAAAGTTGAATTTACATTTTCTGTCACTGAGCACCTGCTTCACATGGTGATGTGATATAACAGTAATATCTTAAAGTAATATCCTAAACGACTTAGTAAATGGCAGACAAATCACTTTGTACTAACTGGTAGCTCTACACACAAGAAAACCTTGCTACACTGTGCAAGTTGTGACTGTTCCAGACAGACAATGACATGTGAAAAAACATGCTTAAATCTTTGGTTGTCAATAAAAAAGACATTCAGAACACAATATGAGATGATTGCTTGAATGAATGATTGATTGACTGATTGCTTCATAAAGAGGGAGAGTTGTAGTAAAATGTTGGGCCTCCACAAAGCAGCAACCTTGGTAGCTGTGAAATGAAGCCAATGCAGAAATGTTAAAAACTGCAGTTCCTCAAATGTCCACTGGAGGCTGGCTATAGAATGAGTCAGTGTCCATAAGCCCCCATATTAAAATGTCCAACTTCACAGCAGAAATGAACATGTTTACAGCCTGGTCCAAAAAACAGTTTTGGTCTAACCCTAACCCAAATTATAGTCCGTGAAAAGGCAATTCTTTTCTTTCAAAATACATAAAATATGTTGTAAAATAGTTGCTGAAAATGTGAAAAGACTTTAAACGATATATTACTGAAATGTGGAGTTAGAAGTTAAAACAGTCCAGGATTTTTTGGGCAGTCCTAAAGGGTGGCTCGATGACACGCTGAGGCCACTCTGAGCATATCCCTGCACCCCTAGCAGAGAGATAAGCAGCAATTTTAAAGCAACTAAAACGTGTCAGATGAGTTCGGAAAATGACATGACTAACTTTGAAACCCTCTGATAAGATGAATTCATCTCTGAGTGCTCCCATGAGTGGGCGTGGCTACAGCATATTGAGCGGACACACCCCCACAGTCCTGGAGCTGAGAATTCTGCTCATTTTTACCTGATTTTGACACCTAATTTCATAAACTTGCCAATATTTTCAATTTTCAAATCTAGCTGGTTGGTTAATAACGCTTTTGGTCTGACAAACTCAGAACACATTTATTCTTACTTTACACAGACTTTAAGACTTAAAGTTATGCATAATTAAAACATGGCACTTTGATTGACAGGTGGCTTTTGAGCACCCAGACTTCATTCAACCCGCCTCAACTCCGCCGACAATCCACATCTTTGCTGATTTTTAGATTAGCTGCAGAGGCAGCAGAGGCAGGACTGCCATCATCATTTAAAAATAATACCTTCAACAACAACAAGAAGTCAGGTGAGTAATGAGTAATAAGCCAACAATGAAGTGAAACGTCACTGTCCATCTTATTTTACTCCTCCGGGTTCTCACACTCTACCTCTTTCTTTGATCCCTGATGTATCCATCTATCTCAATCTCTATCTCTAGTGTCGGTTTGCTGTTCCCATAATTACTGCCTCCTACCTCACGCTCACACACACACACACGCATAAGTTCACACACAAATCAAACAATAAACACAAGGCTTTTTACATTTCGTTTTATCCTTTCACGTCTCTCATCCCCATTTATGTAAATTACAGGGATTCATCAGATTGAGTCTTGACTGTGGCGATTCTCTTGTGTTTCAGAGGATTTCCATATGAGTCGGATAATTATGTCGAGCTATTCAGCCTACGCATAGGGACGCTGCGCCATGGGTGGCAGACCGAACGCAGTTCATTGAAGGGTCAATAAGTAAACAGGCGTATCTTGTTTCATACAGTCTTGCTGCCTGCTCCGCTAAAGGGTGTATCTCATACTGTACTCTGTTTGCGTGTGTGGTCATGACAAGCTGAGCGTCATATTAAGCCATACTGAGCCACTTTTAAGAGGACTGGTCAATTCCCAGGAGTCAAGTGAAGAGTGAAAGTCTCCATTATTGTTAGTGACCTTACGGTTTAATTCAATGGCTATTTTCTCTGGAGGGATTGATGCCATAAGTCAGTCATTGTGCGGACTGGAGGCAAATTCTGGTGGGTTGGGATGATGTGATTCAGATGAGGAAAACCTGCTGAAGACTTGTATGGAAAATCGGTATTGACTTACCTGAATAGGGTGGGAAACCTACAGTGGCATCTCCAGTCTGTGGTCATCAGAACTCACAAGTGAAGGCGTCCATGAACACCTCTCTCAGACATGTTGTCTCCTCCTTTGGAGGACCAGTTAGCTCCATCAATGCCAGGACGTCTTTGATTCACCACAAGTATCATAAAGGAAGTGCATTATGTATTGAACCCCAGGGATCCCAGGATGCATAAATCACTAGCCTCATTGATTTACTTATTGATTGCATTTCCTTTGATGCTCATCACATTTGGAGCTTTACTAGATATAATAACTAGCCTCACTTAACTGTTTTCATTGCTGTGTATTTATCGCTGTCATTGCCAATGGGTATTATGATTGGCATATGTTGATGGGTATTTTAGTAAAGAATACAGAGGCATGGTCCAGTCACCGCTGTGATCACTCTTTCCCCTCTGACAGCCACGAGGGCAACGAGCAAAGCCATGATGGATTGGAGGGGGGAAAGAGCCTGGAGGAAAAAAAGGAGGCTGAAAAGGGGAGAGGAAAGAGGGGGAGACAGAAGAAAAAGAAAAGAGGAGGAAGGGGAAATAGTGGCTTATTATGTGACCACCAAGGTTCCAGACCAGTAGCTCTCAAAGTGGAGGTTCTCAAGCAAAGTGAATAATGGTTCCAGTTCACTATAATGATCCCTATTAGGCAATGTGCTCTGACGATGACCTTTATCCCTGCCTTGATTCTGTTCACTCATTGTTATCACCTTCCTTGTATTTCAGTGTGAATAACAACAGTCGGCTGTCTGTATGGAGCCCCTCTATCAGTCAAATCTGGATGGACTCTTATGATGTGTGTCTAAATGAGTCCATCACATGAAAATATTTGGGGTCAGTACAGGTTCAGAAATAGACAAGATGAATTTGACTGCATGAAAATACAAACATGGTGTGAAACATATCAGT
>CP136888.1:5020796-5348296 GCA_033000465.1 Sciaenops ocellatus | reverse complement strand
TCTTACACCTTAATGATGTCAAATACAGGAAAATAATCAAATGTTACCACAATGTCCAGTAAATCCCCTGAAACCAAGTTTGCAGGAATATTAACCAAATGACTCGTGTTCAACTGTTGGGCAACAGCACACTCAGTAAAAAAGACTGGACCACTACATTTGATCTGTGAAGATCTAGTTCACCAAGTGTGTGTTTTAGGAAAAACTTTGAAGTTAGATGAGAAACCAACTCTCATGTCTGTACACTAAATATGAAGCCAGAGCCAGCAGGTGATTGAGCTTAGCATAAAGACTCAAAGCAGAGGGAAACAGCTCTGTGGAGGCTTGTGTTTTGTGCATAAACAAAAAAGATATAAGGTGTTAATTACTGAGCTTTAGAGATACTAGCTGGTTCTCATCAATCATCTCCTGACTATATAGCTACATAGCCTACAGACTTGACAGTGGCGTCATGTGGTTTCCTCTTATAACGCTCTGTAAGAAAGTGAATCACTTAATGTCAAACTCTTCATCTGAAATGCTTAAACTGTCTTCAGAAGTGTCTCACTGCTTCTCTACAAAGGTCCAGACGGATCAGTCAAACTAAAGTCGGATATTCTGTCAAAAGACTGAATCAATACAAACACACAAATGAATTCTCAATACTTTCTGCAAACTTTCAGTCGACTTTAACTAGTTTTCTGTCGTTTTATTGGTCAGATGTAGAGTGAAATTGCATTTTACATATTTTCTCCTCTTAAATTTCACTTTCACTGGTCTCTTGCCGTCTGCATCTTCCTGACATTTCTGCTTGCTCAGCTAATCCAGATGGTATAGATATTGTTAATGCTGTTTTGACGTGTGTTTTGGGACACAGAGAGAAGGCAGAGAGCGAACAGATACCTTTATGTGAAGCAGATATTGATGACCTGTACCAGAGAGTGCAGTAAAGAGACATCCATCAGGCAGACAGTTCGGTCAGTCAAACATACGAGCTTCAGAGACCCTGCAGAGATAAACTAGTCATGTTCACTTGCATGTTCTTGACCTTTTCCCCACAGACAGTGTATCCTAAAACTGACAGTCAGTTGTAAACACTTTTAGACAGATATCATGATCATGTGAGAACTACACACCTCCAGTCAGTGAGAAACTTCTACTGTCTTTTTCTGATAAAACTTTTTTGGATAAACTCATAAATGTTCAACATGATGCCGTTTATCTTTGCTCCTGAAAAGGTTTCTACCCAACAGCTGTAGTCCAAGGCAAACATGCATCCACACATTTGACACAGACCCTTGTACAAAAGACAGACACAGGTCTTATGTGTTTATAAGACTGATACAAATCTCTCAGAAGACTACATGTGTCTTTGAAGAGCAGATGGCAAACAGCAGACCACTCAGACACCATCAATTTAGGACGTGGACATGACGTTGTTGACCTGGAGCCTGTTACTATTACTCTGTGTGTGTGTGGGGCCATTGCATGTTAAAGTCCATTGAAGGAATCAGGAACCAGTAACGAGCGTCTCTTTCTGTCTGCTACAACCAGGAGGCAGTTAGCTGAGCACAAAGACTGGAACCACAGAACAGATATCCTGTCAGATTTTAACGCAATCCACCTACCATCGTCTCTAAAACCAAAACACATCAATATATTTATTTAATCTGTACAAAAATCAAAGTGTAAAAATGACAATTTGTTATGTAAAGCCTCATATTTAACGGACAAATATGAGAGTGGTATCCATCTTCACATCTAATTCTTTATCAGAAAGTGGAAAAGTGTCCTAAAATGATGAACTGTTCCTTTAAATGTTCATAAAGCAAACAAATCCTCAACTGAACCTCAACAAACTATAAAAAACGTCAAGTCTCGCCTGAGTCGGTACAGATGTTTCCTCATTATGTTGATAAAAAACTCTAATTGGATCTACATTATGTTAGTCACTAAATGTTTGCTGATGCACATTAGTAGTACAAGAATGTAATTTCTAGGAGATTGATCTTGATTTTAACTATTTGGTTAGCCTGAGTGATCCGCCCTATGTGACTTTTTTCTGTCCTGATCTTATTGTGAAGTCACTCTCAGTTCAAATGACCACGACCACATAAAACCTACAGTATATATCCCTCGTCCCACATGACCTCAGCTGTGTTTACTGACTGCTACTGTGTTTGATTCCCAGGACCTAGAGACAGGAGATCCTGGGAGAAACAACGAACACACAGACACACACACACACAAAGACACACATCACAGTCTGAATAGATGAATGACTCGAGGTTGGGACGGAGAGTGCCAATCGATCAGTACTGTAGTAATGATAATAAAGTCTTTGTGCTTCCTGGAACTGCACAATAGATTAATTTGTAACATTTGAAAAACAGCTTGTTCTCCCTCTGGACTTCAACATAATGAAGGAAGAGTCAATATATTTATTAAAAACAAATCTTTGAGTCAATCTGGTTAAAAAAAATGTGCAAATGAAAACAGAGTGTGAAGATCTTGTGATCGATAACTAGTGTGTTATCTTAATCGAGACACTTATTCTGTTACTGCATTTTAACCAGACATTTATAGAGCTGCTCCCCCGGCTGGTATTGCTTTTCTCAGAAGCATCAATTTCACAAACTGCCTGGGGGGGTGCAGATTATATCGCAGATTTACTTGTTACTTGTTAATTGTTATACCAATTTATATGACTGACCCTGGACCTAGATAACTTTCATCCAATAAAAGAAGAAAATCTCATTAAGTTACACAGTGAGTGCATAATGATGCAAAACAAAAATGTATGATGGAAGTCCCATTTACACCAGAAAGTGGCACAGCTAAATCCACCCATTATTCAAAAATACATGTCTGTACCATCAAATCCTGTTTCCCAACTACAAAGCATTCCTCATTTGTAGGTAGATTATGCTCTGACAGAGGAGGGTTAAATAAATGGATGATACAACACAGCTAATAAGCCGCGATAACTTCTTTCATTATGAATTCTCTGTTTGCTGAAAGATCAGCACTGTCAGGAAGGCTTGTAGTTCACTAAAGTGGAACTAAATGTGAAATTTGGAGGCTGATTTATTGAATAAGTCTGTTTGATTGTGGCAATACAATTAGAATGAATTGATATTTTGCCATTGCTGTGACTGAACTTTAAAGCTAAAACTACTACTACAAATGCAGTGTTGAATGAAATGAGCTTCTGAAGTAGATTCTGGTGCTGAACCTACTTCAGGGTCAGTGTTTGACAGATTATCTGCTGTGCCAGTGAACTGGCACTTTGGATATAAAAACAGGGAAAACAATGAAAAACAGCTGACGGGAAGAAAGATTGAAAAAGATGAAGGTTCTTTGAACAACAAAGAAAGGACATTAAGAAAAGGGAGAACAAAGAAAGCAGGTTAATTATTGAGACAGATGGCACGGAATGGCTCGCATTAACCATTAACCAATCACAGAGGTCAAATGAATGAGGTAAGCAGTGAAGTCACTACCTGTAACTACTTTAGTTTGGGATTTAATCTCTGTGGTTGAGTGATTTAGAGGTGAGGGACTGTTTCCTGAAACCATGTGTGTGTGCGTGTGTTTGTGTAAATACCAGCAAGTGTGTGTGCATGGTTATATGAGTCACATGTTTGTAAGGAGGCATTACTTTAACGAGAAACCACTATCAGAAATATAAAAATTCTTCTTTGAAAGTCGAACAGAACAACATATAATTACATACAACAAAAATACACTCCTGAAGTTCAACATATATTGAGTTGAATATGTTGTGGTCGAGGCTGTTTGACTTCAGTGTGTGTGTAACTTAGAGCTCAGCAGAACAGAGAAACCCTATCGCTGCCAGGAGTGCATTACAGGGGATGTCTGCACATAGAGACCAAGTGTCACCTTGGACAATTTAAGAGGTATGTTTCCTTACTCAGTCATATGCACACATGCACACACACACACACACACACACACTCTCATATATACACAATAGGACATAGCAGACGCCACCAGTACATTAGTTTGTCTGTGACCAAAGGCAGTCGTTATTAGAATAGTTGCTGTTGATGCAGACCTTCATTTAAACCTGGCTAATGGCTCACTGTCGCCTGCACACACCCACATACACTCACACACTGATAATTATACATTCCAGGGACACATTGTCTCAGTCTGTCTCTGTGCATCCATCTCTCATCTCACTACATCTCTTGTTAGGTCCGGTGTGTAAGATTTAGAGGAGAGGGACTCTCACACACACACATATATGTCTGTACGCACTGTACTTCTTAATGGCAGGCCCCAATTACACCCACTGGCCCAACCCTGACTTACATTGACCTTTCTGTGACCTACTGAACAATGTTTTCAGGAGAATGATAATTTTGTGATTAAAACATACACATACATGTATACACTACATACGAGCCCTGTCTGAGATCGTTCATAGTATGCAGTTCGCAACATGGTGTGTTCATCTTTGTCAGTTTTGTGCTAATGACTAGTGGGAGTGTTTATACCCTATGCAGTTGACTCCCACAATGTATCAGTCACTCACTGCCACACTACTACCACCATGCATTACATAAACAGGACAATTTAGAGAGCTACCGGGTGAAAATACCCATTCCTTTCTGGTAGTTGTGTCCATAATTAGTCACTATACAGTATATTCCTCTGTAAGTTCACCATATCATGATATAAAATATTAAGAGTAAAGTAATTTTGGACATGGAACCATCGAAAACAGGAAGCATTAAAATGAAATGTCTTGTTTGGCTTTGGCTTTATTGGCTGATAGAACACATTTTAAGAAATGCATTATAATAAAAATATTTAACATAGATGTCATCAGGTTTGTTTTTGGATCTATTTTGGATGAGCAACCATATGTTCATCGGGTACACAGTGATTTTTTGCTGCACACAGTATCCTAACATCGACACGATAAGCATCTCTAACCATTCATCTTGAAAAAAACAGGAAGAGTTTGACATTTTGTGAAATATGCTTATTTGCTTTCTTGCTTTGAGTCAGATGAGATTGATACCACTCTCCTGCCTGAATGTTAAATATAAAGCTGGAGCCAGCTGGAGGAGGAGGAGGAGGAGGCAGAACTATAGCCAGACTCTGTCCAAAGGTAAAAATAAGAATCCACCTCCCAGCACCACTAAAGCCCACTAATTAACATGATATATCTTGTTTGTTTGACTTATTCATAAACCAAAATAGTCTGATGAAATGACGTCTGTGGATGTTGGCGTCACTCGGAGGTTTCCACACTACCAACAGATGTTGCGCAGAACGTCTAGGTGGACACATTGTTCATGTTGAAATACTCCCTCTGAAACCCACAAATTATTGTTTTTACATTGCTGGTTGTGTATAAATGAAACAAAAGTGATGTAACGTCAGTTTGCGTTTTCTTTATCCCCATGCTAAGCTAGGCTAACCTCTTGGTAAGACAGTGAATACATGTTCCCCAAAATGTAGAATTATTGCTTTTACCCTGACCCTGAATTAGTCTAATCTAATCCAGTTCTAATCTAGAGAAGCCCACTGCAGTAAGAACCAACAAACTGTCCACATTGTGTGTTTTACTATTTTACATCTGCTCTATAGAATGACAGTCACACACACACACACACACACACACACACACACACTTGTTGTCTCAACCACTCTGTGCTGCATTTTGTCATCAGGCAGCATTAAAGGCCGCCATGTCTGTCACAGCTGTTGATGGACCAATTTCATTTTAAACATCCCTGACAATTGAAAAATTACACTCATCACACACATGACTGCACATGTACCATGTAACACACACACACACAGACGCGCACGCACACACACTCATTCCATGTATGCACATGCACATACATACTGTAGATACACATCAAGTGCCCGCCCTGCTTCTCTTTATTTATGAGGGCTTGTCCTTTTTACTGTCCGCTTCCAGATCATAACTCCACCCCTCCACTTCCCCCACCGCTCGCTGCCTGCAGAGCTTCCACAAATGAGATAAGAGCACTAATGTGATTGGGAGAGAGAGAGAGAGTGTGTGTGTGTGTGTATGAGAGAGAGAGAGAGAGAGAGAGAGAGAGAGAGAGAGAGAGAGAGAGAGAGTTTCTAATTTAATAGAAACTCCATCAGGCTAATGGAACTGTGGACTGACCGCCCAGCCTGCACACACACACATACACATACAGTCATTTACTCGTTACTATATTGTACCTTGTGAGCGTGGGAACCTATTAGCATTCACCACAATACGTTGGGCCACCGACAGGACAGGGGACAGGACGGAGGTTGAAAGAGGAGGATAAACCAATGAGTGTGATAGATGGACTGGCGGAGTAGAAAAATTAAATGATTCTTTCAGATGGATCGCTGAAGAAAAACAAGAAGGCCCCCAAATTAGAGGGAACAAAGCACAAAGCGAGGTGGACAGTCGACTGATGCGATGGTCACCCAGTGCAGACAGTTCACCAATTATGGCTGCAGGTTTCTGGTACTTGTTGAGGCCGGGGACAATGTAGATGGAGACTGAAGAGGTGGAGTCAGCTTTGGGGTGGAAGGGGGGTGACGGATGGATTTTCACTCACAATCTGTCTGGCACAACGGAAATAAATGAGTGTGTACTTCTTCTCCTGCTATCTCATACACACAAACACAGTGATTCTCATTCACGTACAGGCTTGTCAGCTGATTTATTTCCACTTACCCTCTCAAGTGCGGAAATTTGGACAAGTGACAAGAAGTACAAAGAGGACGTGTCCTTGAAGGTTCTTGCTCTTTCTCTTTTATTCTCTCTTTTTTTCCTCTCCTTCCTGTCAGTCGCAGCACTTCTGTCTCTTCTATTTTCTGACTTCCTCTTTCTGGAAATACATCAATTTAAATATACAAATATATATATATTATATCTATGTTTATGTTTCTCTGTCATCACATTTCCTCTAGTTTGTGACCCTAATGAGACAAATTATCAAAGTCTGAGTAGCCTACATACTGTTTATACAAAAAGAAATCAGCCTGAGTCACAAAGAGCCCAGAAAGTATTCAGTTTATACAACCAAATCAATTTCATCTTTCTACCTCTAATGCAAAAAAAGACAGATGATATCTCAGAAAATGTCAAACTACTACTTAAACTACCACGTTAATGTTACAATATACATAGAGCTGTAGAATTCATGAACTTTAATGAACGTAAGTCTCAAAAGTGAGGACTCTTTGGATTCCATAGCTGTGAGACTTTCTGTAGACTCAAGTCTCAAGTTTTGTTCTGGAGCAATGCAAAATAAATAAGACAGCAGGCCTAGAGTATCCACGCAGCTTGAAATCATATTTGCATCTCATTTATGTAAAAGCCACATAATTAACACTAATCAACCGAAAAATTGATGAAAGAAGAATCATAGAGAGTACAGACTTTCCCAATCTGTCTGTTTTTGTAAATATTACAGTCAACATTCAGTATCATATCTGTCTGTTGGTAAAAGCACAGGAAGTCACCAAAAACACCAGGATGGATCTGCTGGGAAACCATGTTCCCAGAGGATTTGTGTGTGAGATGTCTCGCCCTAAGACCAAGCGGAAGTTTTGGGTCAACGGGGGTGCTACAGCACATAAAAGGTCAGGAGGTCACCAAAGCGTCTGTGGATGTATGTCTTCACTGGTAAAACAGTATCCTCTGTTGAATTCATTAACAACATTTGCATTTCAGTAGGATTGTGTCTTTGCCAGGGCCGGTTCTTGGAAGGAAATGAAGATTTGTGGGTTGTGAAGCTCAAAACAGCTGAACAAACTGAGGCAGGCCAGCACACTGACACTATAACAGTCCTGTTTAACCATACAATATCATTACCATTAAACTCGTGATACATGAGAACAACACGTGTAACCATGGTAACCATACAGTATCCAAGAGGCCATTATAGACCACTGCATATAGCACTGTTTAAAAAAAAAAAAAAATCAAAAGGTCAAAAAGATTTAGTAGCATATAGCGATGTAGCTCTGTCGCTTCCCCCTCACTGTCGTAGTGTAAAAAATAAACTATGGTGGCCACAAAATGCGTGAAAAACTGTTCTGGTGGTTCAACATGGCACACGACCTGCGACGTCTGTAGATATAAGCCTCATTCTAAGGTAACAAAAACATAATGATTGATATTTTTTAGGTGATTATACACTAATGAAAACAAAGTTATACATATCAATTTCTGACATTTTATATAAATAGATCTCCTTACATCTGACACACTGGACCTTCAAATGTCAAAATTATTATCGCATTTTTATTCAAACATATTTTGTCTCTGTGTTTCAGCACTTGATTGACCTAAAAGGGTCACATTTTTAAAGATGATTTTGTTTTTGAGTAAATGACATGTCTTTATGTTGACGTACTGAAGACGGAATAAATTGTGCTTGAACCAACGTTGGCACTAAAACAAGTACAGAAAACATATGGTGCTGCCAAAGCAGTACAAATAATTAGGGGAGAGAGGACTGGCATAAAGTGTACAGACAAAAAAATACAAGACATCGTAGGCACAGTACATCATCTGGATAAGCAATGTGAACTCAGACATCCTCAGTCCTGCTGAGTAATACAATTAAGCTGAAGCAAGCAGGGGAGGAAGAAGGACTGTCTCTGTCTGCCGTCTCTCTGCTTGTCTCTTTTTCTCTCAGTCACTGTTGTTTTTGTTCTGATGAGGAAGCTGTTGCACTGATATGACGGAGAAGCAAAGCTTTGATTACCAGACTGATTACTGTTAACATCCTTTGTGATGAGATTACTGCATATTGGATCATAAAGGGTCCATATTGTGTGTTAATTGATCTTTGGACGTGTGTGATAACACTGGTTACAAGATGAATAATACATTATAATCCATCTCCTGTCTCAGCAGCCAAAATTTATGAAAGGATTCTCACACACACACACACACACACAGACACACACACACACACACACACACACACACACACACACATACGCAGACAGACAGATCATCTACCACTGGCAACCACTCATAGTAATACTGATATGTCACTGTGACTCAGGATCGAATTGCTCTTAATCTAGACAGATCTCCCTTCTCACTCCACTAAACCCTCTCCCAACATTTCAGGTTTGTATGTCTGACATAAAGAAGAACATGCAGCATCCAACCAGATTCCCCTGTAAATCATGAAACCTCCAGATGATCTTCTTGGGATGCATCAGTGGGTGTACAGGATTAGACAGCAGAGGGGGAAAATAAATAATGTCACTTTCATAAACAAAACTTTTCTTACTGGCTTAGAAATGCCAAGGCTGTTTCTCCCCTTCTGTGATACCGTCTTATTCACACCTTCAGATGGCATGAATTTAGGTGACGTTAGAAAAGCTGCATCAACTCCTGTCAGCTAATTTGCTTTAAAGGATAAGACAGGTGATATTGTTTGTCTTGTTGTCAAAGACTCTCATGAAAAGACCAAAACCAACAATAAATGCATCCTACTAATAAATGCAGTGTATCATATGCCACAGTGTACTAGACTAGATGCCATGTTCCTTCAGTGAACCCAGGCACTGTGATTTCGAGTCAGTCCTTCATAGCACCATCCTGCTGCTGAATATATCTACTAAAGCACCAAATGTGTATTGATCCACAGCTGAAATTATTCCCTTAAAGATTAGTGGGGTGACAAATTATTCATTACACTGTTAAATGTGACTACAGTTTACAGTTTGTCTTAACTTACAGCTGTGACTAGTTACAAGGGCCAGCCAAGAGTTTGGCCAGTAAAGTAATGTCTGGTAAAACTTTTTCTCATATGAGTTTTCATGGGGAGTTCTTCTCTAACTTGGAAAGCTAGGATAAGGGCCTATTTCCCAATATGGGAGGACAACCTTGTCTGGATAGCAATTGATGTAGGAAGATCTATGGTCATGGGCAAGGGCAACTGTATAAATGTAACGTTACATTACTTTTATTCACCCTTTGTGTGTGTGTGAGGACCTCTGACCTTTCAGCTGAATACTTGGTAACTTGGTATTCTCTGGGTGGTTTTCTTCGGGTGATATTGTAATGGTGTTCTTATAGTTGTATGCTCCTATTGTCTTCTCAACATTTTTTTTTCTTACAGTATTGAACAAATTAACAACAAAGACAATATTGTTGTTAATTTGTTCATCTCTGACTGGAATATCCCCACCATTAGTTACTCTTGTTTGTATGAAGTATGACTTTCCTCCCAAGAAAAATGACTCAGTCATCAGAAAAATTCTTAGTTATGACTTAGTTGTGCATGGATGAATCAAACAGCTATCTATTTTTTTTTAAAGCTACATGTGAGCCCCTGACATGATCCCACACCTTTCACAAGTTCACCTGCAACTTGCCAACTGCAAGCAAGTCGGCATGTCTCTGCCATTGTTTTTCACATTGAACCTATGTTAGCTAGCAGACAAGTATTAACTAAGGGTAGATTTTATAGCTGACATTAGTCCTTGTTCATGTGGACACCCTGCCAGACGAGCATGACATCAATTAAAAATGATCTTAAGTCTAGCCTGTTTGAAACAGACTCAACATATTTGTGGTTTGGGAGTTTCGGGAAATCCTACCCATGCCAAAACAATGCCAGAAAGTTCAAGATGAAAACCAGTGACGCAAAAAAAAATTAAATAATCTGTTTATTTTTCAGTGGAAACTATTACTCCATACTTCAGGTGCATCACCCATCACCGTCTGGACTGGAGAAGATCCCACCCTGAATTGTATGTAGAAATCACCATGAAAAAAACAAGTTAGAGTGCAATCAGATTTGTGATCTGACCAATGGAGACACATAAAGTGTCAGTGAAAGTGTCTCACATCTTCTCTGGTTTTTATCTGGACACTTGTACATGCAGCAGCTGTAGGAATTGAGTTCTGAGTCTTGAGCATTGTGACGTTGTTAAAAGCCACAAAGTCCACAGAAGGAGGAGGTCAGCATGGACGGATGGGTCAACAAAAAGCTGGACCTACCAACACTCAATGTTGGTTTGTTTTAAGCATAACCAGAATCGTTCTCTAATCCTTAGTGGTAGAAATATTCAATTCCATGCTGGTACAATGAGTCTGAATTCTTGACTTTATCTTATCTTCAATCTTTTTTCTGTCAAACACACACTCACCAATGCGTGTACTGACACCCACACGCCCTCCCACCAGTCACTCACATACACACACACACACGCACACACACACACACACACACACACACACACACACACACACACACAGACTCCACCCACAGCTCACTTCCAGTAAGAGATGGTTAAACTAACCGACTAACCCATTGATGTGTGTGTGTGATGTTCTGTGAGAGTGTGAATGGGGAGGTGTGCGGATGGAGCTGTGTAGGAACTGGGTGTTGAAATGTGACTATGTGTGCCAGGGGACTGGCCCACAGGAAGATGCACACACACATACTGTGTATACACACACACAGACACATACAAATGGAAAGTGGACAAGCTGGGAACACAAACGGCAGACAGGCCTCAGAATGGACTTGCACTGGCACTGTGCCAGCTGGCTAACAGAGGAAACTGGTGTGTGTGTGTGTGTGTGTGTTTAATTGTGTACAGTATGTGTGTGAGATATAAAGACTGAGAGAGAGAGAGACATTTAACAGTGTCAAGATAATCACAGCACACTGTCTATACCATAATATGTGTTCACTTTCTATTGTCTTAACCTTCACCTGCAACATTTCCGGAATGACACTGTCTGGATGTCGATATTAACTATGAGGCCTCATTCAGCTATTCATGGCAGCAGCTGTTTTGGCATTAGCCACATAAATCCAGTGACATTCCCTCCGTCTAAAAACAGCTCGCCCACAAAGTCCAGCCACTAGATCACTGTCAGCCGCTGATGGGAATCAACACCGATGCCCGTTTAGCCTGGCAGGAGGATGTGTTCATGCATATCCAAACATACATACATGCATATAGTATTACCCCCTGGAAGTTTTCATGTTTTAGTCGTAGATTTAATGTGGCTTTTTTTTAAAAAAAAGATCCTTTAATGTCAAAGTGAAAACAGATCTCCAAAAAGTGATGTCAGTTAATTACAAATAATATATACGTGTTTGCATAGTGGGCTTAAGTTGATTGTGGTATAAATACACTCCTGAAACATCCAACATTTGGTGATCAGGATGGATAAAAGTACTTTTCTAAGTCACTGAACATCCCTCTGAGAAGTTAAATCAATCATGAAGAAAAGGAAAGAGTATGACAGCTATAAATCTGCCTAAAGCAGGCTGTCGTCAAAAACCAAGCGAGCATGCGAGAAGGCCACTAAAAGATCTATGACGTCTCTGAAGGAGACAGATTTGAGAGACTGTGCAGCGTTGTGGGCTTAGGCCACCCTTAAACAAAAAACTAACATGGCATCTCCGCTATTCAGTTTGGCAGAAGTCAGCTTGAAGACATCTCTCTGGTCTGATGAGACCTTTTTTTTTCTGCGAGAAACCTGCAACCTGTTTTCCAGCAAGACATCGAGCTGAGCTCAAGCTCGAAGCCAAAGATACACAGGAGTGCGGCTGAGTCAGAGCTCACATCAAAATCAAATCAAGATCGTGGTTGGACTTGAAAAAGACTGTCCACTAATGATGCCAACCTAACGGAGCTCTGTGAGGAAGAAGGTGATAGAGGCATATCTGTGATACACAAACACAAAGGCACTAAATACTGACTTGGAGTGGGAATACTTTGATTAAAGGGTCTTTTTTCTGTTGATCAAACAGTCAAATGACATGTTCTTTAATTCAGTGGTCCAGGACAATTACACACAAAGAGGGGTGGGGGTGGGAGGGGTACTTTTTATAGCCACTGTGTGAAACTAGAGGGACAGAAAAACATATGCTTTTTATTGCAAAAACAACATGCTAAGCAGAAATTCACAGAAATATAAATATGGCTTCATTTCATACTTCCTCTTCATGTGTTATCATCCCCTACCTGTACAAACATACAGAAAAAATGTTTGCACACATTACATTCATATAATATATCAATAATATTAACACACACACACAAGCTGTACATGCAAGCAGGAATACATGCATGCAGCTTCACACAAAGTGCGTCAGATAATGCTTCTTGAAGCACAAAAGAAGTATGCAAGTGGATCAATGGAACTTTTTGTGGAGTTCAAAACTAAATAAACACACACACACACACACACACACACACACACACACACACACATGCACAGTTTTTATTCTCAGCGTTGGACAGAGGAATATCCTCGCTGTGCCACTGGCCAGACAGGAAGTAGGAAGTGGAGAAAGGAAGCGCAGAGTGGCCGATGACAATGCCTTCTACATCCTACTGCTCTGCACAGCACAACGAGGTCAGAAATCCATTCATCCACAGCCACTGCTGAGTCTGAAAGATTTAGAGGCTAATATTGTGGCATGTGAACTATATTGTATATACTGTGACATCAAAATATAGTGAACAGACTTCAATTCAGCCAATTTAGCTCATTCCAGTCCAGTCTGGGGAAATGGGGGAAATGATTTCTCTCCATCAGGTATTAACATGCAGACAGCAGCCACACATTGTAATTAGACAGAGGTTAAAAAATATATTAAATTCGCCTTTTAATGCACCCAAGATGACCTGAATATTTGATCACCTACACAGGCCCCGAAGTTGTCAGAGATGAATTTGGCCACATTAAACACAAAGAGCCTCCGGACCGCCTAACTGCAGAAATGAAAATAAGTTTATCAGGCATCAGACGGCTGAGATCATTAGTGTAAAAAGGATTATTGTGGGCGGGAGCCCTGTTGGTTCAAAACTCTGAAGCAAATTACTGTATCTGGTCAATCACAGCCAGATCATTTATTTTGTTCTTTTTGTGAGAAGCTGAGCTGTTATCCAAGGCCAAGGTCTGATTAATACAGCCATATGTCTGAAGGCTCGTTAGATTCTAAAACACCCTCAATTTTATAACTCATTCAGGGTCATTCTATCCTTCGTTTTGACGATGATGAGGTTAACAGTAGAAATATGCCACTCACGTAACAAAGTAATCCACCAGGATTGAGCACTTACACATTTTAATTGGCCGACACTGTGCATTGCTGTATGATGTCTCGTGTTGGAGCAAAAACTGAGCTTGGTTCAACCCCCTTGGCTGGTGTCTTCCATGTTAACACCCCACTGCATCGACACAGAGGTCTCATTAAAAAGAAGCGACTGCGTTCTGTCACACATTACTTACATTCACAAGCTCTTCACCCCAAACTGTTTCTCTGAATGGCATGATTATGAAAATCTAGTGGGAAATTAATTTTATTTCACATTCCTGATCCTCAGAGAATGAACCCTTTTCATATTGGGCACTCCGGGGGCTTGATGTGACTGCCCACTTCCGGCCAAAATGTACCCTTAACCAACACTTCGGTCCATGCCAATGTAACTCAAAAACTGAGTTGGAGTTGTAGTCATTATTTAGAGTCCCAAGAGGATATGGCCTGATGATTTTGGTTATCCCTGAGCGCTCCTCTAGTGACACCATTAGGCCTAAAAACTGTTTCAGGTTATCCATAATTCAACCCAAGGGGAACATTACCTTTTCTAAAATGCTTCCCCCAAGACAAAGTTTACATTTTAAACCCCGCTACTGGGATCTTTTGTTCTGCTGCAGAGTGGATAAACCTGAACATGCCGGCCCCATGTTTAAGCATGGGTAATAAAAACATAGCATTTGGGAAATTAGCCTTAGGCATAAGGTCCTTTTGGTTTTAGACAGAAATGATCCAAAAACAGTAGCATAGTTATGTTGTTATATTTATTCATAAACAGTGTTTGTAGACCAGCAACAGGTCTCTAGTAAAGCTAGACTTTAAGTCGTATGTACTTTGACATAAATAAATCCCCTGAAGCTACACCCGAAATCTACACACTGTTAGCTTATGTGTACCACCCTCGCTTTTCTGCAACACTTTAATCTACAGAAAGCAATACCAAAAATAATGTTTTGTTGAGTCCATCTTTCTCTGACAGCATGCTGCTCCCTGCTGTTAAGGAGGCACTGTTGACTTCCTGTTGGTAATGATTTCCTGCCAGTGTAAATACCAACACCGCAATTTCATCATTGTTGGATCATCTTGCCTTACTCAGCTGGATATTCCCCTGAGAAAAACATGGCTTTTTTATTTTTTGCATTAAGAAATGCATAGAGCAGCTTTAGTATGTACAGTATATCAATAGACACATGATTTATTTAGATACTAAATATATGTGGATGAAGACACATTTTAATCCTCGGTGTAAACAAAGCCAGCGTGACACAAGATAGTGAAGGTAGAAGCCAGTGGAGGGATTGTCAACATTTTTTGTAGGTTTCAGAATGTCCAGATGAGTCTAACGTCTGTGAATCCAGCAGGTGACAAATCCAATGATACGAAGAGTGTTAACAACCACCGGTGACTAATTAATCACAAGCTGCTGAGAAGGCAGAAATTAGCTGAGTCGCTGAAAAGGGCACCACTCCTTAGACCACAGGTTATCATGGAGGAGGAAGGGGAGTAGAGGTGACCTGGTCACAAATGAGTGTCAGTGCTGGATGAAATGACAGTATCAGAGGAGGAACTGTAATACCAGTAACACAGGAGGAAGTGTGACACCACAGCAGCGGTGTGGTAATGGGAGGGTGGGGGACTGAGGTCAAAATAAGGGTGTGGACGAGAGCATGTGTTTAGAACTGTCACACGGGATCAAGGTGAAGAAGGGGAACGAGAATAAGTGAGCTGTGAATGGATGTGGTGACATATAGGCATACAGAGTTCGGGATCAGGCCAAGGGAGAGGGTGTGGATGGGAATGGACTCTGTGTGTGAAGAGCCTAGCGTGGTTTCACAGTCCCTACAGAACTGTATTCATCACTGTATAAGTACGTTCCATGGCTGGACTGTTCATAAAATGCAACATGTGTTAGCCCTTTATTTCTGGCTCAGGTTCTGGCAGAGTTTCCCTGGCTCTGTATCAGCGTTGGAACCGGCATGCAAAGGTCAAAGCTAATAATGTGGCGAGGAAGAACTGGGCTCAGCAATAAGATGACTAGTAGAAGAGATTGAGTATGGGGAGTGGTGTGGTTAACGTGTGAAACAAAGCAAGAAAACACCGCTCGGCTGCCAAGAAAAGGCAAGATCGAACAGTTATGAGGCGCATGTGTGGCTAAAATGCTGACTTCACACTCAGACGCTGCGTTATATTCAACCTCTGGTTCTACTTGAGATGATAGAAAAGAGGACGGATTGGATTGCTGTCATCATGTATAATCTATACAGTGCAGCATTTTAATGGTGTGTGATTGAAGGTAATGGAAGAGTGATTGCTCCTTGTGATTTATTAAAGAGAAAGCTATTAGGGGCTGTGTGAGGCGCTGCTGCCGCTTCAATTATCATTAGGTCCAGTTCAGACCAGTCAGCTAATTGGTAACGGAAAAAGTGTATGGCTCATTCAGCATCTCTTTACAGCTTCATATACAAGATCTGCTGAAAGAAGTCTGGAGCTAGAAGGTTGGACATTTTGCACATTTTATTTGCTCACATTGGAAAACAGCTCAGGTCAGAGGTCGGGGACAGCTATAGAACTGCAGGCCTGGAGCTATTAAGGATTTAGTGCCTTTTTCAATCTTTTTTTTTTTCAGAAGAGAAGTGTGTCTCAAGTTGCCTAAACAGCTGTCTAAGCTATTTTGACCTGCGTTTTCCATAGAAAAGTTTTGTTAGTTTCTGTGGTATTTCTCAGTTAATCCGCTTGATGCTCTTCACTTCAGCTGCTGAGCAATTTAACAGGCTATAACAACTGCAAAAAGCAGAACATAAATAATCAAAATGTCAATGAGCTGAAATTAATTTCCTCTTAAGCTGGAATTATTTTTTTCTGCAAACACGCAAATATCTCTGCAAATCAACACAGAGAAGGAGGTCGTAGGTTAACATTAGTCTCTTTGTTTTTAATTTAATTTATTTTATTTAATCCTAAGGACAATGCACATTATTCAACATTTCTGTAAATGTGCCAATGTTAGCCAGCGGGGCAGTTCATTTAGACTGCTGTCTTTTGGCAAAATCTTTTTAAACCATCAAGGTAATTTGGAAAAGTTCAAACTACAGCCAAATTCAGTACAGACATCCTAAAGTCTTTTTTCTTGTACCAGTCAAAGGATTATGTTAACAAGCATTCAAACACGGTTAGTGTATATGCTTATTCTATTTCCATTCTATTGTGTGCTGTGAGTACCCGGATGGTGCACTCATAGTGGTTGAGTGTGGAACGCTGAACATGTCTGGCCTTAATGTCGCCATTTTGGCTATGTAGTGGAATGGCAGGGACATTGTAAGAATGGTGGCCAAGTAAGCTGCCTTAGTTGAAGCAGTTGTGGCGAATACCTCAATATACAAATGTAAGTTGTATGTTTTACATTTATATTCTGGTGTCCAAATATTTTATACGCCTTAAATTGAAAAAGTCAGCTGGAGTTTTCAACCAGCTCATGTTAGGTTAATTAGCTTGTATATAACTGAAAAAAATGCAGCCAGTCACGCTCGACTGTCGCCGCTAGAGATAAGAATGTCTACCTCTTTCTGAACTCAACAAAACAAAAATCACAAAGATTTTCAGGTGATAAAATGGAGTTATCATTTTAAAACTGAGAATGGAAAGTTTTCTTGTGCATATCAGCAGTTGGCTGAAGTGACAAGAGTCAAACTTGAATTAGATTCTTTAATGAGGAAAAAGACATTTCCAATCCTGCTTAAAATAGCGAGTAGGCTTGAGAACCCCCTTATCATTGTCTACGGCTGTCATTGTCACTGAATTCCATGTAAGCTAATATCCCAAATTCTGGAGTAGGGCGAGGCCTGGTGAGGCTGGGGAAATCCGGTCAGGGGGGCGTCCTTGGAGTTGAGGCTCTGCCCAGTTTGGCAGCTTCATCTTTGGACACGAGTGCCAGCTAATATCCCTTACTCTACTCCCTACCCTCTAGACAACTGGCTGTCACTGGTGCAACTCTGCCTCACACACCCTGCCTGTCTCCAAAGCAACCAAACATGTCAAACACATCTCCTTCTTGTGGAAACTGCCCACCTGTTTTTATTCATGTGCTAAATGTACAATGCTTAAGATCTGGTTCCTGGGTATCAGGCTTTTGCTTGTACAGTTTTTTCGGTCTGTATCTGTGAGCTCAGTGGAAGTAAATTACTCATACTTGTCCTCCAGTTGTGTTTTTGGGAGTAAACTTTAATGTCACTGATCTCTCAGCATCATTTATAATCCAGTAAACAGTGTAAGTGTAACCACAGCCACAGCAGCTTCCCTGCAGCTCAGTCAAGCCCAATTTCACTCAGTGTTAGCAGAGCAGAATTCAAGCTGTTCTCGAGTGGAGTCTGACTATCAACACAGGAGAAGCAGAAGGATGTTGAGCCCTTGACTCCCACACTCCAAACATGTAAAATATGGGCAGTTTGGTGCCTGAGCTCATGCTGTTGTGGCTGGTGATGTGTGAAGAGAAATGCCTCCATGTCTCACAAGCCTTGTTAATATGAGATGTAGCATCTACAACCAATCATTTTTACCACATCAGCTATGGATTTGTGGCTCGGCCTGGGAATCCTTTTTAATCCCTCTAATTCTTTCTCTGCTCCTAATCCTTTTTTAATTCAACTCTCTGTGTGACTTACAAGGAGTCCAGCCTAAAATGTTGCCCTAGGATTCTGTCAGCTTATTTTGGCAGACCACTTTTCTCGATTTAAGACCTGTTTCAATACGTCTGGAAGAGCACAATAGAGGAACTTTTTAGAGTTTAGATTGGAACGTGTCGTCTGGCTTCAGGCTGAAGACAGATGCTTTTAGTCTGGAGCTATAAAGTTCAAGTTGCTACTAGATTGACAGGTAACAGATATCTGACCAAAGCTCTGACTTAAAGACATTTCAGCAAGTCACAACATCTTTGGGGTTGTTTTTGCCCTATTGAAGCCATTCAGTGTTAAACACATGACCTGACCTTTAACATCAAACTGTTTTTTCTTTATCTGATGGTCAGTCTGTCTGTCTCATCAGTCCATTAGCTAACAGGACAGACCAGGCTTGAGGTCAAAGGTCAGAGGAAGGAAAGAGGGAAGGAAGGATCAGTGGAAGAATAAAGGAAAAGCAAATGGAAGACGTCTTTTGTTGACAGATGTACCAGGGGACAGAGATGTTAAGCTGTTGATGTAGGAAGCATGACTTCATTTTGGAGATTGCAGTGGTATTTGGAGCTAAATGCTACAGTGACAATGCTAACATGAAAAATGTTTTTTTGTCTGGGGAGCATGAATGTCAGTGCAAAACGTCAAGGCCATCTGTCAAATAGTTACTGAGATATTTCAGCCTGACCAATGTGGTGGACTGACTGACTGACAGACATTGTCATCCCTCGAGGCATACCGCTATTGTGGCTAAAAACAAAAGGAAGACTTGTGTGACTCCTTTTGTTGGTAAGCTGCTGGAGTGAAGGAATTAAAGAAAGACACTTGCAATAAATGTAACCATCAAACCAGAGCACAAGAAATCAACATTACGACAGTTTGAATTGCTCCTCTGCCACCAACCACAAGCAGCCAGCCTATCTAACCTCACCCACCGCAATGTGATTATTAGACCTACTGTGGCCTGGAATGCTCTTTAGAGGTCTGCTGTACTTTATGGTACATGTGAATCGTCAGTGCCCGCAGTTTGCTGACAAATCATGTACTTTCCTCCCTCTGAGGTGCCCCTTTCCTCCCTGCTTACGACTCTCACCCACAAATCTCTTACCCCCAAAACTTCCAATAAAAACTAATTTGGCCTCTCGGGAAATCAAGCCAACTTCGTCTAAGGAGTGGCACCAACTCCAAGTATCCCATTGTGCTTTCTGTACATTGCATTCTACTACTCCCCCCCACTCTCTGTTTGCCTCTCATTCTCTCTGCCACTCACTCAAACTCCCTACTTTGCTATGGCTCTGAATTCTTCCCTGACCCCCACCTGCCCCTCACTGCAGATGAATGTGCAGCTGCAAAAACGGGTTTCCACAATATGGTTATTGTGTACCCTGGACATTTGTATGGATGGGTGCATGATCCCCACTCGCAAATTCAATAGTCTAGCTTTTAGTGTCGTCACAAAACATCATCCCTTTCTTCAGATTTCCATCTCTTTAACAGAGAGCTATTTGTCAACTCAGTTATGAGTGAACCCGGTCATCACACAAGTAGAGCCCCTTCAATCTCATGCAACACTTCCTCGCCCTCGCAGATAACATGAGAATCAATTAACCTGAAAAAAGAATGAACGGTAATTTGGTTCCATGTAATGCAATGCAGTGAATCTGGTGAATATTGCATTACTTTTGAACAAAGGCTAGGGGGATCAATGAGTCTTCCATTATCATAACTGATTTACATCCATAACCTGCGTCATTACACCTACTAATGGTGAGGTTCAGTGAGCAGGCCGCTGCATACACGGCATAATAGACCGCCAGGTCCGATAGATTACTAGAATACCTGAGAACAAGCTGTCAAATCATGAAGAGCAATGTCTTCACCTTAACACCTTACCATTTTTCATTTTTTACAAACCTGCAGCAACAAAAAAACAAAATCATAAACAGCCATCCGCCTACGCTCACCACAGTAATTAGAATATATATATATTCTGAAAAGAAGAAAATAAAAGTAGCAAGACAAAGAATCAGTGGGATAGAGTTTAGTGTCCAGTGACAGAAAAAAGGACAAAGAAATAAACAGATAAAAGTTGAAGAATTATTTCTTTTTTCTGTTGACAGAATAGATAGTTGTTGAAATATGAAATAAAAGATTGCCACTTGGAGGCAAAGCGCTCGTTAGAACCTGTTAAGTGTAAATTAGATTTTCTCAAGACTCAAGAAATATAAAATATCTTTTAATCAGGTGGAAACAGATGTCGGAGAGATTTCCAAGCCAGAAATATTATTCAATGTGCAAATAGTTGTAGAAAAAGCTACAATTGTCACAGTCTATCTCCATGTCCCTCGTCTCAGGCCATGTTTCAGTTTCCCTGGGCCACTTCATGGCCTTTTTCCTTCCATCTATCAGGTGACCTCAGAGTTTCCCTCCTTTCCCATCATATGACTACCTACCCATCTTCGATCCTGTTCACCCTTCCCTTACTTTTGTGATTACCTGGCCTTCCCCAGCCCGCTCACCTCCTTACCTGCATCTCATTCCCTAATCAGCCACTCACTACATTTCCCAGCTCAGATTCTTTGTCATTTCGTCCTAGTTATGTTCCTGTCTTGTCTTTTGTTTTTGTTCCCAACCTTCTGTTGCCCAGACCTAAAAATGCCAACATGCCTGCCTGTTACCCGTTATCTGTCTAGCCACCTGCCTGTAAACTTATTTGCTTATCATTACATCACTGAACTGTCCATCTGCCTGCCATATGCCTCATTCAAACCACAATAATGTCAGTATGAGCTATAATAACACAAGAAAAAGGTCCAGCTGGCACCAGCACCAAAAGTGCCAAACGAGAACATGGTTGCACCGCAATATTGGGAACTTTGGGAAATCTTGAGACAGTTGAGACAACCCTTAACTATGTATGATTTGGCTGTACACACAACAACGATTACATGTGGGTCAAGATCAGGATATATTTCAGCTAACCAACAAACAATCATATTGTTCATTTTCAGGCTTAGAAACAGAAGTTGAGAAAACAATCTCACCACAAGTTAACTCAGAAAGTCATCTTTGTCCGTCGTATTTATCATGATTATTAACCACTGCCACAAGAGGGAACCTCTGTGCTTTATACACTGCTTCTGCAGTTGACTGAGTTCATGTTTTACCTGAAGACCCAAAGACAGTCAGAATGTTGAAAATAAAGTTAAAGGGAGCTGAGTTTATGTGGACATGAATATTCTGACTCAGGGGTGTCTTTTTTTTTTTAAAGAGGGCAGATTTGACACTATGAAGATGTCCGGGGGCCAATACTAACATTTTAAAAATGAAAAAATGACCAATAAAAGTTACATACAAATGTGCTGTAACAATTTTGTTTTCATTGTCACAATTTTTTTTTAAAAAATGCCAACGTAACCAAATCTAAGCCAAACAGGTGTGAACAAATCTAAAAACCAGTTCTTCCTTTCTTTCACATCTGGAGTCAGATAACAAAGAATAAATTGTATGGAATACGTTAAACTTGCATGAAGTTGATACAAATCTTAATCTTTCACAAAATCATTCAGAAAGTAATATTTTGTGTCACATCTACAGATATATAACAGCAGCAGTTATATCCTTAGAGGTTCAAATGCTTCGTTATGTCAACCAAAAAAGCCAAATCTTCCAGCCATACAGTATCTGACAATGCTAGCAGGTCATAAATAATATATTATAAAAATGAAGCTTCAGGCCGCATGAAATCTGACCACGGGCCGTGATTGGACCCCGGGCCGTACTTTGGACATCCCTAGTCTGACTTGAGGATGGTAATGACACAGTTAAGTGTCAGATAAACTCACTGCTGTACACATACAACTTTATCGTTAGCTGACTACTGAGATTAGCTGTCATCTGCTGCCCCCTAGTGTTAAACATGAGAACTGACATCAAGGGTACAGTGGTGTGAGCTGGTGTTACCTTTCAAACTATTATATGCTGTGGTTAGCTACTTTGATGGACAGAGTCATTCAGGATCCTTTTGACCACTCTGATCACCAAAATGGGAGAATATCACTAGAACAATACACAGAGAATACAAGTACTGTAGGTGGATAGAAAACAGTCATAACAAAAATTAGTTTATTTTGTTACTTTATGGAAGGCAGTGCTGGTATGAGGAAATAAAAACAAAACAAAAGTGATGGTTGCACACAGAGCTTCAACATGGCTACACTTTGATCTACTCAACATGCTGGTCGAACACAGAGCAAATACAATCATCTCTAACTAACTCGTACTTGTTAAGTTCAGCTTTAATGTTCACAGGCTCAGTGAACATCAGTGAGAACAGACAGTGCTTTTTTGGAATGTCTGCAGTTCTTGCTGTCTAATGAGTGTGTGAATCTGTCTATCACGAGGCTGAGCAATGTGAACATGCTGCTCTGAACCACAAGGAAGGAACTTCTCACCAACAACACAAACAATTACACGAGTCTGTGGTAATAAAATTACCCCATGCTTAGATATGAAAATGAGACTGAATAAGTCTGATAACTCAGACAACCTTTATACGAAGATTACATAACTTTTAATGAGTCCGATCTCATCAGTGAGGCAGGCAATTACATCTGGTCCATTAACCCTGCAGGGCAGTAAAAAATATTAAAGTGATTATTGATTTATAGACATGTCAGTTTTTCATTCAGAATTACTCATTTAGTCTAAAACACTGAATAGGCTCTATCACAGGCTATCTGAGTGTTCCGTGACAAGAAACTGCTTTTATAAAAAAAAAAAAACAGGAGTTCAATTTTAAATGAAAGAAACCAGAAAACATTAAATTCTCATATCTGAGAAACTAAATGAGCCACTTTTTGGTATTTTTCTTGCAAAATAGTCTTTTTTGTTTCGACAAATGAATAAAGTTACCATGTTACCACTCCATTGCAGAACTGAGCTAGTTTGAGTTGTACAATATATTGTACTATTTATAAAAATCTGTCACAGCATCATGAAAGCTGGTGTATCAAAAGGCAGAGAATTACATTAATAAATGTACCTGAACATACAAGTGTGCAGCAGTTTATACATGTACTAGAAATACTTAACATCAGTGTGGTGTATTCTTCAGATGTATAAAACACACACGCACACACAGTCACACACACCTCATGTTTATCTTGCTACGCCACTCCAATTTCAGAATTTCTATTACCTATCTTAGCCCCCCCTCGCACTCCCTCCTGTTCCCGTCTAAAACACTCCAGGAATTAGCCGGTACGGCACAGCATCTGTGTAGCGTTTCCAGTCCTTGCCGTACTTGCTGCTGCACCGGTGCTCATCGCGCACACAGCGGTGGACCAGCAGGATGGTCATGTAAATAATGTAGAAGTATGGGAGTATGTGGCCGAAGCCACAGGCGGCGCAGTAGGCGAGTGATCCCATCAGGTCACCGGTGTAGTTGAAGTGCCGGGCCACTCCCCAGAAACCTGAGGTCAGGAGCTTGCTGTGGTGGATGCCACCATCAGCGGAGCGGTATGCACACTCGATGTACGTCGGCTTCTTGCCCCAGATGGAGCAGGAGCCGTCAGTGCGCCGGAAGAGGTCCTTCTGGTGGTTGGTGGAGCGGAAGATGTAATAACCAAGGAGGCCCAGGAACAGGACAGCCAGGGCGTGAGGATTTGAGAGCTGGACTGGATGGTAAACCAGGTACAGACCCTGGAGAGCCAGAACACATTTATTTAAACTTATTGTTGCTTCAGTCAATCTATTATTTAAATGTCCATTATGAGTTCAAACACTTACAGTTACAATAATGATTATGTAAGTATTTATTAGAAGGATTTTTCGATACAGATAGTTTTGCATTGTGATATCACTCACACTGTGAATTTACACATGATGCAGCTAAAGACCACTTGTTATTTCATATTTATTGTGTTAGTGTGTGTGTTACCTGCAGTGTGTAGAGGTAGGGCAGCCAGACACAGTCACCCCAGCCCAGATACCATCCAAAGTGGTCATGGCAGATATCAATAGTCTTCAGGTACCACGCCTCGTTCCAGAAGAAGTCCAACACATAAATGGCCTAAAAGAAAACACAAAAGACACAATCCTCCAGTTATTATTATGACTCGTGACAGAATGAGGGATTCACTTTTTACTCAAACTGCAGCAGAGAGCCTTAAATGTAATAAAGTCAAAGAAGGATGAACATCTGTAATAGCACTGGATATCAGCGCTGATGTCCAGAATGGTGGTTTTGATCCAGTTCATGATGATTCAGTTACATAAAGCACTTCTCAGATTTTATCCTGGGATGTTAAATTTCTTCTACATTAATCAATTGAGTAACACTCATTTCATAAACTTTGGAATTATTTATTTTTGTTGGCAAATGATCGATCTCTCCACTGTTTGTAATGACAGGACATCAAATGGCTGGCTAGCATTAGGTACCTGGCAGGGACAGACTAAATAAAGTAGAATCCACACACTGTTCAGTTGACCTCAACAACCTGACATCTCTTGGATAATCTCTCCTCAGACACAAACTGACAGCTCAGATCAGGGTTCTGTCTTTTCTCAGATAGGTGTGATCTCTATAATCACTACAAGATAGCCAGAGTCAGCTAACTGTAACCACAATGAGGCCATGACTGTCCCACTGCAGTTTACAGAACTCTCTTCTTCTTCTGTTGAATTTTATGGCAGTCTGTATCCACAAGTTTCATTACCACCAAGTGCTGGATTTTAACAGCTTCAGAATGCTGATCAATATCTCCCGATATGTCAACAATGTTGTATGAACCTCCTTTCACCGTGTCTCTCCATCCTCTTAGCAGCTTCAGCATGTGATAATCTCTTTTCTGCTCTGATCTGACTCACTTTCATTTGCTTCATTCTTTTTGGACACTGTGTTGACCCTGTTTGTTGATTCCCCTCACAGTGCAAACCATTTTATCTGCTTCTTTCTCTATTTAGCACTTCTCCACATTGCAGTTGTCCACACACACACCACATGTCCCATATCCTCTGACTTCTCTACGTCCTGTAGCAACATGTCCAGATTCCTGACAGCAGGGACTGAGAAGGGATCTCAGAGGAGCTCACTCATATGACTTAACCCTGTGACACACATACTCAAAATACACTCTGACAGAAAATTCCCCCAAATTCAAACAAAACCAAATTAGTGTCCTCCACTACTGACACTCCTTTCTTCTTTACTTTACTCCGGCTTCAAGTAGGAAGCCAGTCACACAGATTAATAATTTTCAAACACACTAATCTTCATAGCTCTATCTCACTTTCCGGCCTCATGTGGAACCCTGGAAATCCTGCCTGCTTGGGTCACAGTTACTATTCCAAAAAACATTTCCTCTTTCCTCATTGTATGACTGCAGTCCCTTGATAAACTGCTCTTCCTCTTCCTTTTCATTTTTTAAATCCTCTGGTGTCCGTGTTTGCTCTCCAACTCCTGCTCTGCCTCCATTTACAATTCTCAGGTCTTGCAGGTCTATCATGATTAAGGTTGGCTACAGTCTAGCTGACTATCATCTGCATTCGTTTTTAACTTAAAACAACCTTATTGTGTCGGTTGTACACAAAGTAGACATTTTACATGTCACACAGCCCTAACTGTACCACTTACAACTTACTTACTTTTTATACAGCCCTAATCTTTAATGTTCAGTCTTAATTGAGTTAAGAAGGATTCTTGCACGTCAGCCTATTTAGGTGAAAGATGCTCAAGAGTATCTAAAATTACAGTATATGTAAGACAAACATGACATAAACAACTTTCTAGGTTTATGAAATGAAAAGTCAAAACAATCAACACCAACATGCGACATTTTGCAGCACAGGAATAGCACAGTTCTTCATCAGATACTGATCCATCCTTATTCCAGCTTACCTGCAGTACGTTGACAAGGATCATGGAGTTGGTGACATGGCCGTACAGTTCCTGCTGCTTGGCCATGTAGGACAGATTGATGAGGGTCCAGGCTACAATGCCAGGCCGGCCATTGAAGAAAAGCTTGAAGTCAAACCACTTGCCAATGCGTGGGTTGAACTCGATGCCCATCATGTAGTTGTAGAAGATGTTCCCTGTGAACTTGCTGTTGAATCACCAAAAATAGTGGAAGAAAACAAGTTAATGTTGTCAGATATTCTAAGCACTGTGCAGACATACAAAACATTTCTGCAGTTGTCATGCAGATGTGTTTATCAGGACTCACCAGTCTTCAGAGTTTGTGGGGAAAAGGTAGGCCTTTATAAAGGCAAAGGTGGACACAGCATAGCCCAGTATGTTTGCACACCACATCAGGGGGATCCAGTTGTCGAAGATGATGGTGGGAGAAAACCAGTGGAAATAGTGGGCATTGGCAAACCACAGAGCATGAGTGATGAGCCAACACTGCAACCCATTGATCTCATACTTGTTAATCAGACCTGCAGCAATGAAGGAGGAAGACAACACAGGAAGTATGATTTTAAGAGATCTCCACTGTGGGTTTGAAAATAAACTTTTTAAATAGGGATCAAGTGTTCTGCATCAGGATTCACTCTCTCTTAAAACACTGGTGTAATCAGATTGGTGTAATGCTCCTTAAACAAATGTGTGTGCGTTAATTACCAGCAGGGGTTCGTGCTCCGTCCTGCACTCCACCAACGTAGCCAGGGAGAAACTTATGAGCAACGTCAGGAATGCACATATACAGGAACACCTAAGGGACAACACGACCTGTAACTTACTTACATTTGCTGAAACAGCTGAAAACTTTCAGCATTACTTTCTAACTTCTTACCTGGAAGGCCACCCAGATGGCGTATATCTTAGCAGCTGACCAGGTGAAGGAGGCTGCCCGGGCCCAGATGGTGAGGAGCGTGGTCTCTCCTTGGAGCAACTCAAACAGAGGCTGGCTGACGGAGCACTGGTACTGATCACAGGCCATCACAAAGTAGAAGACAATGAAAGGGGCAAAGCAAAGCAGGCCGATGACGGAAATCAGGGAAAACCAGTCCACCTCCCTGAGGATGAGTCAGGCATGCATACAGATACAGTATGAGGACATCAGCAGATTAAAGCTGTGATTGGTAACATCACGTTTTATGGACAAAGTTTAAGAAGAAAACACTGACACATGAACTCAAAAATAATACTCCATGTATACCATGTCAGGTCATTGTGTTCCAAATGTTACCAGCAAGTCAAATTAGGTGTTAAAAAAAAAAGTTTGGTGTTTTCCTATAAATGATATATAGCAGGCCGTTTTTTATTTGCTGATACTGGCCAGCACAGGTATATCTGTATCTTTGTGTGTATTCACAGATATTTAAACTTTCGTATTGTGTGTTAAAAACTGATGTTGTTCACTGAAAGTCCCATGATGCCTTAAGTTGAATCTGTCAACCACTCAGAGGCTGTGTGTGTGTGTGTGTGTGTGTGTGTGTGTGTGTGTGTGTGTGGCAGCTCTGATTTCAAACGCATTGCGCAAAGGAGGAACACAAGATTTGTTCAATGGTTCATAAAGTGTTAGTTATCATGAAAAACATTTTTTTAAATTGTCATATAAGATAATTGTCATATAAGATACCCCTACACTAAACTACTATGTTGTCGGATTAAAAAGAAAACAACATCAATGAAGGATAGCATCATTTGCACTTTACTGCATATGTACAAGCAACTAATAAGTTATTTAAGTAATACGTAGTTAAGTAATAAGTTCAGTAGGTCATTAGAACACGAGGTAACCTGTCTCACACCATTTAGTGCTGTGGAGAGGCATACATGGAACCACAAACAAATACAGAGCAGAAAAATATGTTTCACTTTCATTTTCATGCCCGCCCACTCTCTCTGCACTTCCTCTTCTCTGCTGCTCTCTCTTTGTATCAAAGGTTTTTGTGTGTTGGGAGGATAAACCGATCATCACGTTTGATACAGGTATGATGATCTGGTTATTGTAATTATGCCATAATCCCAGATGACTGATAAACGACACTGACTATATCAATTATTTACTGTGTTGACAGGTACTGTGTCAGCTCTTTAACTGTGTGATGTAATCAAGAAATATTCTTTTCAACCTAAACAGGTTTAAACACAATTTTAGGGGGGGCACAGTGGTGCAGTGGTTAGTACGGTCACCTCACAGTAGAAATGTTCCTGCTTCAAAGAGTTTCCATGTTCTCCCTGTGTGGAACTGGCAACCTGTCCAGGGTGTACCCCGCCTTTTGCCCAACGCCAGCTGGGATCGGCTCCAGTCCACCATGACCTTGATTTCTCTTTTAGCGGAGCACGATAGATGACAACATGGCCTTTAGCAAACTGTGACATAAAATCAACTCACCATGCTCTCCCCCACTGTGCTGGCTGCTCCCCGTGTCCAGATGTTTTCCCATTGGTACTGTGCTGGGTTCGTCTCCTGGTTGCCTCCATGGCCACTGCACCTTTGACTTCTGGGGAGCAATCAGGTTATCAGGTTAAGATCAGTGATGTGGTGGCATGCTGTACTTTGGACACAGGCATTTTAAGACGGAGCAACATACAGTGACACTCACAACAACAATAACCGCACATATAGAAAAAAAAAAAGATGATCTCTCTCCACAGAATCGTTTTGTGTGTTCTGTTTATGCTCAAAATGCTGCCATGACACAAGTAGTTTAGAGCCACAGGCTGAACTCTTGGGACCTGATGATGAGGTAACTGGGGGCATTAAAGTTCATGTCGCTGGAGATGTGAGATAACAAACACAGCCTTGAATGGAGGTCAGCTTGATAAAGCTAGCATGATTGAACACTGATGCCACCATATTTATCCAAGTGAAATATAATCTCTGTAACACACACACACACACACACACACACGCACCTCTGCAGTAAACGTAATGCCCCTTCAGCTAGAATGACAACCATTGACACTAAAGCTACACCAACAATAGAGTTGACGACCTGCATGTGTCTGTTTTGTGCTCGTTCAGCATGTTTGGCGTGTTTTCATGAATTATGTAAAGAGGGGGTGCAGCAGACTACCGTTGCGTAACGTTACCTAAACCTCAACAGGTCAGTCTTTTTGTAAATATAACGTTATGCTCCGTAAACTAAACTGTAGCACTTGTTATCGTTCTCACACTTCATGTCCTCTAATATTAAGTAACCGTGAACAAGCTAAAATAATTGTGACGACCCTCTGTCTGAACGCTTTCTCCTGCAAAGCAGCCGACATTATCAGTATCATTTAACGTTAAACACACGTTATAAAGGATTATAACCCCGTTACAGATGCTTTTCTGCACCGTAGTTCACTCACCCGTACGTAAATCCACCGTCAGACAGGGAGGGAGGTAGCCTGCTCGACTGGTCCAGGTGCTGCCGCTGGCTGTCCTGTAGGAGCTAGAGGGAACTCCCCGTAGTGCCACACACTGGATGCGCCCATAGCGCCACTACGTATTAAAATCCTACCAATGATATCCGCGCGAAGGCGGGCCTGGGAGGTGAACAGGCCTCTGATTGGACAATGCTAACTGGAGCCACCAGCACCTGACAAAGCCTCCAGTGGTTGAATGGTTAAACCGAGTAAACAACGAGCTGGCAGAGTTATGGCATGATCATCTTCTTTATCTTCTTTAGGTATGCAAACACTGGCCTTTAGCATCCAAGCTTTTCATAACAGGCAGTTATGTTATGACAGATATTAGACATAAATGCACAATGACCATTTTTTAAATGCTTTTTTATAGACAAATCAACCACATGCATACAGTAGGTGTAACATATATCTTCATCTTCATTATCAAATGGAAGAATAAATGAAAAGAGCGATTAAATGTCATTGTTTCAGACAGCATGTGGGTATTGCATGCGCAAACGAGACTGACTGCAGTTAAACAAATGTTAACTTTAAATCTACTCTACCATAAATTCATATGCACAAATGTGTCTGTGTGTTTCAGTCAATTCAAAACATAAATAGCTTGAGGAAATTTTATGTCAACCCAAGCATACAATCTCCTCAAATTATGATCCAGAACCTTTAACCTGAGTACAGAGACCAGAAAAGGTAACTTTAAATTGACTTCTTGGCACTGTAAACAAACTGTTGCTTTGAGTTCTAATAGAGGATGACAACTGTATCTTGTATAACCTAAATGACATGAAAGTTGTGTTTTATTTTCCATTACTATAGTCTATATCGTCAGTGTCAAGTGCATGCAGTGGTGAGAAGTTAAGAGTATTATATATATTAAGTGTCCTTTCCTGAAAATTTACAGTGTTTCATCATATTGTGATTATTGTTTTATTTCCATATTTCCTTTCTTTATGGGGGGGGGGGGGGGGGTTAAAAGGTTCATCCATAGTGCCACTAGAGGGCAGTACTCAGCTGTGACATAAACAGACAATGACTTAAAAAATGAAACAATGTTGCAGCACAGGTTGAGTGAACAAAAGTATTCAGATGCTGCTCAAACCCCATACCACCACCACCACCACCACCTGTCTGTATGGGGGAAATGCACAAAATCGTATGTCTGTTTTTCAGCCAGTCAAAACAATCAAATCAGTTTAGATGTGGAGCATTGTGCTAGATCAGACAGAGTACAGTCTGCTCTTCATTTTATTATGTTAGCATTCTCTGAACTCTGCTGGGAGGTCAGTAGGGATTAGTTTTCCCTGCTGAATCTTCATTGCTGTTCAGATTTTTCTAAAGCCCTTCCAAAGAGCAGAGCATTTTCTGCCAGCCTCCACCCACAGGAAATATCAGAGTGTTTAGTTCTTCTGTAACCTGCTGGTCTTGACTGTCATGATGCTATGGATAGAGTTTGATGGCTGCACCGTGCTGGATCAGTGCCCCTATGTGTTATCTCTCTCCATCCAGTGGATCCTCACCCACCCAAGTCACTATTGGGCTACATGATTTACTTAACAGGACTGAGCACCGTCTAAACCTGTTGACCCAAATCTCACTTAGACTAAAAAAGGTTAAAAAAAATGGTGGAAAGGAGGAGAGAAGCCTGTTTATTTTAACATCCACCTTTGGAATGTGTTAAAATATGAACAGCTGATTAGGGAAAAAGAAAATCTTCACGACTGGCTGTAATATTGGGAGAGGGGATAAATTCCTGCCTCATTACTTGTGGCTTTTTGCGCCAAGTTAGACATTCCACCATCGTATTATCCCCCTTCGTGTAATCAGCACCAAACACACTCCTTCTGAAACTCTTCAACACTCTGATCCTGCTGGTAAGAAATGTAGCCATGTGCTTGTTGAATTGTATCACAAATGTTTTATTCTAGTAATGTTAAGAGGATATTGCTTCTTAAAATGAAATAAGAAAAATAACATATACCTGATTTGATTATTCTCTAGATCTACTAATTCCCTGCATAACCTAACCTCCTATCATCGTGCATCACTGTGTGACCTCCATCTTTCTGTTTTTCTGTCTTTCTTTTACAGCACGCTGCTATGTCTGTTCGTCTCTTTCCTATTCCCCTCTGCAACTCCTCTTGTTTTTGTTTTCTACCATTTTGTTCTGCCTGTGTCTCTACAGTTCTTCTCTTTCCATTCCTCTCTTCTATACTCTTTGATCAGATGCCTTGTTGCTATGCTGTATCCAGACAGTGTGATGTATCTGGGCCAAGCAGCAGACATCACTGCTTCACAATATGTCTCAGACATGGAAGAGATTTTGTGCTGTTGGCACCTTTTGTTACCTTGTGAAATGTGGAATTTGATATAAAAATGCACCAGTCTGCTCTCAGGGAGTTCATTTATTGAACACTTTTGGTAACCTGGTTGACATATTGTGATGAAAACACACAAGTAGGCTATATATATTTTCTGGTAACAATCCCAGAATGCAATATATCCTAATTTTTAGGTGCAGAAATTACTATTGTGACACTCAACACCTCTCAATGATGATTAAAAAATGTCAATTAAGATTTGTAAGTGTCTGAAATCTCAATTTTTATTGCTCACTATAGAATGAGATACTAAGTTTGTATTATGTAAAGAACAGCCCTAGTGTCCTTCATAACAGAACTGCAGCCATATTTACAAGGCAGTTACTTGGTCTTGTCCTCACAGAACAATCATGGGTTTAACTAATGGCATTAAAGTGTCTCCCAGTAAGCCGCAACAGTGAGCCAGCATGCACAATACCAAGGCCCTGAAACTGGCTAAACTGGAATTATTCGTAATCAATAATTATATTATTTAAAACTGTACTTTCCCTGTTATGACAAATATCTCCTTGCTATGGGTCATAAACGCTGTGTGCAGTCAGAATCAACTTTTGGAGAAATGCAATCAGATGTCACACTGTGGTGTCCAATCCAATGATCACAGCGACCTGAAATGCTCCACAGTAAGCCTGAAATGTCACTGAAACCAGGCACTATCCAGTTCATTGACTAAACTATGATACTCTCTTAGTTGGGCCTTGGCTTGGTGTATTACATGAACCCAGCTTCTACCTCCTCTGCAAAATAGTGACACCAAGAAGTTTCCTTTGGTTTGTCCTTGTTTGGGGAGAGACAGCTGTGGTCGAGCAACATAGACAATGAATGAGACAGGAGGAGCAATAGTGAAAAAGTGAATGAGAGAAATAAGAAGTTATTTTCTGATACACAAAAACACAACCATAACAACAGCACCCACCCACCACGTAGCCCTGTGGTGAATCACAGCAATGCCCTATTTGGTCTGAATATGGCCTTAGGTTTACTAGTACAAGGATGTATTATACAGTATGTATGTGGTGCAAAAGTACAAACAGTCTGCATCACACTTAAATGCAGTTATAGATTTACATAATGATACCAAATCAGAAAAAAAACAACAACACTTTTTTGGTTATATAGCTTAGTTCAAGTCAAGTGTAAGGTGCATTTTAAGTATGAATGCTGATCAGAGCACAAACTGTAGAATGTAAAAACTAAATGTCTTCACAATATTTTTTACTACGCCTTACAATGAAATGCCACATCTGTTTTATTTTGACAGGCATGCGTCTTTTTGCAGTGCAGCTCCTGGGTTATTCCACAAACAGAATAGGTTAAAACAAAAGAATGCAACATTATTACCAAGTGCAGTGAGGAAGGTCTGTACTCTGTCTCTGTGCATATTTGTGTGATCAATATAAAAAGAGTTGGCAGTGGGGTGTGCGTGCGTGTGTTGGGTGGGGGGTTTTGGGGGGCGGTGCAGGTTGCCTGACAAATCTCACCCTAATCAGCTCCCCTGGGATAGTGCATGTGGCTGTATGTAAAACACATGCACTGTTCTGAATGTATGAATATTGTGTATATATGAGCTGGGATAGCGCATACTGGTGTGTGTGTGTGTGTGTGTATGTGTGTGTCTGTGTGTGTGTCCCTTTGTTGGTGTTTAAGTATCTTATGAATACGAGGGCCCATGCTGTATCAGAGATGCAGTGCAACATGGCTCTTAAATAATTTACTATAAATGAAAGTGAAAAATTAATGAGAGCAGATCCTCTCTCCTGTTTGTCCTCCCCCTCTCCCCCTCTCCTGTTGTCCTGATGTAAAAGTCTTCCTCCCCTCTCCTGCTAAGTTAGCCTCAATATCAGGCTTGCCATCAACATTAAAAGAACCTTCATGTCTTACATGTGTCCATGATAAACAACCCTCAGAAACATGTTAATGTTGGAAAGCATTAACAATTCTATGACTGTTTCCATTTTTCAGATAAAATTTGTCACCATTCAATATTTCCCACCTCCTCAGAATAGACGTTAGCCTCGAGGCCTTGGTGTTAGAGAGGGAATGTGAACCAGCCTGCTGAGAGTTTGATGTATGGGTAAAGAATATGTCATAGCGTGGTGAAAGGTCTCAGCTGATACACTGTGCTGCTGTGTTTCTGATGTCAATCACATCTTTGTAAAAGTGTTAAGAAGCTTTCAGATTACTTTTAAACATTCTCAACCCTCAGAGCATGTTTCGAGCAAGTTCTCTGTGTTGTCATGGTGCTGTTGTCCTTCACCTGACCTCTGAGGTTTTTCTCAGAAAACGCTACATTATCAGTCAATCAATAAAAGCCTCACCCCTGTAATTAGATTCATCACACTGTATCAGCTGAAGCCCACTAAGGGCTGTGTAATTACCAAAACACATTAGTACTAAATGTAATCTGTTGAAAATAGGGTTGAATTATGGCATTAATAATAATCTTAATTGTTTTTTCTTGTGTTGTGGTCATGGATAATCATGGTTAATTGTGACTCCACAACCCTGTAATGGATAAAGCAGGTAATAGACAATAGATAGATGTTAGTATTTTTTTTTGTGTGTGTGTATATGAAAAGCATATGTATATCTCTGAAAAGATATATATATATTTTTTTACATTTTTTTAAAATTTTGGTCATATGATGCATGATGCATATTCAAAAGTTCTAATCAGTGAAGTCTAATGACGTAAAGTACTGTCTAGTATGACCAGAAAATACGTCAGTACAGTTGAATACATGGTTCTGAACACTGGTAACACAGAATCACTAAGCCAACCTTAAGACAAGATTATGTGTCAGCTGGACCAAGAACAACAGGATCATGATGTCATCTGCAATTCATATTTAATTGTACAAAATTAATCATGCTATGCACAAAGAGGAGGGGGCTGAGTGAATTCAATAAATAAATGTAAAATAATTGCAGCGACATTTCCATACAAAACTGTCCTAGATATGATATATAAATACATATTTTCTAGAATATGTACAAACTGGAGGTAATGTGTGTGTGAGGCAGGATGTAATAAAAGAAAAACACAGACCATCTCATGGGACCTTTAGAAAGCAGTCCAGATGGGCATCATGATGAGTCACTTCACATTTATTTATGTCGAGAGATTCCAACAGTAAAGACCTTTAACTACAGCTCAGGATGTTTGTGTGTCAAATAAGGAAAGATGATCTGTTTTTTTAATTTAGAGAAGCAGTGCTGCACTGTAAGCTTGGTTTGTGTTGGGTTTCAGAAAGAGGATGTTTGACAGAAGATTATGGGTGATTTGTCCATCTTTTTTAGTCCTGAAAAATTGTCCTGAAAAACTGTGGTGAGAGTGTATTGTGCCTTTTCTGGCTCCAGAACGTCCTATCTGTTATTAACGAAATCAGCAAACTGCATGTAGCTGAAGGAAATTTGTCTCAAGTGGCACAATAAAATGCATTTACAGCATGGTATACTTTGCTTTAATGTAAAGGGAAAGGTCAAAAGTTTAAAGAGGAACACATGTAACATTTGCCCTGGTCCAGGAACTGACCTGGAAGCGGTGCTGAGTTTATTTCCTGGTTTGTAAATTAATAAAAGCTCTGCAACCCCAAGAGAAACAGCCCTGAGTAGTCCATGTTACCTTTAATGTCATGAATGTACAGCATAGCTGGTCCTCGTGCCTATCGGGCCCTCTCATGAAGAGAACTAGGCAGACACAATAACTGAACCAACACACTGTTTTTAGATGCCTGAAGCCTCAACGGAAATGAGTACACAGAAACATATACAATACATTGTGGCAAAAGTCAATGAAATTAAAGTCTGTGAGACATTTCCTGATCCCCTGATGACCTGTGATATCATCCGCTGTAACCACTATATTGCCAGATTCATCACTTCTGCTCATCAATGCTTTTTTTTTCTTTTCTTGAAAATACTCATTATTGGTAACAATCTCAGTCCATGGCACTTCCTGTAGCTGCTTCACAAAAGCAAAAGCTTCCCAGCAGCCAAACAGCCTCTTCAGTCACCACAACGTTTACAATGACTTGTACTGATGAAATGAAGAGGTGTGCACAGCAGGCTCTTACAGTTTGCATATAACGTTTAACAAATCTTATCCATATCAGACATTTTTGCATGCCCATAAATTTTCAAAATGTATCAGCTATTATCACAACTTAACCCTCAAACCCATGTCGCGAAGAATGGCATAAATGGGAAATGGACACACAACACCAGCAGAAGTGGTGAATTGTGGTGAGGTGTGGTGGTAGTAGCATCAGTGGTGTGAAAGTGGCTCAGTCTGAATAATGTGTAGGGCGTTGCGAAGTGTGAGAATGGAACCAAATCCAAACAAAACCACAAAGGGGTGTAGGCGAGAGACAGAAATCCATACTGATCATTTGAACTAATATGGCCTGCAATTAGGACCCTTGAGCAGCACAAGTAAAGCATATAACAAGGGAGCGCACACATACCAGCAGATTGGGCAGAGGCCATCACAACACATAAACATATAATATATTTAACTACTCATAATTAGGAAAAAATCAAACTATACAAGCTTCATTTTACCCCCTCTGCTCTGCTGCTTTGCCCACCCATCCTCAGCAACCCAAAGATACAAGAGCAGGATATACAGAGAGTTCAGGGACCAACATAACAAGTACTCAGACACAAAAAAAAGCTGAGACTTTACATTATCAAATGATTGCTGACATTCAGATGACCAAACAAATGTTTTTGTGGCGCTCAGCAGCTCTGTTAAAGGGAAGCCATTGATGGGAAACTTATTCAGAAACTCTTTGAGTACTTAGCTAACCACTGGAGTTCCGTTTTTGTTGTAGGTTGTGGATACTTGCCAAAAGAAGACAGCTGTTTTCATGAAAAAGCTCTAAAAGCTGACTGTACAGTATACCTGCTCAGCACCAAATGGCACACTGACACAGTTAGAGACAAGCTGGTGAACACAGTGCACATTTAGAAGCTAAAGAATTCAGTATTTCGCTCAGGAGACCAAAAACAAACAGACTATTAGATTTGCCTGATGTCCAGAAACACAACAAATGAATGATAATGCTGTTTCTTAACAGCTGGATGTGTAAATAATCAAATGTTTGCTTACACTTTCATTGTACTATGACATTTTTAGAAAAAGGGTAAGAGGCTGATACATAGGAAAACCAGCCTAACCTTTGTGTCAGTGCAATTAAACCACAGCAATCCTGTGTATCAACGTAAAAAGTGATATCTCTGATATTTTGTGATCAAAGATTGTTTATGCTGCCCCCAAGTGGTCCAAAATACCCCTGTTATTTCAGGGTAAACATTAATACAATCCATAGACAGTATAAAACATGGATGTAGTATCCGTGACATCAACCACAGGTTTCTAAAGAGCCATTGTGAAGTTTGCTCTGACCGTTGGCATCTTGGCAGTCCTGCCTCCACCGACTCCTTATTATTCCAAAACCGGACGTGGATTGTCGGTGGACCTGAGGTGGGCTGAATGATGGCTGGCTGCTCAAACAAACCACCTGTATGCATAACTTTAAGCCTTAATATAATTTGAACGGGTGAGTTCTATAAAAAATAGCCTCAGTACAGTTGTATAACGTGGAAACAGGGAAATTAGTTCAACCAAAAACATTTTTGTACCAGGCTGTAAACATGTTTATTTCTGTTCATGGAGTTTGACTCGTTCTGTAGCCAGCCTCAAGTGGTCGTTTAAGGAACTGCAGTTTTTGGCACTAATGCACGGGCTTCACTTCACAGCATGGAGGTTTTTCACTTGCTACAATCATGTTCTTTATCGCAGTTTAATGCTGTTTTATTCACTCACACTGGTTTATGACAAAAATGTCCAATATACAGAATGTATACAGTATAAATACTTTGAAAAAAATAAAAAAAAGGAAGCAGAATTTCATCAGGTGTTCTATTTGTGGTTTGAATCATCCAGGTCAACTCTTTCACACTAGGACACTGGATTGCTGTGGTTTAATTGCACTGACACAAAGGTTAGGCTGGTTTTCCTACATATCAGCCTGTTAGCCTCTTTCTAAAAATGTCATATCAGTCAGTGTGCATAATTCTCTCTGCCAGAACTAAAAACAGACTGAAGAATTACTTGTAAATATGCGTACGGTTTTCATGTACATCTTTGGAATGATAAAATTTAAAGACACTTACTTGAAAGGCACACATATGTTGGCTGTCAATGCTGTGATCTAAAAATATTTTCATGTGAATCAGTTTTTTTTTTCATTCACTCAGATTCTGTGAACTCATTTTAAAACACAAACTCACATTCTTCACATTTCAGCTGTTAACTTCAATGTGTTTCAAAACTTCAGCAGGGCTCTGTCCAGCTGGTAGGACAAGGATCTGCAGCTGTGCCACTGAGCTTGACCAGACCGGTGTGTGTACGTGTGTGTGTGTGCCCATCAGAGAAATATGCACAATATTGACAATATTTAAATTAGAAATATCAAACTTGCTTATCCTCCACTCCTGTCTCTGTTGAAGTGTGAACATCTTCAAATGTTTGCACACATCTGTGCAGCCGTGCTGCAGATCACGTCTCTGTATGGCGGCGTGTGTGTGCTCCTCTGAGACAGTTCGGTTGGTGTGTGTTTCTGCAAACATATGACACAAGTGTGACTGTTTATGCGTGTGTGCGCATTTCTGCATGTTGTGACGCACGTGTGTGTGTGTCTGTGTGTGTGTTTAGTCTGTGAGATGCGTCAGTAACTGGGGCAGAACTGATTGTGGCTGATGGCTGTAGGCAAGCACAGACCTACATTCTGCTCTGCCATACAGAGGAGGAGGAGGAGTAGGAGGAGGAGGAGGAGGTGGAGGAAGGGTGCATTAGGGTAGTAAAAATTGGGGACTCTCCTGTATCTCCCTCTTTCTCTTCTATGACAACCTCCCATACTCTTTCCAATCTTTGCTTCCCGCTCTCTCCTCTGCACTCCCTACATCTCTTCATGTTGTCTCGTCTGACACTTGACAGACACAGGGACTACCTCAGCACACAGAGAGGAAGTGACTCTGGAAGCAAAGGAAGGGAGGAGAAAGAAGAAGGGAGGGGAAAAAGTCAATGTCACTCATGACATTGATGGAGGGGTAAAGAAAGAAAACATTACACCAGTCTCAGTAAACACTAATGTGTTTTCCAGTATCTCAGGATTATGGAGGAATTGCTCCGACTGCAGCTTCATAAACACACGACATATACTACGCATAGAATAGATAGGTACATGCTGCCTTAAAGTGCATTTTAATACTGTCCATCATTTTGTCAGCAGCGCATCTACAGTTAAGATGTATAATTCTTTTTTGGGTTCAAGTATTTTTATTTTTCTACATAGACTAGTAGATTTTTATTCCCGGCAGTGTAAAACAGGATCTGGACCTTTATGTCAGGAAACAGAACAGTAATGTTTTATTTTACAGTTACGTGATTTCCTAATGCAGTATTATTTACTGGACACGTCAACCTATTATTTTTTGTGCACATTTATGACTGTATGCTCACGGACCTCTTGTGGTTGAGGCTTTGATTCTTCCAATTTCTGAAAAACCCTGAAAAGCATATTTTATGGTCAATAAAATATTATTTCAAGGTTTTTATTGTCTTATTTTTTTTGTTTTATACCAACTGCTGACTCCTCAGTCATCTTAACTGTCCAGTTGGGGACAGGTGAACAGGGGACAGGTGGTGAAGTGACAGCTATAAACAAGTCTTGTCAATCTTTGTCATGGTTCAAACATCCATCCATAGAAAAGTTTGGTCTCATCTTGAATTAGAACATCTGAACATTAATTCAGTACTTGATATGTTATGATCCATTAAAGTCAGGCACACCATCTTGACTGTAAGGGAACCAGAAGGGACAATTGAGTAAGATTCAACTCTCATCACTTTATCCAAAATTAGTTTGTTACATAATTTAAGTCTCCCTTGAATCATTTTCCTCCCTCCTCCCATCCATGAACTCTGAGTCACTAGTGTAGATGCACAATCATACCATTAATATGCGCAAATGCATACATACATGGCTTCCCTATCAAAAAAAAAGAAGGAAAGGTGGAGCAATCTCATTTGTTAGGTGTCAAATGTCAGAAGTAAGGTTATCAGTTCTTAATTCCAAATGTATGAATGTATATGTAATTTAATGAAGGATTTACTTTTTTATTTGATTGTGTATGTAAGCCTTCCAATTGTGAAGCAAGAAGAAAGCTTACAGATGGAGAATAAAACTACTTTTCCGGTATCTAACAATAAGACGCTTTGCATGTATTAGACAGAGGTTAACCAACTTGCTTTCATATGCTATGTATCTTAAAGAAAAGTGAGATTATACTATGCCAACACATCTTATTGAAAATGCATACATCCTACTATAAAAAAAAACAACAACTTAATTTAAAGTTTTACAAATCTCCACTGGTTGCATCAGGCGGGTGGCGTTGTGGTGGCATCACCATGTTGCTTGGCAGAGATCTCCACGCCACAAGTTCACTCCTCCAGTTTTAGTTTGTGTTTAGTTTGACCACAGTTGTTCTAGAACTACTGGCTAAAACTAACCAAAGTGTAACCGTTGTGGTATCAGATCACAAAATGGTTTGAGTTTCGTAACAGTGATTTGTTACAGTTTTGAAAGGAACTGACAAATACAGCTGACGGGGTTTCACATCAGATAACACTTACGTGTCATTCTGGAGAGCAGTTATAAACAGTGTATATTGTTACTGTTTCACCCAAATCACCACGTACTGCACTCCTCCTTGGCACTGAATATTGGCATTCGATATATAAATCATGAATCACGAATAAGATCACTCTAATGCTTTCCATTTGCCAGTAAGAAGAGGGGAATATCTCTCTTAAGATACAAAAAAGTGCACTGTACTGTGTTCCTGTTGTGTCCACTTCCTGTAACTGCCGTGTTCAATTTGATTTACTTTATTTTACAGTTTTCCTTCATCCATTTGTGAAGCCAAAGTCATGACTATTCAGTAAATGGTCAAGGTTACACATATTAGATTAAAAATATTAGATTCACAACTAAGGGGGAATTGAATAAGATTTTTACTGAAGTCTTATCTTCTATGCCTTTTTTAAATCCCACATCAAAAATATTCTGAAAAAAGTGTGGGTGTATTAAAATCTGTATATATTGCTGACAAATTATCTAGCAGCAAGGGTCACTGCCACTTTTAGTTCCTCTTTGAGAAAAACAAAACAGAAAGTTCCAGTTGAGTTTTATTGAAAGAACTTCTAGCTGATGACAAATCAGAAACTCACCAGATGACACCAATAAACGTTCACATATTCTTGGTCTCCGTTGTGCTGAGGACTGCTCACATCTGCTTTCATTAGGCAACAACATCAGTTACTCAAGTTCTGCTGCTTCCTCTCAAAACAAATGCCCTGTCATCAGATTTTTATGGTCAGCTGACATCTGACCCCTGACCCCACCCAGGGACCCACAGTGGGTACAGATTCTGCTTGCTTTATGTGCATCTGTGAGTGTGTGTGTGTGTGTGTCCATCAGCACACACCACCACAACACAGAGCTTCAGTTATGAGATGAATTCAAAAAACATAATGATTAAGAAGAACTACAGCTATGTGACTGATTTTTCTAATGCTCTAGAGGTTTGTTTACATCAAAGATATATGTAAATGTTAGAATAATGTACTATGTATGTGAATACATCTTTAATTTAAGTATTTGCAACACTTACTACTATTACATTTGACATAATATTTATTACATAAATATTCATAAAGATAGTATCAGTATAATAAAGACAACTGGATTTGGTGTGGGTTTTAAACCATTTAAAGCAAATAATTTCTTTCAGAGCAACATATTTTCAACATCAATCATCTCATGTGATAACTCTTTTCAGGATTTGTGAAAAGAAATTGTATCAATTTGACAACAACACAATAAATATAAAGAAATAGTGGAAAATCCCTCATTTTTTTATTTTCAGTGTCCTACAGGACAACTCTGGTGAAAAGTGAAAAAAAGTGAAAACTGAAACTGTTGAATGTCACCAGTTTAACAAACATTTACTGTATGTGATACAGAACAGGTGTTATTTTTACCTTATTGAAGCCATAGTACTGTACGCGACTTGACAGCAGATGGGAAAATGACAAGTCCAGCTGGCTTTTTTTGTCAACCCAACTTGACTTTCATCTGGACCTCCTCCCATTGCAAACTGCAGTTCAAATACAGTTCATGCTTTATTGTTCAAATATTGTATTTTACTATATGCATTGTATATATAGGTATTTTGTACATTCTGATTGTAGGTAAACATATACTGTAAAAATAAAGAGCTGTAACAAATGTATAAAATGATGCAGTCTAGATGATTTCCAACAAATCCCATTGTAAGCCCACATGTTTTTGGCAAAAATCTGAATACAGATATTTTTATCGAGCAAACACACAGGTAATAGAATTATCCCACAGCCCTATTTTCTAAAGTTGAAATCAATTAATTGGAAGTCACAGCTTGTAAAATCAGTGATAGCTTGCAAAATGAATGGTGACCAGCTGGAAATGAGAAATCAATCTCAAAAATTACCAAAACTTTTACCACTAATATGAGAAAACGATTGAAAGGTGTAGCAACTCTGACCAAAGAAGGAGCTTGTATATGGTCGGTTATCTGACATTTTTACTAAGTTTTTATTCTGCATGGAATCATAGATTCTCATTTTCCATGACGTGTGTTCAGAGTTTAAATGTGTGATTTGGTGACAGCTGTTGTGCAGATAATAGCTTTGGAAATGGAAACTGCATCATTTTGTCACACTGATAATTTTTCAAAAGATAAAAAAAAAAAATCACTAACAGGTGTGAGTCTCTCGAATGATCCCCTGCTGCTGATCACAGATCGCTTTGTTATGAGTGAAGCTACAATTTCTTACTAGAATGCCACATGTCCTGTTAGCCGTAGCTGACATAGGAGACTGCTAGAACAGAACAGAAATGCTGTGATGAGTGCCACATACAAATTTACCTTCATTACTGTCATTTATTTGTTTCCAGTAAATTGTTTTCTTTCTCAATTATGAGAATATACATAATCTATCGTGACATTGTGGCGTTTATAAATCCCCTGCTCCACAAGTAACTGAGTTTCTGCAGAAAGGCGTGGTTATCCCCTCCAAATTTCTGCAGAGCTGTGACCTCTCTCTCAACATTATGTTACGATTACACTTCAAAATCTGCATGTTATGAAATGATTTTCAAGAAGCAGTTAAAACATACAGATACACGCTAATCCATGGCAGTGACAAGAAAACGTGAACGACTGGAGGTGGATTTATTGGGTAGAGTTGGTAGATTTTAATACCAACAGGATAACAGGTGAGAAAACATAAGAGTTTTCATTTGTATGAAGAGAAACAAACAGCACTGTCTGACTCTCCAGTAGCTGTGCGTGAGACACCTCTAAATAGAAACCAGGTCCACAGTTAGGAATGCAGTAAAACCTTGTCAAATTGATTTAACCTGGCTGGAATCTGTCACTTTACCATACACAGCTGTTAATACACCCACACTGTTTTCACGACTCTTTGAAGTATGTTTACTTTCTACACTGATCTGATCATTTTCAGGAAAGGCCTCCTGGGAGATAACATGAACCAAAAGTGGATTTTGTTGCGACAGAACACGTGCGAGTCTGAGCGAACCATTAAATCTCCTGGATGTCAAAGCATTTCACACACACAGGAAAGACAAGACAGTGTGTGAATTAACATATAAAGGCACAGGAAGGGCTAGGCTGAGACAAGAAAAGCACTGACCATGTGATATCTATTACATCCTTCCTCTTGTCAAGGTCACCATAGAGGACCATGGTAGCCACATGAATGCTCACACAAGCATGTACACTTATAGAGTGCGCATATGGTATTCATACACACACACACAAACACACTGGAGATGCTCACATGGGGCGTGTCCTCGCCTTTATCCATATGAGGTCTCTCTCAGGATGCTGGAAATTTGGCAAGAGCTGCTGAGCATGTGTGTGTGCGCCTCTTGTCACCTGTTCTCCATAGATACAAAGACAAAGATATTTGTTCTGGATCAGTGCTCACTCAGAGGGGACTAAACAAAAGGTAATAAATGTTCTGTAGCTTAGACAAATTTATGGAAACTTTGTAGGGTGTCATAAAAATCAGTTTTGGGGACTATTTAAGAAAAAAAAAATCTGATCAGGCTTGAAATTCCATCGGCATTTTTGGAATTTTCTATTTATTTTGAGTAGAGTTCCCGACTTCTGGGGTTCTTTCAGTTCAACACAAAGGCTGTTCCAATAAAAATACAATATTAAGACCCCACATTGCGAAATCCTCATGTGCAAATGACATCTTACTGCCTGAAATGGATCCCATATATCGCTCTCCATTGCTGTCTAATTTCCCAGCACTCCTCTCTGACATGATACCATCTGTGGTCACAGGAATATCCAGGGCGCTTTGACCTTTGACCTTTTAACCATCATTTTGGTTGCTACAGTATCATGTTCCTTGAACATTCTGTTAGTACAGTACACTTTGTATACAGACATAAACCCATGCTGTTTTACTCCAGAATTATGCAGATACACATCTCTATATTTCCTTTTCTCCACTCTCTTGTCTTAATTTCATCTTAACTGCAAGCAAAACTGAACATTACCTGAAGTAAGATGTCTATAGAAGTAGCTTTGTTCATACCAAGGAAGGACATTGAAACAGATCCACATTAGAGAACAAACCCCCACTGAAAGGATTTCTACCCATGCGAGAACTGCCTCAGGAAACATTTTTTGTAGTTAGTTGTGGCTTTGAGAATTACATAACTGTCTACACTACAGGCATGCTGATATTAACAGCAGTTATTATAAAACTTCTGACCACAGACATCTTAATATATTTATATATTTTCTCATGATCATCCACTGCATGAAGCATATGACTTTTAATAACAATAGCAAAATCAGCAAACATATATGAATCAGAATTCATTTGAACACTTTATAGTGTTTATATGGGTTCAGAAAGTTAATTTCTCAAATTGCTGTGGCAGTGGCTCTTTATGTAGTTGAAATCTAACTTTCTGACAATACCCAGTGTTTCTAATAACTTCTACAAATCAGCTCATGTCCTGGAGGACGCTGACAGAGGAAGCTAAGAAGAGAAAAGATGAGTGACCAAGCAAGAAGCTGCCAGACAAGAGTAAATCTGGGACTGACTTTTAGTCGTTGGCGAGAGCTTGGTGAAATAAAAGGCTGAAAGACAGACGCCGAGCTGGGCTGACTGCTGTTGGATTAGTAAGTAATATTAGCTGGCTGCTATGTCTTGTGTTGTTGCACTTGGTTGATGATTAGATGTCAGGAAAGTTGTCGACTCGCTAGTCTTTGATCATAAGTCATATAATAATAACAAATACAGGCGTACAGCTGTCCATATTTACCACAGTGGGATTAAACTTTGAAACTGGAGGCGGTAAATCACAAAAATACCAATTTGTAAATAATGTTGCTTTAAGTCAAACAGATTTCAGTCAAACCAAAGTTCACATTCTCACCCACTCCAGAAACTCAACCCTCCCCAGTTTGCTTGTCATTTTCCACACAGATAAACCAAATTTCTGTGCCTTATAAGAAACCAGTAGTAGGCATTTTTAAAGGAGCATAGTTCAAACTACAGTCCAGACAGGTCAGTGAAGGTTATGAAAGTGATATTTTTAAAATAAACGATTAATCAGGTCATCAGGACACATTCCTACACACAGGCACACACTCTTCTGGTAGCTAAATCTATTTGACATTTACCCCCTGCTGACATTTTTTTCTGGTGGTCTACGGTGTGTGTGTGTGTGTGTGTGTGTGCGTATGCATGTGTGTCCGTGCGTGCGTGTGGCCATGTGACAGACCGTCCAGAGTTGTCCAGCCTCCTTTTTTTGACTCCCTTGCAGTTGCGTGGGTCGTATTACTGGCTTGCTCTCCCCGCACCGCTGAGCCCACCGCCTCTGCACCAATCACAGCCAGCCTTTACCTACGAGCACATGCATGCACGAACACACAGACACAGACCCTGACAACCACACGCACACACACAAGTACGCGGCGATCCATCGCTCCGGTTCTCCGCTGCCTTCACATGCGTTCCCAACGACTCCGCGTAGCGCTGTGCTGCGCCAAGATGAGCGGCCGCTCCGGTACCATCTAAACATCTCGCCCGCCTGACTGACCCAGAGCCGGGGAGAGAGAGAGAGAGAGAGAGAGAGAGAGAGAGAGACCATCTTTCCTCTTTCACAGAACATCTTCCCTTCGCTTGGAAGAGACCGCAGCGCAAGCCGTTTCTTTCGGCATCTTTTCTGTTTTTTCACCACCCCTCCTCCTCCCGTTCTTCTTGCATCCCTCCGTTATTGTCGCTCTCCCGGTTTTAAGGAGAAACCGGAGAGCCCGGTCGTGATTTTGTGGAAATACATTTTTGCATATTTTTTTCCTGCTGGGTGTTGGTAGCGCGCAGTTGGTGCGCGCTTTTGCAAATTCCGGTGAATGGTGGATTTGGCAAACATGGAGACCGTGGAGAAGGAATGCGGGGCCCTCGGGGGTCTATTCCAGGCGATTGTCAACGACATGAAGGTAAATAAAAGCTTGTTTTAACATTTCAATGGATCAGTGATGGTGGGTAAACACATGTGCTTCCTCCCTGAGAATAATCACACAGCCTACTCATATGGAGCTGGTGTCTGGGCTTCAAATGCACGTTGAAAATGTCTGCACACACCTCTACCAATGGGGTGATGATTTTATTTCACATTTAAGACGTAGCGGTGGGACCGTCTTTTCTGACAGTGGTGCGGCGGCCCGGTGGGTTGTTGGTGCGAAACCCGCCCCCCCTCCTCCTACTCCCTGAATATTGGCTGCGCATGCAAACATCATTGCATCCGTTATCGGACACACCTGACGTGATGCTCAGCTCTCTTTCCCGTGCACAAACAGGACTACCGCACTCATTAAACAGCCACTCCACTGTTTTCACGCACGTTCATCAATGTGTCTTGCATTAATGCGCACATACTTGTGTTTGTTTGTCTATTTGAATAGCCTATACGAGCGCTGGGGCTCATTTAAACGCCTGGTGTAGGTGGCCGGTGCCTAAATGAACCAGGAACTCCTTCATCTCGACGGGTTCAACAAGCAAATTGGCATAAAGGAGAGGCCTCGAATCAGTTTTGTGTCCGATGATGGAGCCATATGTCTGCAGCTTGGACGCATTCCGTTACATAGGCTACACATGTGCACCTGGGTAGAGATGCTTGAGATGCTTCATCATCGTCATCATCGTCTATGCTTAAAGACAGAGACATGACTATTGCATATCCAGCCTCAATGGAGCCTCCAGCCTCCATGAGAGTGCAGCGTCATTGATTTTCTGTCAGGCTGATCTGGCAGGAAAACATGAAGGCGTGAGAAGCCGCACAGCCGTCAGACACCCCGACCTCTTTGCCTGTCCGTCCGTCGCCTGTATGATCGGTCTGTCTGTCTTTCAGCGGTTCTGCTGCCTGATGGCTCCAACATGCCACTAACAGCGGCTACTACCAGGCTTTAGCTGTTCAATACCCACCCATGCTAAATGCACTGTGTTCACTCGTGCTGCTGGGAGATGCTTTGGATGAAAGCGTCCATCAAATGGTTCATGATACAGTCTCTGTCAATATGTCTGCCTGTCAGACGCCCATGCAGCTCTGCATGGCTTTCTGTCTGCCTGTCACTCCCTGTCTTCCCTCTTTGTCTGTCACATTCTTAATATTGTTTGTGCTTTTCTGCATCATTCATGAGGATACTGTAACATGGGTAGTAATAGTATCTGGAATTGTATTGTCCATTATTGATGAAATGGACATGGTTGTCCTGTAGCATGCATGGCTCCCCCTTTTTCTTGAAGAAGATGCTTTTCTCCACCAAACTCTGCACATTTATGCCTTCTATGTGACCCCCGATGGTAGAGGTCATAACTAGTGCTTTATGCTTATTGTACCATAATGAGACATTATTGGCTTTCTATTGTTACAGTGAGACATGTGGGGGTAGGAGAGAGACACAAGTATGATCCTGGATATCTATACTGATCCAAGTGCGATACATGGATCCAGAAAACATAAAAAGAAATATATAGACTCATTTCATATCACTTCAGTTTAATTCAGCATTTCACATTAAGTCCATTCTAAATCCAAATCAGAGTTAACATGGGCAGTTTAAAGGGATATTCCAGGAACTAGAGCAAGACTAAACTCTCATTGCCAAGTGAGGGTCAAGCTGGATCTTGCACGTCTCATAACGTGCCTCCATAACGTCTTTTGCCAGATCAGCTCTGCCTGTTAACTATCCTCATCTTTCACTCCACTGCCCTAGTTTCTGTTGAAAATGTGCAGTCTATAGGCCCAAGCCAAGATAATTATCATTACATAATATTAATTATATTTTCCAAACTTTAGAGAGGGCCCTCTACAGCCAAAGATGACATTATACTACTATTTACACAGGCCGAGTAGTTATCCACATAAGTGAGTATTTGATCTGCATGTATGAAATAAATGTGCCTTTAAGGTCAGATATACATTTAAAGTAATCGGAAATGGAAATATTAAATACTATGAGTAAGTTAGTACTAGTAGTACATAGTATTTCATGTATTGTATATTGGCTAGAGATGCAAGAAGGCACAGATCAGATCAAATTACTTGTATAAAGATATAAAACACATCAAGAAATCAAGAAATTATACTGTAGCTAAAATGTTTAGTTCATTAATCCATTAGTCAATCAACATAAATTAATCAGCAGCTATTTTAATAATAGATAAATCCTTCAAAAAGATTTCAAGCAGGCAAAAGAGCCAAACCTTTCCTGGTTTTAGCTTCTAAATTTGAAGATTTGCTGATTTTCTTTGTTTTCTGTGATATCTTTGGTTTACAAAGTGGCTGGACTGCAGACATGGCACTGATAAATATATTTAACGTTATTGTCCTGTGATTCAAAAGCATTTCCAAACAAATGGGCCATTCATGTGTACTTCATGTGTAAAAATGGTGAGCTGTATCATGGGAAACACTCACCATGCAGCCTGCATCATAAATCAAGACAGTTTCTAGTTCTCCCTGCTAATGGGAAATCATTATTTTGCCAAATACAACCATTTTGAGATGATAACAGACTTGTAAAAATGTTCATCTCTATGAAAACCATCCGTGTTGGTTGCATAGCAACATCAGCACCTATGACACAGCATCTGTACTGCTCCTTTAGTAGAGGATGTAGGTATAAAGTGAGAGACACACTGCAGTATTGTGAGATATCAGAGTTGTTTCAACACATTTTTTATTTATTTTGAAAGCAAACTACATCTAAATTTATTCAGTTGAAATTACCCACAATAATGCATCATTCCTAGCAGTAGTAGTGTCTTTGACAGCCAGTATTTTGCATGGAGATGTTGCTGGATTGCCGAGCAGCACATGGTATCACATAGTTTAAGAAAGCAGTGGTTTCAGCTGGCTCTTTGACCTTCCCAGAAGTGGTTGGCAAGGGCTTCTCCAAATAATCCTGCTCATTTCAAGACAAAGGCAAAAATGTCAAGAGCAATATCAGCAAAGTTTCCAGACACTGATGCTTAAACACAAACACACACACATTACAGAATAAAACTGGGTAATCAATTTTCAAGGAATACCACTTTAAAGGCACTCCCCCCCTCCCCCTCTCTTACACTGTCTCTGTTTTCATCTATTATTCAGTTGGTCTCTAATGGCCCTCTTGTTTATGTTATCGCGCTCACTCACTGATATATATGGGTCACTACAACCTGGGCCAAAAACACACTACTGCCCTAGTCTGGAATGGATGAATTCCTGAATCCCCAAGGAAGCATTGAATGAGCATCAGTGAGTGGATGAGAATCATTGAGTCATCACCCCTCAAACTCACTTTGACTCAACAGGAAACAATGTGGCTTTAATCAATGCTTATGGCTTAACAAGGAAGAAGTCATTTGTCAAGAGAAACAAATAAATAAATAGTTTTTGTCCACTGCTTCTCGGAAACAGGCTGGTTTTGACAGCTTTGGTTATCAAGTTGAAGACTTGAGGAATAGCACAGTAACTGCAGAGGAGACGTGAAACACCAATGCACGATCTGTTAACTGTGCACTTTCTGCCCAAACTGTTACAGCCCACATGATCCATGTTCAAATGCACCACTTAAAGGCCACAAAGGGAATGCAGAACATGTGGAACTGACAGTTTGGTGGCTGTATACCAATGACAGATTCATGAAGTGACTGTTCAAATATTTATCAAATCAAACAGATCATCCAAACTGCTGGTTTGAGTTTGTTTTCCATTTAATCGAAGGTTTGATTTAAACAAGTTCCATCCCTGTGTTTCTCTATTTTATGCAAATTAGTAGCACTGTTGACATTTTTGATATTCAGTGTATGAGCTTGGAGTTGGCAGACTTGAAAAGCAAAGTGAATACAGCTGAAGGAATTATTTGATAAATTGATAAAAACCATTGACAGAAAATTAAGTGGCATCATTTCAGTCATTTTTCACTGAAATGTTAAGAAAACTCTTCAAATGTAATTATTTGCTGCAATCCATTCATAGCTAATGTAGCCTCGAGCTGTTAGCCTCAAGCAGAGAACTACAGAGGTCTGTTAAGCTTCATTTTCTTCAGCCCCAACAATACTGACTCAGGTGACATGACTTGAGGCAATTTGTCAGATTTTGTGTAACTCCCAGTCTTTCTGACAAAGTCCAAAATGATGTTTTCTGAAACTTTCAGACCCCCATAGATGGACTCGGGACAGAAATCATCAATATACTGTAATATCAAGACTATTTTCCCCCTGTAGGTGGGATGCAGGGTCAGCCAGCCAGTGCAACATCCTTGCTGCCTTTAGAAGTGAACTGTCTTGATACCACAGTCAGTATGCCAGCCAGTCATCCCATGTGTATTATATGATTTCTTCTTTAGTGGACCTGTACTTGGTGGTTTTAGGCGTCATGCATGCTTGTGTTCACATCAAGAGCCAAGCTAAATTCTGCTGTCTGCCAATGTCAGCAGATTGAATCCATGCTGTTTAGAAAGCACTTTTTCTTCCTCTTTCCCCATCATCTTCCTCTTCCTCCTCACCAGGTCCTCCCTTCCTCTTTCTCTCCTCAGCAGATCCTCCGCCCAAGGCAGGCAGTTACTCCTTGTGATCTGTGCATGCAAATAGTGCTGCATAGACCATAGAAGTGTAAATTAATAGTGGTGCACAGTGGGAGTTGCAAAAAAGTTCATGATAACAAAAAAGTCAGTCATAAAGTGACAGTCATGAAGTTTGGTGGCTGCTGTGATTCTTTCGACTGTGTTTTCAAATGAGGATATTTTGCATTTAAAATATACATACGGGACGAAACGTGCCCATATGCTCATGCAGTCAATTGTGTGTGTGTGTATGTGTGTGTGTATGAGGGCATTATGTAGTTGTCTGCCAATGTATATCCCTGGAGGCTATGTCTCGCAAGTTTCTAGTAAATTACACATCCACGCACACACATACACACACACATAGGTCGCAGAGTAATATGATGAGACGCAGAGGTCATGTTCACGGTCAGCTGGCTATATGGACCAGTGGTTACTGGGTAATATTTTGTTGACAGCAGCAGGAGGATGGAATAAAGAAGAATAAGATTTCCTGGTTCTTTAAAAAACAGAAGGGAAAGGCTGTTAAAGGCTTTTTAGTCTGTTCTCATCTTCTAGTCATTTATCTGCTCTCTATTAGCACCCGTGCTTGTGCTTAGTACTAAATTGCTGCATAAAATATCAATAGGCGCTTTGAAAAGATATGTGGCGAATAGATGCACATAGAATACATAAAATATGCTTCAGGTGTTTCAGGTGTTAAAAACTCCAGCATCAGTTTTCATCTTTATGTTTTTGTTGAACTTTAATATGAATTTTTGCTACAAATCAAGTCACTGAGAGCATTGAACTTTACAGTACAGTATAGCATTGGATAGTTATTATTGTTGTCGTTGTTAATATGCACAATAGATCCAGTTTGATTTCAAATAGGAAAATGACAATTATTTACAGTGTTTATGTTCCATTTTAAGCTGGAACAATAAGTCAGATTTTTCCAAGTACTTTCAATGATGTTCTTTAAATCACTAATAAAACAAAATAAAACATAGCACTGTTTGTGTTTAAAGAGTTTATTCTGACTGACTCTGTTTATTTCAAATAGTGCAGAAATGTTTTGTCATGTCGATTGACAGGAAATGCATTCAGTAAAATGTGCTGTTTCTCTTCTCCAATGGGAAGATTTGCTGCATTTTTCCTTGTAAGGAGTCACAATAACTTGAAATGCAAACAAAAACTATATTTTAGATAGAAATGAAAAGAAAAGATGAGTAAAACATGTATAAATTCATATACAAACACATATCTAGATACCCATATATAGAGTACAGAGTATATACAGATATAAAAGTAAAGTTAGTAGCAATTGAAGTCAGAACTAGATCAATAGATTGGTCTGACCAGTGTGTGTCAGCCAATAAGAACTTGTAGTACAGAAATGTGCAAACAGTATCATCATTATGTAGTTTGTCAAACAGAGAAAAAAAAAAAAAAAATCTATGACAGAGCCATATCAGGATTGTTTATGTTAAAAAAAACAACTTTCAGCCGACATATCATATTTTTAAATGTCCAAATATCGGTAGCAATCTATCTAAAATAAACGTATATTGTCCCACCATACACGCAGTATCAGTTAAAATCTGAAACACAAGTTATATTTAATTATGCTAATTATATGCAGTTAATAGAGTTGAGTGAGTTCTTGGCTGAAACGAGTATCCAGTACGGTATCTGTGTTCCTATCTGGACTCTTCTCTTACTCTCTTACTCTGGTGGTCATAAACACTACACTGAAGCTCATTGCAGCCTACATGAAGAGATATGAACGATAGTCATGCTATTATGATGCTAAATCATGCTAAGTTATGCTACTGTATCTATTTCAAATCATTGTAACATGAATCCATTTGAATTTGTACTGTTGATCAGACTAAATGATGTGTTTGGAAGACATCATTTTTAGCTCTGGGAACTTGTGATCAGGTATTTATAGAGCAAATTAATGAATAAATTTAAAATTATTAGTTGTTGCCCTAGTTTCAAACATGAGAGTGGTGTCTACTTTTACAAATAGGGTTTCTTCAAAACCAAAAAGATCCAGTAGTATAACATGCAACAAAAGTCATTGGTATGAACTGAACCAGCAACATTGTGGCTCCTCTGTAATTCACAGACATAGATAGTTACACGTGTGGCCTTGTTTTGCCTTGAGATGCCTCCTCAGAATGAAGTCCTGAGCTCAGCTCTGGTGGGATCCAGGATGACACTGTGGCTTGTGGTGGCCAGCCACATCTGCTTTGCTTATATTCTCTGGCCATGATGATGCCTCAGACCACAGTGTGTGAAGCCATAAAACACAAAGCGTACAAACCACTTCACGTGTGTGTGTGTGTATTGATGTTCGTACAATTGTATTGTTTCCATGAATACGTCACCCATGGCCTCAGTGCTTTCCAGTAGGTGTCCTGTGGCATAACCTATGCTAAATGTTTGGCTTTATATTACATAGCTGTATATTACAAGTCACAATCAAGTACTTCCATTAAAACTTGCTGCTGAGGTGTCCTAATGGATGAGTGGTTAAGACTACTACCATATGCCTGCAAATCCCTGGATTGGACCTTTTGAGCATGTTATACCTCTCTTTCCTTGTTTTCTGTCCATCTCAACTATCTCTCTAAAAAAGCAAAATGTCCAAAACACTTCCTACATGTTCTACATGAAAATGTATCTTGAAAAGTTTTTCATTTTTATATATTCAAAACCTTGTTTACGTATATTCAGACCACAGACTCCACTGGCAGGAAGCCTTCTCTAGGCTTTCTTTAGGACTAGGGGTGGATGTGGACGTGGTTCTGTTTTTGCTGCCTCAGATGTCTACATCAGCAGATGTGCTCACACATGTGCAGTCTGTGTTTTAGTCAGCACGTACAGTCTGTTTTAGATTTTGGGCTCCATGTGAATGTTCCTCATGGATGTTCGCAGACATACAGAGGATGAAATTCATGTGAAGCCGACATTTCCAGTTCATTTATGAAAACCAGTCAGACTGGTTGGCAGTGCCATTGCATCAGGGCGACAACCAATGATTCATTTATTGATTAAACAATAATGTTATCAATCATTTGATTGATAGTTTAGTCTACAAAATGCCCATTGCATTTTCCTGAAACTCAAAAGGCCAAGGTAAATCTACCAGCAAATATTCATATTTAAGAAACTGGAAAAAGAGAATTAATTAATTTTGTTGATTAATAATGTTGACTTATACATTGTATTGTCATCTTAAGGCCTCTCTTGTTTTCCTTCCATGTACAAAACAGGAAGCTGCCACCATTCCTCATATTCAGGTGATGATCATCTTTTTTCATAAACCTAATATACGGTAGCACCTGGGATTTAGGCCGTAAGTCTTCCAAACCGCTGAAAAAATGAACACATTTACATACAAGGTAACAAAACAACAAGCTGAAAATGAGACTCAATCCCCACTGTATCAATGAAAGCCTTCACTTATCAGTTGGATTTAAAAATGTTGAATCTGGATGTTTTTCAGCTGTCTGACGCTTGTCTGTCTCCTCATTAAAGTAGTAAAGTGGGAAAAACAACAACATCAACAAACCAGGAGAGCTGGAAGCCAACTGTATCCTCAGAGAGGACTGCCCATTGTTGTCCAGCCCTTTAAAAGCCTGTGACAATTATGTCCTATGACTCTGGGCCATGCAGCAGAACTGAAGATTCTCTGTGGAAGAGTATCATTAGTCCAATCTGTGGTGTGTTTGTGTCTGTGTGGTCCGGGGGAACTTCCCACCGCAGTGCTGTTGTTTGTAACAGAGGCCGGGATGCGTGTCAATAGAAACAAGGAGAAAGACAGAGACAATGCTCTTATCTCATCTTTTATTACATCCACCTGGGATTTTCCTACTGTACGCTAGCTTAGAGGCTAGCTTAAACACTAGCTTAACCTGTTAAGAAACACATTTTCTTAGTGTGTATCTGTCTTTGTATCATGCAGTTGACGTGCAGTTGGTCGATTGTTGTATTTCTACAATCTCTCAATGCTGAGATCTAATTTAGCAGCTTTAGTAGCACAAACATGATTTAAGTGAATGTCTGCTGTGTATAAAATCCATGTTCATGCCAAATGTTAAAGCTAAGTACCCTTTGTTGCCTTGTAAGACCAGTGGTGTAGTGGTTCATTTGTGGATCCATGTGTCATCAGGTCTGGTGGAAACATGATGGGATGTAGTGACTTTCAATAATGTACTAGCGAGCTAGCAAATGCTATCTTACTTTACAATATAGCTACTAGAAATAGCCATCTCCTACAGCCCGACCAGCCAACTGCCCTAGAATAGCTACTACCAGTTAGCTAGCCAGCTAGCTTGGTCGCAAACTGGACAACAGTTAGTTTATTAAGATAGGTATTGGTAGTGTACCATTGACTTTGACTGACTATCTCTGTTCTAGAGCAGTTTGTAATGTTACTTTGGCAAAGCAGGCCTATAACCTGTCAGGTTACATAATAGCTTTCTCCTTTTTTGACTCTGGCTTCCTGTTCTCTCAAAGGTCAGCTCTAAGACATTGCAACTAAGGCCCTAAGGCTTGCAATGGTCAACTGCACAAATTTGATGTGAAAAACCAGCAACATCAACTGAAATGGATTGATTACTGTCAGACTATTTTGATACTTTTAAAGCTGTGGTTTGGGGGCCTCGGGATATTCCTTGTATTTCAAGAATTTCTTCTTTTAAGATTTTTTCAAAGAAAAAATTTTCTTTGAAGGTAAAAGTTGGATTAAAAAGGTGGAAAGTGAGAAAGCATTCTTTGTAGAGAAGCTGTTCACTTCAAATCACAGACGTAGATGTGAGTTAAAGGTACAGTGTGTAAGATTTGGGGCCTCTATTTTCAGAATAAGGCAAACATGGAATATAATATTCATAACTATGTTTTGATGCATGTATAATCACCTGAAAATAAGAATCTTTTTATGTTTGTTGCTTAAAAAATATCCTTTTATATCTACAGTGGGAGAGGGTCCCCTTTCATGGAGGCCGCCATCTTGAAACACCCTATTTATACAGTAGTCCAGAACAGACAAACTAAATACTGACTCTAAACAGGGCCCTTAAAGTGTTGTTTCTCCTTTACATTAGGAAGGTGAGGGTGATGTGAGGAGATTACAATGCAGTGATTGGACCACTAAATGCAACTAAATTCTACACACTGGACCTTTAAGGGCTCAATTTGGTTTTGTTTCGAAATGATTCAAATGATTTTGACCTTGAAACGTTTGCAATGCAAAAACAGCCGCGTGAAAACATTCAGTTCAATTCATAAGTTAAGGGGTGCCAACATGCCAGCCGAATCACAGGACGTGTAACGGAGCACTCTCTCGTTAGAGCTCGTTAAAATCACTGAGGTCGTTAGGGCCCTGAGGCTCGTTAGGGCCGCTAGAGATGAATGGGGAGGCCTGGTTGAGGGAGGTGTGGAGGCTGCTGGGAGCCAGCCAAGACAAGTCTCTCTCACTGAACCCTTTGTCAGACCTGTCAAAACCTTCTCATCACACTCAGCTGTTCACTGTAAAACACACTGATCATTATGAACAGGCCAGGGACAGAGAATAACAATGAATGTGGCAAATCAATATTCTCTTGTTCATTTAAAAAAAAAGAATGAACAGAAAGTTCTCTTCGTGCTCTATGTATCACATCTTGAAGATACATTTGTTTTGCATTTGGCTGTATGTGCTTACTTGTGTGGGGACAGGTGCTTGCATGATTATGGTATCATACAGCTAATTTATCTGTAGATGAAAATCAATACGTTTCCCTTTTCATGCCAGAAGCTGCAGAGTTGAGGAGAATGGTACAGCTGTAGAGACATTCAGAGAAGAAAAATTATATTGCAACACCTTCATTCGACCATAAAGAAACTCCACCCCTCCTCTCCATCATCGCTGACAGCCTCTGCACCTCACGACACAGTGTAATCCTGTGCAGCCCTACCTTGCTTCCTGTCAAGTGTTTAAATAACTTGACATTACAACATCTTTCAATGCAATGCAAGGGCAATCCAAACATGAGCAAAAACCTTCAAATTTAGCAGCTAGGGATACTAATTTCATATTAAATCATGTGTCATAGCTGTGAATGTCGGACGATAAGTAACAAAGAATGTACAGAAATGTAAAATATATGTATGAGGTGATTTAGAAAATGTGCTGTTTGCCCACTAGAGAGAGGAACCATGCAGTCAGAGTGAGTTCTCTGTGGTCAATATGAGCAACTTCTTTCACATTGCACATTGTCATTTGAGTCATTTGATCCACTGCTAATATAAAAAAAACATAAATGCAGCTTTAATGTCTGATTCTTTCCTTCAATTTGAATTCTTTCTGGTATGAAACTGTAATATCCCTGTCCACAACACAGAGTCATTGTGGAGGTCAACAGCAATGCTATGAAAGCCACAATTGTTGCAACCACTATTAAATTATCTTCAATATTAAATTAGATTCAAATAAAGCTGTGGTTCCTTGTGTGTTCTTAACATCAACCAAATCTGAGATTAGGACACATTTAGTCTCTGTTTGGGTTTCATCACAGTCTGCCATGAAAGCCAAGGTCCGCTCCCCCCTAAACTCTGCATGCATAGCTCTCTGAGCGCTGTAGGGTCACAGTAACGGTTGCTGTCACTTACACTAAGTGGTCAGATGGTGCACCTTCAGCATCCATCAACAGCCCTTTCACGCGATTGCAGCAGTGCAGATAATAATGACTTTCAGCCCAGAAAGAAAGAGCTAAGTGACATCTTCATACCTATAAGAGCCCGGGTGATTGATGGCTGCTTGTGAACATGCCATCCAATAAAAGATAATGTAGATAGCTTCTGTCTGTTCTCTGTGTAAATCTCTCTCTACATTTTGTCATTCATGCCATTTACGTTTATGTATGAAACACTGCTTTGCCCTGAAAGCTATGTAGAGCTGAAACAGCAACTTCACATCAAAATCATGATTAGACCAGTAACACTGCTCAGCCTGTAAAAATGGTTGTATGGTGTCATCTGTGGCTCTGAAGGAGCTTTACAAAGTCTGTCTGTCATTTTGAACACAAGCCTGTGCTCCAAACTTGAGGCATGGAGTTTGAAATTTACCAGACCGGCAATGTCTCAAAAAGAACATATATAGTGTATGTTCTGTGTCGTGTCATATTATGGGAAGTGTAGGATCAGCTTGACATCTCCTCTTGACACGCCTCTTTTGCCTCAACAGGTCCTCAACTTTGGAAATGCAATTCTAAATCACCGGAATTATGTTTCCCATAAACATAAATATTTTCCCAGTATCATCAATTTACATGAATTTTATTTGATGGGACAAATGCAATCTATCACAGTGGTCCTTCAAGGTTGGTCTTTACCATTTTTGCAATTTTAATTTGGCTCTAAGATTATTCTTGATTTTTTTATAAAATTTTTTTTTCTTATTTTAATTTACTTATTTTTCAAATTCAGTACAAGGTGATTATTTTTCAGCCACAGATCAAAGTACACCACTCAACTGATGCATATATGTCCCTGTTGGCCATAATATCGTAAGTTGGTCTCTGGGCAACTTGTAGACAGGTCACAGACTGAAACGTAGTGGACCAAGGATCGAACCTTGGGGAATACCCATTCTGTTGTTTAGAAAGAATGACTTTTTTTTCGTCCACTTTCACACACTGTTCTCTACTTTGAAGATATCTCTGAAACCAATCAACTGCTTTTTATTTAGGCAATAAAAATAATAGACAAGACAGAAGACTGACAGACCTTTAGGCAGAAGAATGCTATGGTTGACGGTGTTAGATGCCTTTTTCTGGTCAAGATACACTTACTTTTCAAACATTAAGCTGAATGCTCTGCAGTCACATGTCACATATTATTGTCAAAAACAGCAGTAAGACCTCACACACCTCACTGAAGGAAGAAGTTTCAAGGTGGAACCAGAGGTCATGACTGTACGATCCACAATGAGCATTTTGGCATTTAGCATGTAGCCAGACACAGCATGCACCTGGGTGCATCTTGGGTGTGTTTGATTTGGGTCACATGCTCACCAAGTGTTGCATTGAATGAGTGATCAGATATCAGGATAGATGCAACCTTTTTTTCATGGTGCAGTCACCATTTCCATACACCTAATGTCATGATCCTTAACTTTAATGCATTGTTACACATTGTTGCATAACTGCTAGGCACAGCCTGGGTGTGCCTGTACCTCTGCCTCGGCCCCAAAACTTTGCAAATGAAGATACACATGCACAATTCTTTTCAGTGGAAGCTGAGTTTGGGACTACAGATCCTTAGATCCAAAAAATCCAAATGGTGGAATCTGCATCTCAAACTATCGTTGAGCAACCTCATCTCTCATCTTTCATTCCTGCTGTGATTCAGTAGCATGATATGTAGAAACATACATGAATGTGTAAATTCATCGATATCCCTGTCTGACATATTACATGACATCCATAAGTATTGTTTTACACAAAACATGGTGCAGACATCCTACTGGGCAGATGTTTCACTGATAGGGCTTCTATGATCTCTGGCCTAGCAGCGCAGAAATACAACAACACACAGATGGTTTCCTCTTTCCCCCCATCACTATGTTTAGATTGGAATTAGCTGCTGCACTTCATCAATTATGCAGCGAGGCAGCCTCTCTCCTCATCTGCATGCTGATCCTTTTCCCTTTGAAACAAAGTGCCAGCCGATGTGCCGGGAGAATCGTTTTACTCAGCATGGTGGAGGAAATCATGACTCCACTTATCTTCATACACCATGATGCTTTTTCTGAAAAAAAAAAAAAGAAAACAAGTCAAATACAATGTATACTTCAAAATATTAATGTAATATCAAACAAAATTCAAGTTTCAATTTCTCCCATGTTAGTTCATCTTTCTGTCCAACTGAAACCACAAAACAGCATGTTACTGTTAAAAAATACGTATAAATATGAGTGTTTTTTTAATCTGCCGCCTCTGTGAGTAAGGTTTGGTTAAATTTAGTGAAGTTAAAAGATTAGAATGAAATGGTGGTCGTGGTCAGAGGAAACCGATGTTGACTGCCAGGAGGTGACAGTCCAACCCAACCTTCCTCTAAAAACATTAAAGATCCTAACCCTATCTCACACCTACCCAGCTGATGACACTTGTCATCCTGTTATAATGTTGCTGCTATATGAGGATTTAAACACTCACCTCACTCCTTAAATATATGGTCTTTGCTGTGTTATGTAGCACCACTGCTCATTGTACCTGTAAATCAATAACCCTAATGTTTTATTTCATGAAAATGTAACAATTGCTTCTGATATTAGGGGACACTGTGTATTTCGTCTCCACGGAAATCCTGACTTGTCATAAAACGTGTCTCATCATCTGTCTGCATATCTTCAAACACTTACCATATGCACATGTTTTGATGAATTCCAGACTGAAGGCTGGGGAATAATTGATGGCATTTTGACAGTAATATCATCAGGTAATGTCATGGTGACACTAAGAAAGTGATTTTGTTCTGAATCCCAAGGACGTTTGCTGGGTCAAAAAATCTATTTAACTGACAGGAAGTGACAGAAACGGTGTCTTTTGGCCCTTGCAGACACAGGCGAACGGCAACACTGCGCTCTGAAACCTGCTATTTTCAACAGCCTGTGCCGTGTGAACAGGCATTGGTGCCCTTGCACCCAAAGTTTAAGCAGGTTGAGCCTTGGCTTTTAAATGCCCAGCGGCAAGCGCACCGCAAATTACATTGTGTCTGAAAGGGTCACTTGAGTTTACCAGCAAACTAGCATTGTATTAATTATTTAGACCAGTGTAAAGTATCTGATTTAGTGCCATCAAAATGTGTTATACAGGCCCAGCTTCAGTTATCCACCTTCCTGTAATTTACAGCAGGACTGTGATGGTGTAGTTGACTACAGAGCAGACAAAAGACAGCAGCATTCTCTCTGGTAGAATTGAGACAGATGATAGGGAGCATTTTGTCTCTGTGGGTTATACTTCTATTCCCAACCTTGATAAAGATGAGTTTGATCCTCTTTTTGAAATCTCCCAGCCAGTCGATTATGCATATGAAGCACTGTGAAATTAGCCCTTTTGTTTGGCTCTTGCATTTCTCTTTTAACGTGTGAATTGGCTCGATTGTACAGCAAAAAAATCTGGCTAATCCTTACATCCCTTTCTGCCTGCCTCCACCCGTTTTCTCTCTCACTCTGTCTCTCTTGCTGGATTTCCTCTGTTTTTCTGTCTTGCTGTGGGGGAAACAAAGGGAACAAAAGAATGAGAGGAGACAGTAAGCTTCTCATCCACTGTAGTGAGTGGTGGAGTGGAGCTCTCAATAGAGTGCTGGACAGACTGGGTGGACTGGTGGTGCTCTGAGAACTAGGCCAGTGGACTGTTGACAGTACCCCAGAGTCCAGAATCAGGACCAGATGAAACAAAGGATTACTGGAGGAAACAGTGGAAGGAAAAATAGTCAATATATTGCCCAGTATCATGGATAAGGGATCATTGCTGGTGAGATAGAGGTAGATGGATTTAAAACAGGGTTCAAGAGGAGGGTAAACACAGTTTACCTACTTTCTATACCTTTCTATATACACACACAAAAAAGAAAACCTGAACCTGATTGTGCGTCACAACTCAAATCAAATCAGAAAACACAAGCGTCATACTAATGCCAAAATAATGGCCATAAATCTGGCAATCCTCATAATTTCAGATCTTAACTCATGTGTAATTATCATATCAAAAGTAATCCAGGTGATTGTTTTCTGTACATGGTTTCATTGCAAACAGAAACTGCTAGGAGCAAACATATCCTGATCTTTCCTTCATTCAGTCTGACACTGTGTTCATGTTAGCCCACTTCTTGTTGTGTAGAGGTGTTATTTTGTTGTGTTTTGCCCTAAGCAATCAGCGGAATGACAAGTTTGTTGTGCCAATCTTCTGCCAAAATATGATTTGATAACTTGTGCAGCTGTGTCAGTCTCATGTGTGTTTATTGCCACTTTCTGTTGTATTTTTTCATAACTAGGTACTTATCTATCTGTGTACCATCATGAAAAATGCTGGCTAACCTCTGATTGGTTGACTGTTTCTTCTGGCCAAAACTGCAGCCAGTGGGCACAATACTGGACGTATTTTAATCACTGGACAAATCTGAAATGTGTACAAATCCAGTGATCTGGAACCCACAGGAAACTCACTGTCTCCATGGAAACATTAAACTTCCTGTTTATATCATCCAAAGCAGGTCCCTGGTGGAAGGTGGGCCGATAAAATCCATTTCAAAATTGGCTTTGCTTATTATTAAAGCTCACAATATCCCATTAAGATGATTTTTACTGCGTATCTCTAGAACACTGATACTCCAGGCCATTTGTATGCAGATATTAACTGGCAAAAGACCAAAACTATTGTAAAATGCCTAAAAACTGTACAAGATCAGTAGATAAGTTATTCATAAAATTACAACATATGGCATTCCCTGCTAAGACATGATGTGACTATGAGCCTGTAAATAATGGGGGTGAAAAGAGAACAAAAACACATCAAGGCTTAAATTTGTGATTGCTGGTGACCATCAGCTGGGGGTCAGAGCTTATAAACCTATAAACATTGCTAAGGATGGAGAGAGACAGGGATTGGGGAATGAAGCAGTGGGATAAAAGAGGGATGAACTGGAAAGAAAGAAGAACAGAGTGAGGAGTCTTAAACACTTTTCATGGGTTAGGACTAAAGTTACAAACAGACCAAAAGTGACAATGCTGCCAACCATCTTTTGGGTGGATCCATTGTCCTGTCAGTCCACATGCAGTTTGCTGTTTTCTTCTATTGTTTAACTTAATATTAAAAACATTGCAGATCTCTGATGTGATTAGTTTTCAATTTGCAATTCTCAAAGCGTCAGCGCTGATTTGAGCTGCATGTTACGAGCCATTTGCCGTTCTTCACCGAAAATGAATGTGAGGCAACGGCACTACAGCTGGCCACATGGAAGGAAGGAGGAAGGAAGGGAGTATATAAAGGAAGAAGGGAAGGTGAAGTACCAAGGTGAATTGTACAAAGCTCGGAATTTCCCTCATTTAATGCCACAAATGGAAGACAAAAACATTGTGTTTGCATAATAGTGCACACCCATTGATACAATACACTGTGTGCTTAGAGTCTGCCATCGCCTTTAAAGTGATGTGAAAAAGATTTTGGGTTGTGTATATGAATCGGGCACTGTGTGTGTGAGTGCATCTGAATCTGTACATGTATGTGTGCATGTGTAAGAGGAAATCACGCATGCCCTGCTGAGTTTTTCTGTGACACAGGAAGTGGTGATGTAATAACATACAATCTCACACACTCACTGTCTCCCGCTCTGTGACTCTCACACAATCATGCATTTGCCCCTCGGCCACCGTGATATTCCAAGTCCTACGATCATGTGAGCGCGGTGGTTATGGTCGTGGTCTTTGAGCTCTCCGGCTGAGACAAACACACACAGACACATTTATGGAGCATGCAGGCTGAGAGCTTTGTAACCTTCTTAAATGCAAAACTGGTTTCAGAAGAATTCACACAGCAGATCTTTGACCTTGGAGCCTCTGTCTTTGTACCATTATTGAGTTTCACCACACAGAGCTTTGATGTTTCATCTAACCAAAGAAATACAACGAGAAAAGTACCAAATTAAAGTGTATTTATTATATGTGTATTGTGCTCATTTTAAAGCAGCCATAAAACACCAGAGAGGAACATTTATGACATGTTCTGTATTTATATCATGATATCTGGTCTGATGCCATTTCTGGGCTAGCATCTATGTCTAAATTTGATTGGTTGTTCTGAGAACATTGAAGGTTTCTGGGTTTTACCATCTATACTCCATCTACTGAATCTAGTTTCTGTTAGAATTTAACACCTTGTGACTTTAGTTATGATTAATTTCTCACCATTTTTAAAACTACAGCTCCCATTAACTGTTTGGCAGTGCAAAAGCTTGTTTATCATGGCCGTTACTCTTTTTTCATTGATACTGCTCACTTTCTTTTCATAAGCCATCTGTTCAACTCTTTAGCTGTAATCACTGCTCTCTGTCTGTTCTGTTTACAAGTACACTGACTTCAGTCTGTCACACTGGTGATGTTTAACCAGTGAAGGTCTTAACCAGCGAAGAAGCGTGTTACTGTGTCCTCTGGTATGGCGTGCATGGCATGCACTGCTCTTGTGCACTGTGCGTTGCGCTTCTCTAACAGTTTTTAGACATGACAATCAAAATTGTAACTTTTTGGCACAAAGTGCAGAGTCGCACTGCTTGTCAATATCACACTGGGCCAATCAAATCGGGCACAGGGTGGGCTTCACTACTTTACAGGTTCATTCTTCTTTAATATAATAGGAATGGTGGGACAAACGCAGATGAGAGGTTGTTAATAGTGGACACAACTCTGAGTCGTTTTTCCCTCCCCATCCAGTATCACAGAAACAGCTGATCATGGTAATGCAAGCAGCCCTGCTCTACAGGCCAGCCAGCTGTTTTGCCCGACACACTTTGCCAAAGTGTTTTTGAAGCAGCTGCACCTGTAGTGATGCATCTCTGCCTGAACGGCCTCTAAAGGTGTCAGACAGCGTAACTACATACAAAATCAATCTTTTTGAACAAGAACAGAAGTACACAAACACACGTGGTGTATACGTTGCTAGGTAGCTTTTAGATAATGTCTGTAAAGTCGGTGTGTTCACTGATTGAGGGGAATAAACACAGATTGGAGTGATAATGTAAGGCGAAAGCTTGCTTTGCTTTCTGTCTAACTACACATTTAGGCCTGTGGGAAATGGTCTTTGTTAATAGCAACAAACTGCATTGATTTTAAAAAGTTAATTACCTTTTCTGTCTCGACAAAAGAAGTGAGAGCAAAGTTAAGTTGTCCTGCAGGATTTTTAGTAATTTGAATAGTTACTGAGTTACTGAGTTTGACTCAAAGACTGAATTAGGTTTTCTTACTTCTGGTGAAGCAAAGTGAGTGACAGATGTAGTTATAAAATATTTTAGTCTTCACTACTTTCTGTGGGATCTTTGTCAATATGATTGCCATGAAATGACACGTGTAAATGTCTGTTTCTAACATGGTACAGCGAAGCAGGTTCACTTGGTTTAGTCAAAGTTAAAAATGTTTCAGGTAGTCTGTGTATTGGCTGCAGTTACAGTCCCTCACAGCCTCATATGAACACAGTGTGTGAGGGAAGACCTGAATGTTAAGGACCAGGAAGCAATCACACGCACATCCACACTCAATCATCAATTGGTCACTTGCCACCAGGCGATTTTACTGGATTGAAAAGCCCAAAAAATGCTAATGAGATGCAGGGCAGCTCATGTGTGTATTTATGAGTGTGTGCGCGCGTGTGTGTGCAAGTAGGAGGGCGTCACTTCGCGTTATCTCCCATCCACACTACTTAAGCTCCGTAGGGCACTTCAAACAGCCTGCAATGGGAGGGAGGAGGGTGTGTGTGTGTGTGTGTGTGTGTGTGGATGGTGGATGGTGGAGGGGGTAGCTTTTGGTACCGAGGGGAAATAGGACTGTGATTTCAGACCAAATTAACCCACATCAAACAGGCCAGATCAAAGAGTACACAGCCCTTACTGTCTGTGCCAGTCTGACATCACGACAGGATGCCCCACCCCCAGCACACACACATACACACACATCCACGGATACACACATATTTCCTTCTTACTGTCTTCCTTTGCTTTAATTTTTTTTAATAATTTCTTATGTTTCTTTGTTTACAATGGCAGGTTTAACATATCTTTGTGTTTTTCTGCACCTGTTATTTCACCTGATGTAAATACAACCACCAACCCCCATCCAGACAATTTGCAAGCATTTAACAGGGTTATAGGTTAACCTGGATCAAGTGTAATGTAATATGTGCTGAGGCTGTGTGTGTGTGATATAGCAGTCATCCAGTCTAAAGGAAGGGTGGGAGGATGGGGGAGCTGCATCCATTAGAGACACGACTTCAGCTTTGAATTGTGTTAGAAATCCTGGCTGCTCCTTTGATGCTGTCTGATGCCAGTGGCTGTCAAGTGTTTTGTATATATATGTGTGTGTATGCATGTGTGTGTGTGTGTGTTTTGGTAGATGAATTAGATGGCTGCATAGAAGGGAGAGGATGAGTGGCTGCTGTTTTGGGGGATGAAGGAAGGAGATGCAGGGTACCAAAGGAGCAGACAGGGGGAGAGGGTGGTGTGAGCTTTTGTGGAAAGAGAATAAGGAATTGGGTTAATGATAGAAGCTGAAGCAGGTAAAGAGACACATTATAAACATATAGAGGCACAGGAGGAGAACAAAGAGGGTCTTCAGACATAATCTTCAGAAATGTTCAGGAGGATGACTATTATCATTATTATTGAATGCTGTTAACTAGTAGCCATTAATGTTTTTTAGTGCAATTGAAGATTTTACTTACTGTATATACAGAGAATCAAAAATACAATATTATTTTAGAATTGTTATTATGTTATATATTATAATTTAGTTTTCTTATTACTGATGTCTTTACACGTTAGCTATTTAAATGTTGTCACTAGATCATGTAGAGCACATCTTTACAGCTCCAACTAACCATTATTTTTCATTTTTCTGTCATTTTTTTTAAATGAATCTGTCAACTCACTTTTCAATTAATCAGTTGGCCTATACCAGAAATCCCAGAAACGGGGGAAAAAATATGTATTTATAGAAGATATAGAAAAATAGTCTTGCCAGCATAGAATTATAGCCTGTGTCTGATGTGTTTTGTTCTCTCACACTTTAAAAGTTACTGAAATTACTTCTTCTCATTGGAGAATCCAGAATATAAATATTGTAAATATGAAAACAGTGTTCAAACTGCTGGACACAAAATGTCTCATACTTCAGTGAAAAGTCCATTCTCAGTTTGTGAGACTTCAAGCCTTACCGACTCAAAATATCACAAAATCATGGAGGTACATAAATGTCTTTAACTGAGATCTAAAGTGAGCACAGAGAAACTCCACCTTCAGAATATGAATGTGAAAACAGCCGTCTGTCAAACTCTCATTCTACACAGTGAAACATCACAGTCTAGGAACAAGAAAAAAAAAAAAACAACACACTAGATCGAGTAGGATGTGGATCAATCAACTGTTCACAATTTTAACTACTTTACAGCATATACTGTACAGCAGTTTGATCTGTAACAATGTATCATATTTTAGTGAAATCTTAATCTACAGAGTAACTAATAACTACTGGAATAGATTTGAGTTGAAGTATAAAGGAGCATAAACTTGAAATACTCAAATAAAATACCTCAAAATGTTCTTGAATAGACTATTTAAGTAAATGTACTGTCCAACATTGCTGTTATTAATGTCACTCTGTCATGTTTGCTAACTAATGCATTTGTATTTCTCATGATTTTGCTTTGCCAAGAACAATTTTTGCATTCCATGTTTGTAAATCACTTTGGAGCTATAAATCAGAATTGACCGAGATCACAGAGGAAGTGAGAGAGACACTGAGTGCGAGAGGCAGAAGGAGAGGGGAGAAAAGGAGGTGGATAAAATGGTGGTGGTGGTGTGACCTTAAAATGTTTTGAACATCTGATCTGATTGCTTAGAGGCATTAAAGTGGTACAACATGCATCCACTCAGAGCAACTACCCTTGATTTAATGAATCAAAAACATGTGAAGTACATTTTTCTCTTTCCTGATGGTTTGGGCATAGATATGTTGGGTTATCAATATATAATTTGAATATTAATGTATATTGTTGTCTGTGTTTTGCCAGTGCTCCTATCCTGTGTGGGAGGACTTCAGCGCTAAGGCCACAAAGCTGCATTCCCAGCTCCGGTAAGTTTCTTTGACAACACAACAAAATAAAACAATAAATACATAAACAGTTGTGTCAGACTTCAGAAACTGTCTGAATAATGTTTTTATCTCTTGGCAGATACTGATGCCAGCATTTTTAGAGTAGAGTTTCCATCCCTTGAATTGGCAAAAATTCCCATGATTCCCATGCTGTCAGTTCAGTGATTTGCAGAGAATTTTAGTGTGGGGATAAATGCCTGCATGTAATTCCAGTTTCTTGCCAATGTAGAAAAAAACATACAAAAAAGGTATCTCTGTGTGCAGAGACTAAACGCCTAAAGAGGTGGCTATAATAAGTCAAATCTACGACCAAGTCAATGCCATCGCCTCATTACCAGTGCAAACCGGACCATTGAAAATGCAAATTAGGAAAGAGGTGCTCATTAAAGCTTAACCATAATACCATTTTATCTAAAGTACTGAGTGTTTTCTGTTCATCTAGAACCACTGTCCTGGCAGCTGTGGCCTTCCTGGATGCCTTTCAGAAGGTAGCAGACATGGCTACCAACACCAGAGGTAGGATAACAGCTGTGTGTGTGTGTGTGTGTGTGTGGATGTGTGAGTGTGTCAAAGAAAGAACCAGTTCCCAGCTCAGAAAACTGTAATCTGTGTGCATTGGTATGTTCCTCTTTGCCAATGTTGTGTTGTGTTTTGCTCTTCTGAAGCATCTACAAGCACCGCTAGGAATCTTGTTGTTGAGATATTATCAACCAGACTACTAAATTCTCTTTTGACTGATGAAAGCGTTTCTAGCAGCCTAAAGGCACACTTTGTCCCACACTTCAAAGCAATTACTATGTATTGGTGTTTACAGAGGCAAGAATGACAGAAGTATCTTGGCAAGGTCAATAAAAGGTATTTTTGGAGCAGGATATGTTTTATTACACTTCCCAATGCAATAGGAAGACCAGTTTTGGAAAGTGTTGTAAACAACATGAGAGTTTAAATCATTAGATTTGACTGTTTGTCTTTCAAGTTTTACTTGGGTCACGATGGAAAGGCCAGGGAAACGTGGACAAGTGAAGTCCGGACTTTTACTTCAGTAATAACAAAAATATGATTTAGAACCTGATTCTGAACAATTTGGAACCAATTTCATTTCAGGGTTCTGCAAAAGTGACCATTGAAAACAGTATATGCCAGATGATAGTCATACTCAATTTCACGATACCTGTAGAGCTAACTTTGTGCAAAGTCTTGGTTAGCATTTTACTACTAGCTACTGTCTATGGGGGAATTTTCTATTCTAGCATGCCACATATGGGGGTTACACAGGGTCAGGCATATGTCCTGAGGTCACTATAGTGTTAGGTGTTATACTAGGTAGCGAAAACTGTGATTTCTCTCCTTGAGATACAGATGTGTATGTTTGTGTTTAGGGAAGCAGGCACCATTCTGCTCACTACAATGCTAAGCGAGGTCAGAGGATAGTCTCACTCCCTCGGCACAACAGATAGGTACATAACATAGAAGCCTCTACAGACTCAGATAACAATGTCAGAGCACTAAGTGTGTTTTCTTGTGTGTTGACCATTTATAGACATAGAGTAATTCAGTCACTGTCCTGATGGCATATAAACGAGCTGAATTGAGGTGGCATCATGTCATGACAAGTGTATTGATAAATCCTCCATTCTCCTTGGCCAAGCTGCAATAAACCTTTAAGCATAAGACGTCTTGGACTCCTGAGCACTTTGTCTGACTGACTGAACTGACCACTGATGAACAGAATTCTTCGCAACACTGTTTATCGCTGAAATTTCATGCTAGATCAAAAATGTTGAAAATGCAGACAACTGCTGTGTACACATGGACCAATATTTTCAGTAGTTTTTAGCAAGTTGCCTCACTTCTAAGTACAGAAAATATCCATTATTAGGCTTTCATGACACTTCAGTAATGTGTTTTCTACCCTGTCCGCCCTGCTGTGTCTGCATCCTGGATTGGTTGAGATTTCTGAGGACATTTTGAGTGCAAAGCTTTACATGGTGTTTTTTCTGCCCTGCATTTATTAAAAACTCATGGTCAATGGATTGTATTTTGTGTTTTTTGTCTTCACACTCTTGATATTCTGTGTAGGCTTAAAGCTCGGCACTGGTTTTAATGTGTGTGGGCTGAGGGCTGAGAAGGTCAGACAAACACTCACCGCCCACTAAAGTCCATCTAAATACTACGGCACCACTGAGAGTAGAGAGGGAAATGGGAAAGACTACTGAGGCTGTAATACAGGGAATTTCTCCACCTCTTGTGACTTATTAGGTGCAGCTGCCAGACAGTGTATGCGATGGTAATGTGTGTGTGTGTGACCCCAGTTGGGAGGATGCAGGAAGAAGCTCATGCTGGTTTTATAGGCCAGACAGGAACTCGCCAAGTTCTGTTAGCTGCTACCACTGCCACACACGCAAAAGGAAAAATATAACATAAATGATGCTGGCACGAAGATGTAGACTGTGCATCAGACGCTCTTTGTACTTTCTGTGCTGATGAGTCATTCCTGTTGGAGTCCATTTGTCAGATTGCTGTACAATTGCCGCTCTTTCTCAGTGTGTGATGTTCTCTAATAGATTTGTTAAATGGATGAAGGCAGAAGACGGCACCAATAATGATGCTCTCTGTCTTCCTGCCATTCGCTATATCAATGTGCCACTTATTACAGCGTGTGTGTGTGTGTGTGTGTGTGTGTGTGTGTGTGTGTGTGTGTGTGTGTGAATCAAGCCAGAAGGGTACTGATGATCCTGTGCTCTGCTCTTGTACCAACACTCCCATTTATGAGCCTGCATTGGCTGTGTTTCCATTCAGCATGTCAACCAAATTTTATGTGAACCGAGGCGTTTTCATCAGCCTGGGGAAAATGAAAAAACTGGCTCCCTGAATATTATCAAGAAGTCATGGTGGCCAGATGTTTACAGTCTGCAGGCACTGCATAACCACTAATGATATTGAATCAGGTTGAATATGCCAAGTCAGTGTATTGCTGCATGTGACAAACTCATTTCTATTCAATATGCTACTGCCGTAGCTCTAGAGATCACAGTGTTGGTTGGCCCATCACTTTCACATTTTGGATGAATTGCGACAAAATTTGGTAGAGACATAAATGGTTCATCAATCCATGTTCCATAACTGCTTATCCTTATCAGGGTTGTGGGGGGCTGGAGCTGGACAAATCGCTGGTTCATCACAAGGCCGACACATAAAGACAAAGTCACCTTTTAATCCATCCATCCATTTAACCCATAAACCTGCATGCCTTTGACTGTGGAGTGAAGCTAGAGTACCCAGAGTGAACCAATGCAAGATGGTTCCCGGGGGATAAATCTTACTCCCTTTGGTGAACCCTAACATGTCCTGTAGCGTCACCTTGGAGTTCACATGATTTGACGTTTACGTGATTTTTACTACTATCCTATAGATTGCCAGGACATTTGGTCCACACATGAAGGTTCACCTCAGGTTGACTTTTAATAGCTTTTGTGATCTCTTAAAACATCTGTATGTTGGATTTAACAGCCTCTAGCAGTGTAGTTGCTGATCACAACCCCTCATCTCACCCTCTCCTTCCTAGTGTGAAGGAGAAACTATGGTGGACACTTAATGCATGAAAAACGCAAAAGGCCCTAACTAGAGCCAGTGTTCAGTTTGTTCCTTCTAGGCTACTGTAGAAACATGGCAGTTCAATACGAAAGACACTTATTATCTTCTCGGCTTATTACTGTCTGTATATGCAGACCAATAAAATCGTACACAGTCTTTATTTGCTACCACCATCAGCTCAATACACTGGTTCATGGCCAAATACCTGAAAAACTGAAGACATCTCCGTCAGCCTCAACTGTACTTAGCGCTAATTAGCGTTCTAACAAACTAAGCTTATATGATGAACATGGTATACCTGCTTAACACATGCTAACATTGTTATTGTGAGCATCTTAGGACACTGACATTAGCATTTAGCTCAAAGCACCCTGCAGCCTCAGTGAGTCATTGCTACGCCTGCAGACTCTTAGCATTATGTATCATTATAACTCGATATCATAATTAGCAAAAAAAAAAGGTACTTGCAGGCTGCCATAATTTGAGCTCAGTGTGTCTCACTCGTGTTCAATCATCTTCCCAGGGGTCAAATGGGGATATGAACCGGAGGAATGAAAGGACATTTTAAACACAAGTTAGGAAATATGAATACCTGCAACTTTCAGAAGAGAGCTCCTCTTGAGATGAAGAACGTGTTGGGAAAAAGGGACAGAAAATCCTGGACTTGTGTTATGTTATAGTAATTCATTAAATAAATTCATTTAAATTTCTGAACAAAGCTGCCTTCTGCATCTTATACTGTGTAAGGTGGCCAATGGGAAATGCAAAAGTGGGACTATTGGCTTTGTTCTGCTGGATCATGGCCAGGCCTCGTTTTCTGCTGGGTCCCTTCAGACACCAGATTAAGTTTTCCTTTCAAGCTGATAAAGTTAAAGAAGGCAGCAAAGAAGGTGAGAGAAACAGTTTTCCTTGTGTTTGTGATGGAGTGTGTGTGTGTGTGTGAGAGAGAGAGATCTAGTGGGTGAAATCCAGCAGGAGGAAATGTGCAAGTGTTAGTGAGTTCCCTTGTGAGGGGTGAATTTGAGTGCACTTTCAGATGTGCTCTTCACTTCCCTCTTATAGCCCAAACATTCACTTTCCCTAGGGCGAACTGACTGTGTGTGTGTGTGTGTGTGTGTGTGTTTCCTCACTAACACTGAAGTAAGGATGGAATCGTTAAACACACACACACACACACACACACACACACACACACACACACACACACACTCAGGCACTTACAGCATTATTTATGAAAGGAAGCTTCTTTTAGTCTTTAAAATCTCGTCATACAAACATTTTATACTTTATTTTGAGATTTAGAAGTGATTTCTTGTCACTTCCCTTTTGGCTGGGAACAGTTTGAGACATTTATACTAAAAAGCTGAAACCACATAGAGGCCAAATTCAGTTGCTTGTTTTAAGCAAGTCATTTCTAAACAGCTGTGGTTTATTGACCCTACTTTTGATGGAGAGTTAGACCACAGACTCTGTTTTGTCTCTCAGCTCAGATGATCTTATTCATATTAATCTGAAACAGGCTCATTCGTAATGACAATAGAGACATTTTAGCTTTGGTTTACGTTTGTCTGAGCATTTGAGAACGCAGCCGTGAGAGTGACATCTTCTGGTTTTGGTCACTTTTCCAAGTTTGCTAACGAACACCGAGCTTTGTTTGACATAACAAGGACTGTGATGCAACCAAAGTGCAGGAGTTTCAGACTACTGCACACTATGTTGAAAATCCCTTAAGACATTTGGTAGATAAGGTCTGCATAGGCAAAGATATGCAGAGGAAACCGTAGTTGATAAAACAAGGAATTCTTTGTAAAATTGCTCATTTGTGCGTCATGAGTCATCTGTTGTGCATTCTTTGTCTGATCATATGTGACACTTTCTGTCCTTCTTCCTCTTCAGTCATGTAATGGTGCCATTGCAGTGATATCCAGAATATTTCACAGCAAGGACAACATGACAGTTTGATGATGTGTGAGCTACTGAATCATTGTAAACTTGCAGTTTATCCTTATTTGTCCCTTGAAGTAGAGGTCTTATGCCTCTAATATTAAATTCATCTCCTTTGATGGAAGTGAGACTTTCATTTTTTTTTTATTGCTGCTCAGTTTTTGTTGATGTGTGTGTATGATAAGTGATTTTTTAGTTGCTAATAGAAGTCTAGTACCGAAATGTTGTCTCTGGTTTGATGGTCAGCAAGAATGTAACAAGCTACTTACAAAAAGAAGTCACAGCTGTGTGTTGTGTGTTTTGAGAAATGTAAAGATGAACATCTGGGGGAAAAAAAGTAAAGAAAACACTTGTAACTTCTGCTCCTGATTATTATTTAGAGGCAGGCTGTAGGACAGTGTTGTATCTGTTTCTGTGCACTGTACATGCTGTACTTATCAATGCTACTGCTGTGTTCTAGTGTGACTCTTTGAGTTCTGAGGAGCTTTTACAAAAAATGCTGTTTTACTCATCAACTCCTCTCTCTCTCTGTTCCCATGATGATAATGGTTATGTTGTTGTCTATAATGATGATGATGATGATGATGATGATGATGCATCTCTTTATCCAACTTGCTCCCTCTCCATCTCCCTCTCCCTTTTCATCTCCACACTCTGTCTCCACAGAAGCAGCAGTAAAACCTGGGTCAATCCCAGGACTCACTATGCACACAAGAATATCAGTAAAGTGCTACTGTGTGTGTGTGCAAGTGTGTGTGTGTGAGAGAGAGGGAGAGAGAGAGAGAGAGATGATGAGTATGATGAGCTGATGGTACAGAATGTCTTCCGGTTTTATTGCCAGGCTGCCTGTCTGCTTCTGAATACAAGGTTTCATAATGAATATCATAAATCTTATTGATTACACTCACACACATGCATACATTCATGGGTACATGCATGCTCTCATGCGTATAGACAGAGCTGAAATCCCCCTTCATTCTTTGGACTTGTAAAGCAGTAAAAAGGCAATAATAAAATGAAGAGGTCCTGTGTGAGAGAACATAACACGGGTTTGGATGCATTTTAAACATGGATTTGTAAAAATGTAATTAAGGGATCAGACCATGTCCAAATGGTATTCAAACAATAACAGTTTGTAAGTTATTACCATTACTTACAAGTTTACAAGCTTCCCTAATGAATTATTTATTTTATTTGTAGCACAATGGCTAACTGACATGTACCGTATTTTTAAGAATGAAACTAGAATACACCTTTTTGCAACTGGTCATACAAGATAAGTAGTAGGTGGCATCAGTTGTGATCATAGTTGCGATCAGGTCATTGTAAAAGAGGGCGCAACAAGATGAAATAATTGCATGAGTGCCAGTCGAACCCCAAAAAGTGAAAAGCAATATAGAAACACGACAGACATGCTGTGTGACATCCCTGTTTGTATTCATTTGTAATGGTCTTCTCATCGCTTCGCACAGATCTGATGTTTAAGTCTGCGCCTTCATCTTCAGCTCTTCAGTGGATGTTTAAGCCATATGCTTTGTGTCCATCATGGTTTATTGTTTAAGCCTGTTTCCACTTTGCTTTTGTCGATACAGCAACTTTTCCACCTCAGCCAAGCAGAAAGACTTTTTTATGACATCTTTTTCAGATATTTGGCATGTCCACTCAGATTTCTTCAGTTCAAATTGAATTAAAAGCACATAAAAATTGATTGCAGAGTCATCTGGCTAAATAAATCTTAGTATAGTCAATGATAACATCTGTGTTGCACGATCGACAATATTGGCTTGCAGTTGCAGTTTTAGAATTATCCAGTCTTGAAAGCGTTTCAGAAAAGCAAAGTTTCTGAGGTGTAAAAACATTGCTGTGTGTGAGGAAGCCAAAAGCATTCAGCCACATTGCATACCTTTTCTGGCTGATGATGCCACACAGGCACACTGTCTTAATGCTTTTTCTATTACACCCCATACAATTAACGATGGAAAATGATCTCCATCTGTATATAAAAAGAACAAGAGTGGTTGTTTTTCTAGTAAACAAGAAGTGGACAGAAACAGAGCTAAGGTTTATTTCAACTGCAGATGGTGGAAAGAAGAGAAAAGAAACTGGAAAACTCATTTCCAACATGTTTATCTTCTTCAGTGAAGCCAAAGGAAGGGAGCTAGGGGGCAGGAAGCAGTGAAGTTTATGGGAAATGTGGTCTTGATTTGGAGAAACACCACCACTAATAATACCACTGCTGTGACATAGAGGCTGCCAACGATCCAATGACCGTGGTCTCATGCATTTACTGTAATGGTACCAAGGTAGGAATTTTAATTTAATTTATTGGTGTTTAAACCTACTACACACAGCCATTTAAAACTTGACACAAAGAAGAAGAGCACATTGATTTGCTGTAAACAGAGAACCTCAGATTTGAGGCACAGTGGTGCTGTGTTGAGAAATGACAGTTAATGTGTTTAAATGGTAGTGAAATGATGCAGACCAACAGTTGGGGATTGTTCCAGATCTCAGACAAATGGAGTGATGACTGTATGAAAAGACAGAGAGGTCCATGCTTGAGGGAGGATTGAGTGTAGCAGGCACTAAGGACAGAAAACAGACAGAGGACTGTTGTGGGGAATTGTGAGGAAGTCTATAGCAGCAGGCCGGTACCGTCGTTGTGGATACGAGCATCAGTCAATGGCTCGCAACTTTTTTTTCAGATGTACCCCACAGCCCTGTCAGATTAGCTCAAGTAACACTTCATCAGCACCACCAGCATCTTAACTAACATGTATGAAGTAAACATTATTACATTTTTTATACAATTTACCTGTCAAGCTTTAGATACTTTAGCTACTTCAACTATTACTTTTAGTGATTTAATCCACTATTTATCCATTAGCTATTACTTTAGATAACTATTTGTACTTTTTAACCAATATCTTTTAGCTAACTATTTAGACTTCTCTGTTCACATGCTAATTCGCTTTCACTCACTCCCTCAATGTGGTGTTCTGGTGATACAATCATAGACAGTATAAAACATGGATGTTGTGTCCGTGACATCACCCACAGGTTTCTGAAGAGCCGTTGTGAAGCTGAAGTGTGGTGGCTCTGGCCGTCTTCATCTTGGCTTTCCTGCCTCTGCTACCTCCTGGCTAACCCAAAGGCTTCATTCAGTCCCCCTGAGGGGGCCTAAGTGCTTAAACAAGCCACCTGCCAAGCTCTTCATTCTGAATAACTTTAAGCCTTAATATAATTTGAACAGGTGAGTTCTATAAAAAATCACCCTCAGTACAGTTGTCATGAATGGGGAAATTAGCTATAGAGACCAAAACTGTTTTTTGTACCAGGCTGTAAACATGTTCTGCTGTGAAGTTGGACATTTTAACATGGGGGCTTATGGAGATTGACTTGTTCTGTAGACAGCCTCAAGTGGCTCTTTGAGGAACTGCAGTTTTTAGAGTATATAATTGTACATCAATATATATATATGTGTGAGTGTGTGTGTGTGTGTGTGTGTGTATTAGTTGAGCTACTACACTAAGCTAGCTATGAGTGTTGGTATGTGTGTGTGTTAGTGTTTGTGTGTGTGAGAGCGAGAGAAAGAAAGACAGAGAAAGTGCTGTGATATATTGTTGAAGAAGGGTTTAGTAAAACAATAAGCGGTAAACAAGAGTCAACAGAACTGGGTAAAAAAAACAATATAAACTAAATTAAACTAACTAAATGCACTAAAACAAGCAAAAGTTGCTGTGTTTGCCTTTGCTTCCAAGCTTGTCTATTGAGTTTGTATGTGTGTGTTCATTCAGTGTAATAAAAAAAGTATTCAACACTCCCTCATTAACTAGCTGACTGCCTGGCAGAGCACTCCATGCTGGCTGCACTGATGACTCCCTGGGTGGGAGGAAGAGAGGTACCACTCAGATGTGAGGCCATTTAAGTTAATACATTTGCACACACATGCAAACACACACAAACACAAACACACACATGCAACTCAGCAAGAGTGCTTTCCCTTATTCAGCTTTCAGCATGGCACCCCCTGCAAGGACCACCTGCTAGTTAATAACAATACTCACACACACACAGACACTCCCCCACTGCACACACACATATGCAGTTCTGACATGCCTGCATATAAGCTCACAGGCATGTGTGTGTAAACATGTAGGTACTGCTCAGAGCATGCCAAGCAATTGTGACCACGCACATCCGCACATGCATGGTTCAACCTGGTGAAATGACATGCAATGGGAACTTATAGGCAGTGAGGATTGTCCTAGAAGGTTTATAAGTTTGTACCTTCTGTGTGTGATGCATGTGTGTCTCCCCCTTTTCTCGCTCTGACTCTGACATGGATCTGCCGTCCCTTCAGCCAATCGCGGACAAGAGGGATCACATTTACGAGCACGGTTGCCAGGCAACAAGGAGAAAGAGAGAGAGAGAGAGAGTGAGTGAGTGAGTGAGTGTGTGAGAAAGAGATGGAAGTGGTGGCAGAGAAAAAATAGCCATGTTGTTGCCAAGAGCAGAGGAGAAATCTGAGCAAGATGGCTTAATTGCATTTCACAGATAGCATGCCATTCACGGTCAACTGGAGATACATTTGATCTGATGCGGTTGATCATGCAACCAAAGCAGTTGAACTGGGTTTTTGTGCCATACATAACTGGTTTAGCACGAGGATTCATCAGGTACTGACCTAATAACCCCAATAAATATAATTTGACCTAAAATCAATTCAAGTCTGTGCCTTTGTCCAGATTTGTCTCTTTTGGATGTCCAGTGGGTCAGTCAGAGAATCAGACAGGTTTCAACAGTTTAGCTTATCTAAACCGTGTTATTTGGAGATAAAAACAGAAAGTGAGTGCCATTATTCAGCAGTTAGGCATTATTAGCAACTGTATTCAGTAAGAGCGTGAAACTGTGGGTTCAGATGGAATGCAAAGTGGAAAATTTGCGCATATCCCGGGGCTTCGTGAATCTGCTTCATAAGCGTGCAGAGATGAGAGGATAAAGGAGAAGGACTGGAGGGAAATAACAGAAATAACCCGCGATTCTGAGTTCAGTTAGAGGCTAAGCTGCCGTACAAACACACAGGCACACTCCCATAGAGACAGTCGGTGCGTCCATTGCTAGCTAGCGTTTTATAACGTTCAGTGGGTACATTCGCTGTTTGTAAAGATTTAACACACCGCAATGGTCAAATCTGAGTGAATGACTCAAGGCAGTCTTTGCTTTTTGCCTAAACACACCTTAAGGGATTACAATTTAAAATTCTGTAAATCCCAGTAATTCTTTGCTACTTCAACTTGGAACACCAAAGCTGTCGATGGTCATTGTACCTCCAAACTGTAGGCTTTTTAAGATTTAAGTACACCTAATGTGATTTGAACTTGTTTTGTCCAACCAACATTACGAAACCCAAACAGATGCAGCATCCTGACACATACAAGAGAAAAATGCCAACATCTGAGAAACCAGTTTGCCATTTTTGCTTGAAAATGTCCACAAATTACAAATTGATGGTTAAAACTACAAAAGCAAATTGAACTTAGTCATTAGTATGAAAGTTTGGTTTTGGTTTGATACCTTTCTTTCTTTCTTTCTTTCTTTCTTTCTTTCTTTCTTTCTGTAAGAAGGCCTAGAGTCCTGTTGTTGTGGACGGCTACAAAAAAAACAACAACATTATTGTCTTTAATTAAGCCTCAGCTACAGTGTGTATCTATTTCCCTCCCCCACCTCTCTCTCCTCCCTTCATGGTGCTTTTCTTTCTCTCATCCAACTCTTCAGTGCTTCCTCTACCCTCATCACTCACCCCAAATGCTACTCCTCTCTTCCCTCCTCTCTTGTTCCCCTCTGCTCCCTCTTACTTCCCAACACGTTTCTCCCACTTTAACCAGCCTCCCATCATTCCTATTCCTCCTTTACCCTCCTCTTTCCTCCATCCCTCTCTCTGTCTCTGGCAGCTCTCTAAGGACATTTCCTGATGTCACAGTGCAGTATTGTCCCAGAGGTCAACAACACAAGACATGCTCTGTTGCACACACACACACACACACACACACACACACACACACACACACACACACACACACACACACACACATATGCACTGCACTCACTCAGTAAGCATGGGAAGCTGAGCTCAGTGAGTCTTGCTGCTTCAAGGCCAAGTCCTGTTTAACGAGACAAGAGGCTGGAGTGAGAATGGGTATGCATGTAAGAGAGAGAGAGAGAGAGAGAGAGAGAGAGAGTGTGGGTAGTCAGTTTTCTTAAATATGTTGTTTACTGCAGCACAGTCTTTTGTTGTAATTCAGATATAATGTTTTCAATACATTTTCTTGGGTTTTTATCTTGTAAAATTTAGGAACTCTTATCGAATTTGCTGCACTTTGAGAGAACTGGGCATATTGGTGTGTGTGTGTGTGTGTGTGTGTGTGTGTGTGTGCTCAGACTTAGCGAGTGTTAATCCGCAGCATTAACAGCCATCAGCCAGGCGTGATAACTGGTGTGTCTGCTGCTGGCTCAGCTGTATACACACACACACCCTTGTACCGCTATTCTTCTGAGGACCCTCCATCGACTACATCTGACTACATTATTCTGTAAATACTTTCAATGTACAGGGATCCTCCACCCAAAATCTTTTGAGCATCACATGATGACATATAATTTAGAAAGTCTTAGTTTAAGTTGCAGATTTAAGGTTTATCACAAGTCGAAACACTACTCAGTGTTCGGTAATGTTACGAGGAAAAGGAGTTTATAGCTGTGGAAATTGGACTCTTTAGTTGCCACAATCATGAGGTAAATGATAAGAAATATGCACAAATACAAATGAATGATCAGGAATATGTGCTTGCATGTATTTGGCCACTGCACTGTCTTGCGGGATGATGTCACATTGCCTTTCATTGATGAACGTTCTGCCTGTTTTTAAGTTGTTGTCTGAACGCAGCCTAAAAAATTATACTTGCCGGGGGAGCCGGCCAGATTTCATGAAGGAAAATAACTGTCATTGTCCATAGAAATGTCCAAAATACTATTCAAGGCTGCAACTATTGATTATTTTCACCTGCCAGATCTGAGTAAGTCTTCAAATGTCTAATTTTGTCTGACAGAGAATCCAAAGAAAATTTTTTTTTAAGAAAACAGCATTAAATTCTCACATAAGAGAGCAAATGCTTTCAGCATTTTGGCTTGATAAATGAGTTTTTTAATGAATTTACATGTTGTGATTGCACAACACTGCGTCTTTGTTCCTCCTTTCATCCCTGAAGCTACAGAAGTAGCGTCTTCAGCCATATTTTGGCATATTTGAAACACATTCCTAACTTCTTTCGTCATGTCTGTTAAGTATGTGTCACATAGCGCTGCTTCCATTTGTCCTTGATGATGCACACTCGTGTCTTTTTGCACACAGGTAGGTGTGTGTGAATTTCATCTTCATCCATTCATTTTTTTAAAACTCTGCAGCTCTGCCAGTGGGTGCGTTGCCATGGCAACAGTGGCACACATACACACGCGCACACACACACATACACAGATGTCCTCCACAATTTTCTTTTAATGTTTTATTCACAATTCTAATATATGGACATAAAGTTCATTCATTCAACTGAAGGTCATCTTGTGAGATGCAGCTGAAAGTTTGTTGAAAGATGGTTAAGTGGAGATGAAAATTGTTTATTCATTTTAAGCCGTTGATGGGAAAGCTGACTTGTCATTTGTTGTGGTCTGTCAACAGTTCTCTTGAAAGTCGCTGGAAGCTTTGTTAGAGAGAGACTCGGTGAAAGAGCAGTAACAGCAGAACAGTGTTTCCCACAGCTACATGACCTCCTGCCAGCCAGTCTGCTCAAAACTAAAGTGTTCTCAGAGACATGCTGTCACCTTCTGACCGCGTGTGTGTGTGTGTGCGTGTGTGTGTGTTAGAGAGATGCACAGAGAAAGAGAGAGAGAGGTGGCTTATTTGATGCTTACCTGACTTTGTTGTATGTGTGTTAGTATGTTAACTTAGCTATCTGTACAAATCTGTGTCATGACCCATTGTTCTCCCATCCTGCTAATTCTGCTCCAATCCAGGTCTCTGCAACGTTTGATCCAACGGGCTCCGGGTGTGCGGGGGTCAGGGTTGCACAGAGAGACAGAGGAGTATACATGATGCCCAGACTACATTACCCACAATGCTATATTTAGACCACTGCAGTGTGTGACTCAGCATAGCCAGACCTAAAAGTGATCTGACAGCACAGCTTGTGCTTGTTATGCCGCTACACTATATGTACAGTTTTAGGAATATTTAATTTATTTAAGACTGAGCTGAGGAAGCAGCATGATGAAATCTACAAGTCAACCCAAAAGATAAAAAAAGTGTGTCGGTTTTGGTTTGTCAGACAGAGAGATGTATTAGCCTAAGATTATAAGGCATTATAATTACAATGAGGTTTAATATCCATTCATAAGCATATTATGAATGTGTGTATAATCCTGACACACCCAGATGCACAAACCACCTCTCCTGCCCTTAAGCAGCTCAAATGATGCCTCCATGCTGCATGTTACAGTGGATACCATCTGTAGAATGCATGGCTCCCGATGTGCGTGTTAACACGTGAATGCTATTAAGACTGTGAGAATGTGTGTTCTTATTGTACATGAACATAAGCATATGTTTCAGTAGGTATGTAGGGAGATACGCATGTGCACTTGGTGTGTAATTGGTGACACGAAGAGCAGACGAGCAGTGAATTCCAAACACCTTTCCACGCAGGTCATGTTCATGTATGCAAGTCGTGTTTTCAAGCCTCTTTGTGTTCTCTGCATGCAAACCGATGTATAAAGAAGCCATGACAAGCAGTCGCCCTGAGGGCTTTTTGTAATGTGTGTGTGAGAGAGTTTCTTCCCAAGCTATTCGTCCCAGAGTTCGTGTTAAGAAGTACAAGTTAACTCGACTGTTGAATCTTCATCATTATTCCCTCACTGCTGTCTAACAACACAAATTTTGTTAGGATAGTCTGATCAAAGGCCTCATTTAAGCAAGTACCAACCTTGTGAGTGTCCGTAAGGAAGTTAAGTAAGACCTCCAGGGTTGATTTCCTCACCCCTAACCCCCTAATGCTTGGAAGAAACACGTTTTATAGTTTAAGCTATTGGCTTTAGCTAACTCCAGTCTGTATTTCCTAAAATGTCAAACTATTTCTTTAATGTGATTTTCTTGAAGTTCCTTGCAAATTAAAGGGACTTCATCCAGATACAAATACATATTCCTAGTTTTAAGACCATTTTTGGAGATTTTCTATGGTAAAACTGTGCAGAGAGCAGGCCAAATTATGTCACCCTACTGGCAAGTTTTTTTTGTTATTTTAAGGAAAAAGAAAACAGGAGTCTGGACCAGACCGCATGACTCATTTGATAGATATTTCAGCAGTGTATGGATAAGGATACTTGACTTGTCTCTGGTGTTAACCCTCCGTTCTTTGTGTATGATTGTTGCAAGTGCAAAGTGAGGGAAATTTCCCAGCGCTCATAATATTGTTCAGATGACCATCTCAACACATGATACTGTGGAATACACACACACACACACACACTAACAGAGTGACAAAAATATGTTACAGAGATAAGCTTTCACTTGAACATAATACAAAGTGGCTATCCAAGTATTTGCCAGAGTGCTCTAAGATCATGTGTCATGTAGCCTCGAGAGGTTAGGAAGTGCAGACAGCTCAGAACATCAGCCACTCAGCAGCACTGAGAGAAGCACGGCTGCCTATACTGGCATCAAACGGTGACTTTGTTTAAACAGGAGCGTTTAGTGTTCTGCATTCCTATCAGATTACGATCAATAGCCGTGATTTTCTGGTCTGAATGTAGAATCTTTTGATGTTGCTCTGGTGTTACAGTAGAAAATGATATTAGACTTCAAACTTCAACATTTATATTGATGAGAGGAAAGATGTCGGATCGATATCAGGTTGCTAAGGTGCACAAATGTATTTTCAATTGATTTTCCTTTTCATTGATTCCAGTTCAGTGTCAGGTTGCTGGATTAGAGGAAAGCGAATTTGAAACAGTAATGTACCGTATGATGATGTTGTGATATTGCTTTTTCAGGATAAAGGATCTGATGGTTTTAAATGCATTAGTGAGGTCAGCATCCCCTGAGCTGTTATAGGCTCCTGCTCAAGAACACTTCAGCATGGTGGCTGTTTGTCCACAAACCTGATCTGAATGCTCTTCTTTTACAATATGATTCTTTAGTGCAGTTTTTAACCCATTCTGACATCCTTATCTATGAACAATGTGGATTAAAAGAGCCACACCCAAAATGCAATAAAAGTTGTCAGGCAATAAACAATAAACAATATATTTAGTTCAGTATACTGCAAGGAGTCTTTAACTGCTGAATATTGATGTCTCTATATGACCAAAACAAACAAACAAGACCATTAGCGAGAAGATTGGCTATTTCTATGTAGTCATTTTTAATTCCTGACACACATATAGACAAATTATTTATCTGTTTCCTTCCCCCCCACACACATTTTCCCACTTTGCTTCTTTAGTGCTTATACAGTATGATAATGAAATGGCTCCACCCATGCTCATCTTTACCCTTTTTCGAATTAGCTGGGAGGCGGCACAGGCAGGACTACCAAGATGGAGGCGCCCAGAGCCACCACACTCCTAGTTTCACAGCAGCTCTTCAGAAACCTACGTCACGGATACGTCTATGTTTTATACTGTCTATAGTCTGTACGTGTGTGTCCAAGGATCAGTCAGTGCATGTAATATTAATCATTAATACTGTATCATGCATATATCCAAATTCTTGTAACACTAGCTAAAGCGAACTATCAGTATAATTTATTGATGTATATTTAGTATATTTCTGATTGAAAAACAATAACCAAAGGCTGCAAAGCACCTTCATCAAGGACACAGACGTGATTTCACTCTGTGAGACCAAAGGTCTTTTATTCACACAGTAGCCTATGATTTGTGCTCATGGTTAGAGGCTACGGCAGGTAAAATCAGGCCAGAATTGTTTATATCTATCATCTTGCCTTCTGTTTTACAACACACATTTCTTTCACTTACTGGTAAACAGAGACAGAGAGACAGATCCAGGGGAAAGCCTTTTAAGTCCCTCTGAACTTTCCTTTCCTTTCTTCTTCTCTTTTTCCATTTTTTCCATTGTTTCATGCGTAATGACAGTGCAAGCTTCACTTTCTGTGTTGGTATTTTTAGCAGCAGAAACTGTCCTTTGCCAACAACCCCCATTTTTGAGTAAATATGCCCTGTCTGGAGGCCTGTAGTTCAGCCCTGTTTCTGTCTCTGGGGATAGAGTGTGTATCTGTATTTCAGTTTGTATATTCGTGTGTGTCTTTGTGTGCGTGCGTTAGTGTGTATGTGTGGAGGAGAGATTTAAAGCCTCTGTAATCAAAGCCAGAGAATGTGCATGCTTTCCCAGGCCCAGCTGACTCCACTCTAAACCATTACACCAGCACACTGACTGTTCCGCAGTATCCTGCATCTTAATGGGTCCAAGGCGCTGAGCTTTGGAGTATGTGTGTGTACATCTGTGCATGTAAGGAAGTTGTCCGGCAGAGTTGTTTTCCAGCTGGTCTCTGTATTCCTCGGAGCAGTGATGTTTTCTTGGAGGTAGTATTCAGAAGCACCATCAGATTTTCAGGATCTCAGAGTTTATAACTCTGAATGCTTCCATCAAAGAGTGATAGAAATGACCTTCATTCAAAATAGTGGCTGATGTTGAGGTGATGTTATTGGACAGAAAGCGCAGTGCATCACGCACTAAGTGGATGTATGTTTAGCTGCATGTGAGAAAAAAGAGAATGACTGCACTCCTATTATTCTGTTTTATGGCTTCTACATTTTAAAGTCGGTGCTTTGAGCTATCAACTTGTTTAGATGGTTATTCCCACATGACAGAGAGGCACCACATCTCTCCCTTAGACAGGAATCTGTGAGTATTAAAGAGAGATACAGAGGAAGGGAGGAGATATAAAACTAAGACAAGGAGCTGGCAGAGTATAACATGCTGTTAAAGTGCACATGCACTTACAGTCAGGTGTCTTCTGGCTCTGACCTTTGACCTCTTTCTGTCCAACACAGAGCCACTTCTCTTCCATTCCCCCCGTCACTGTGAACAAGATGACTTTTATGGTAACATAAACTCCTCACTGGAGTTATCATTCTGCTTCTCTCTTAATCAATTTGCAAACAATCTTATTGCCACTCCCCTGAGAGTGGATAATATGGATCAAATCTTCTCTCAGTATATACAGTATATGAATTTTGTCTTATTGCAAAATCAATGTATGATTTGATTCAGTTCCTCTCAAGATATTCAATTGAGAATCTGTTTGTAGCAAAATAACCAGATAGAAATGTCTGTTTTGAGCATACTTTGAAGAATCACTACATCAGTGATCATCTCTCTGACACAATGACAACAAAGATGTAACAGTATAACACAAAGTCACCCACTGCTACGTGATACTGTCACTTTCTCATGGTGGAAATTGAGTACGGTCTCGACTTCCTCTGTATGAAAAGTTATCAGAGATAACTTCTGTTATGATTTAGTGCTTCATAAATAAAACTGAATTAAAAGCAAAGATCGTATTTATTGCACTATTGGACTATGGAGTGCAGCAGGAATAAGTCTTAAAACCTGGGAATAAGTTTGCATTTTTGCACTTCTGGTCAAATGATTTTTGGTTAGATGCCTGAAATAAAGTTTGTGGTTCACATAAGAGATTTCCACATTTTATCCCATGAGTGAATTTCGAAGCTTTTATGTCTTGAAAAAGGAGGTTGATAATAATTGGCTGAATGAGATATAATAGATATATAATAGAGGTTGACGGGAAATTAAATGGTATCACAGCGAACACGTAATACTTAGTGGTGGTGACGTTGAAGTCACGTGACTCTGGTGTAGTTTGTTTACAGCCTAACATTCGATTTTTACTTCTGGCAATTACATTTATGCTCCAAAACAAATAAATCAAAGTATCATAAACTTCTGTTTGCCACAAAACACACCAGGATGATGTTAGGAGTCCCACAAAAATACGTCATGCCTGCAGCACTCTATTGCATTAGACTGCATTACACAGTTGTGTTATTTTGTCTACCTCCTGTGGATCCATGTCCTCCCAAACAACAGTCTGCTTTGCTGCTGCCAAGCTGACTTTCCAGGAAAGACTGATTGTACACTACTGTTCAATTGTTGTAATTTGGTTCATGATTAACCATGATTTGGTTAATTGAGTTCATATGGTCTACATGGTCAGTACTAGGATGAATTTAGTTTTTAATGATGTGATATATAATAGCTTTAATTGAACTTTAAAGACATTCAGCTTAATCAGTATTGATGAGCTTGGGCTTTTCCTATAAACTGCTAGATCTGTGTTATAATGAGACATATATTTCTGGCAGTCTTATCCTGTTACTATCATAAGCTGATAAGATGATGATGTGAGCAATGTTGGGAAAAGTTACTTTTATCACAATTAACACAGATAATTAAATAATTAAAACAGAAATTTAATCTGAGCTGCCAGCACTCCATCATCCAAGTGAATCTCTTTTAAAATAGTGAGTCAATCAAACATACAGCACAAAAATCAAAAACAAAAGGAAAGAAACGGTGTAACAATTTTATGAAGTACCTAATTACAAATTACATAAAGAAAAAAGCTTGAAGTGCTAATTACCTTAAAGGGTAATTTGAGTACTCTGAGGCATTAATAGTAGATCATCAGTGCTGAATAAGCTATAATCACTACACAGCCTACAGTACACTGAGACTGAGCTCTGGCTTGGCTCACAGAAAGTGAAAAGTTTTGGCCAAGGTTCCTCATTCTCAGATTTGTCATTATGCTGTGATATACTGTATTGAAATACATGTTTTACATTACACAAACATTTTAGCGTGTGACCTGTGTGATCTTTTCTCAAAATAAGAGTTGGATTTCTGTGGAGGTAGAAGAGTAGACAAACATCAGACATCAAACAACTTCACCGAGAGAGAAATGTGAATGTCCACCTCACATGATCTGTCTCTTCTTCTCCATGACTGAAACAAATTTAGTCCGTAATGTATCTATTTTGTGAAAACAGCAGATGAACCCGGTGTACACTGAGCACACTATTTTACCCCATAAATAAAATTAGGTTGGTCAGATGAAGAGATTGTTTTTCTTTTTGTTGTGGCCACACCACGTCATAATGATTTATTAATGGCGTGCAGTGTTTGAGACGACAGGGGACGGAACTGACTCGCCGTGGAAATCAACCAGACTGGACCAGAACATTGATTGTTCAGGTTCATCACAGCGGACACTCATCTGGGTCACTCTCTCCAGCGCGATGGGTCGCTGAGGACAGTGTCTGATGAGCAGGAGCAGCACAGTAAACAACAGCAGGGCTTATTGCCAAGAATGTGAATGCAAAATATGACAGATAAGCAAACAAATGATGTTTTTTTCTCTCAAAATTGTTTAAACATTTCTATGCAAAGAGAGATAACTTTGATGTCTATGTCCCTCTGGGGGAAAAAAACAGTGAACAGGGCAAACAGTAACACTTTTTCAACATTAAGAATTTGGAATTCACCATAAATATGAGAATAAAATATGTTGATTAAAAAGTTAAACCGGTGTGTTGATGGGTGTAGGGAAACAGATCACTTGTGTTGTAACTTTTCTAGCCTTGAAAACATGTGTCAGCTCAGCTGTCATTGGCAATCTTATCCTCATGCCACCATGGCAACAGCAGTTAGGGGTGGAGAGACGTGTTTTGACAGGAAGTGACCTCGCCGTGACCTTTGGATGTCATGGGTCCAGAGCGGAGATCACAGGTCAAAGCTGGCATGTTGTGGTTTGTGCGTGTGTGAATGTGAACCTCTGTCGGCTGGAAGAATGTCTGAACTTGTAGTTCAAGTTCTGTTGAGGCTTGAAATGTTTCAGCTGTTTTTTTGTAGTTTGATTTGGAGGTAAAATCTACATCACCTTCACAGTCAATCATCTTTTTAAAATAGTTTTTACAGCCACAGCCAAACTGATAAAAAGTAGTTTGAAAAGATGATAATAACATTGTTTTGCATACTTATTATCTATGTAAGTGCATACACTGTATGGTGTGTTGGGGAAGAGTTGTGGGAATGTTGATGTAGTGTTTTTACTGTCAGGATTAGGAGAAATGGCACAATACACAATATAGGTTTTAGGGTCACTCACTGTACCCAAACAAACCCTGGCTAAGCAGAACGCAGGCATGTAAACAGACTCACCATGAGCTCATTCAAAATTGATGCTCTGGCTGTAGGAACACACAAGTAAACAATTACAGTCTCATGAAGCTGTGATATGTTGGTTAACTGTGTGAAGCAGACATGATTATAATGTGTTCATTTCTACTATTATCTAAAAATGATATGATATATTTCCTTTAATAACAACTCAAGTATCATCAGTCACATTATTACTGGCTCACCACATTTTTAAGCGACATCATTGATCAGTAAACCTAATGAGTCTTTACACTCTTACCAGTATTTTTCTCCTCAATCAAAATCCTTCCAAACCACGGCCTCTTGTGGCTTATTGCTTAAGTATAACGTTTTGTGCTGTAATGCATTCCTTCAGCATGCGGTATTTGAGGTTTGCTGCACAGGACTTACTCTGGAATACACTTCAGTGTGTGTAGAAGCTGTTGTATCAGAGACTGATGGCTTGTTTTGGTCAGGGTGACTGGCTGCCTGGTTGTCTGGGAAGCACAATTTTGACTTGGTTTCATAGTGAGAGGAGAATCTAGGCCTCATGAATTATTCTCCTTTATCCGGCGCTGCTATACTTCTGCAGTCTCTCTGCCTTTTTGCCTGTCTTCCCCTCTTTAATCTGTCTCCTCATCACCTCCTTCTTTGCCCCTTCTTTGTCTCATCCCTGCCTATCTTTCTTTGGTCTAACCCTCTCCCATCGTCTTATTGTTGCTGTGTCACCGCAGAGATGCCAGTGTCAGGGGAACAGATGGGCGGTTGCCGCAGACGTCTGTAACCTTGGCAACCGCAACCTCACCTGCTCTGGCATTAACCCTCCCTCCTTGTTATGCCACCCGAGACACAAAAGCACCGTCATCCGTGACTCCATGTTCCTCCTCGTTCTCATATCACCTATTACATGCTTCTCCTCTTTCTGATGTCGTCTTCCTCTTTCCCCATTCATCTTTTCCTCTTCCACCTAAAGTATTTGAAGGTTATGAGTGTATGTACCACACACAGAGCGTTTCATGTCTGGCATTGTGTCCCTGCATTGATAGTGCAGTTTATGGGACACTGTGATTGTTCCTCCTGATCATGATTGTGTGTGTGTGTGTGTGTGTCTGTGTGTGTGTGTGTGTGTGTGTGTTATATGTTAAAACTGACCCCATGATACATGACACTGAATATTAATTAACATCTGCTGATGGCTCCAGGTGAATTACAGCGATATAACCAACAGCAGCACCTGACTGACTCTGCTAATCATTTTGCATTTCAACTGTCTATTTATTTTATTATATTTTTAAGACACAAATAGAGCCATTCCATCCAGCATAATATAATAATCCGTCATCCATCATTGCTTGTGTCACACACAACTGTCACTGAATCTTTGTCATGTATTCTGGATGGTTTATATATGAACAAACTCCACGCATAAAGAACGTCCTTGACATAATTGTTGTCAAGGACTTAGGTTCACATGTTTATTCATCTGTGAGAGTGCATAAACGCTGTGTTTTCCTGTTCAATCTGCCTTTTCATTCAAACCTTACAGCAAACACGACAGATGTTGTCTTAGTTAATGAGAGCAGCAGACAGGTGTTTGTTTTGGAAGTGGGCTCCTCATTAATGCTCCAAAGTACCTGCTTTTAGCTGACTCTGTCTCATAGCTTGGATATGAATGCACACTGCTTGTGTTAACATTTGACAAAGTTATGTTGATTGTAGAGCAATAAATTGACCACACCGACATATCGGCATCCTTGAAATTGTTATAATAAGTAAATAAACGGGTTGTAAAGGTAGATTGTGAATATTCACTGTTGTTGGTGTGACTGTTGCCTTAAGTGTAACGTTGTCACAGATGCTCAGACAATTACAGTCTGGCATTTATATTAGCAGAAATGAAAGCATTAAAATGTGTTTGTGTGCACATTACCACAAATTGTCCCCCTCTGATTTGAGATGAAATGAAGACATTCTGTAATAAAGTTTAAGCTATGAAAAGATGAGAGACGAGAAGGTGATTATGTCCGAACAGAACCATAACATCCAGTTAGAGAGACAAGTCTAGGAGGAGAAACATTCTAACCCTAGAGGCTAATGTTAGGTAACATACTACTGATGACAGATATTAAAACAGTTAATAGCTCACCTCCAGTTCTGTTTGAAGTATAGACAACCCGGATTTGACCATGTCTCCACAAACATTTCCCATCCAGACTCATAGCTTTCTGCTTTTGTTTTTTCCTGACTGCAGAGCATTATTGCAGCAAGTTGTTGCACCACATCGGTCTCCATTTTGTTTACATCTGCTTCTGCACGACATCCACGTTAATTTTGAGTGAGAGAGACGAAAATCTGTGAAGTTTCTCCCTATGTGCATGATTTCAGATCAGTCAGATTTTAAAAACTCCTGGCTTTAGAAATCATGCCTATTTTTGACTTTTTGAATATTGATCTTTTACTTCTCACACACATACAAGCTTACATACACATGTTGCATGCATTTTGCCAAGTCAATTGGGCGTCTGCTCATCACTTTTGCAGTTGCTTGCATTGCGCAGCAAATGGTGAGACGGGGGCTGACGAATCCCTCTGCAAGATTATAGATAATAGTTGCCATGGAGATGCACCGGTGGGAAGGCCACAGATGCCCCAGGCAAAGAAACAGAGAGAGAGAGAGAGAGAGCATGTTATCATTACAGAGCAGACTGTTTAAAGAGGCTCATTGATATTCTCTGGGAAATCAACAGTATATGACAGCATACAGTGTGTGTGTGCGTGTGAATGTAACTGTAACTGTAATCATAAAGTACCTGTTATACTGCAGGATGTTAACAAGGTGAGGTGAGGTTGGTGGTGTCTGGGCAGTCCTGCTTGTGTGTGTTTCCACTCTTGTATCCTACTTTCTGATCTACAGTTGAATGACTGCTGGACTCCTCTCAGCATGACAGTGTCATTGTACATGCACTTTAGTAAAACAGCGGCTATCTTGACAAATTGGTTATGTAATTATATCCAGCATGGTGTTTGTGTGTGTGTGTGCGTGTGTGTGTGTGTGTGTTAGTTTATCTGTTCCTCTTCCCACTCTGCTCTGAGCCCTCTTCCGGTTTTCACAGTTAGGTTACTATATGTGTGTGTGTGCACATGTGTGTTTGTGTGGTAGACCCTCTTTGGCCTTCAGTCTCTCTCTCTCTCTCTCTCTCTCTCTCTCTCTGGCAGTGCAGTTCAGACATTCGTTTCCGTAGCAGCAGACAATTTGACCTTAGCAACAAACATTCTGATTCTCACCTTAGCAACAGGCAAAGATCTGCGCTGTCATGGAAACCGTAACAAACCTGTCAGTTAAGTCAGTTGCTAGGTGACGATGAAAAGTAGTTACTTTGCCATTCACTGGGCAAACAAACACTTTGCCCGGATTGTGACTAAACATGATCAGATGTGTTCATGATTTAAACTGAAACTGATGTATGTGTGTTATTCAGTTTAATGATCTAGAACATGACCTCTAAACTTTACACATTATCCTGCAATTATCATCCTTTGTAATCAGGTGCGTTATGATTGGTGCTTGCCTATCTGCAGATGTATTAGTAATAGTTCAGATGACACTTCTTTTGGTCTGACCAAAGCTGCATACTGTACAATTAATAGGTAGCATTTTATAATGAAATAATGGGCTTCAGTTTTTCAATTTTTCATGATGAATCTTTAATTATATTACATCTGACTACAGTACAGTGCCAGTATTCAGGACCTCGTCTAGGGTGGTTCCCTCTCTCTCTCTCTCTCACACACACACACACACACCTACACACACACACATACACACTTTCACAGTCAGCTTTGCAGCCAGGAAGTAGATCAAAAGCAGGAAAGGGAGAGAGAGTGAGGGGGAGAGGAAGGAAAAACAGTAAAGTCATATTTCCCAGGAGGGAGTTCCTCCTTCTCTCTACAGGAGGGACAGAAGAGGGGGGGGGTGAAGGGTTTATCTCAGAGTACTGCTGTATTTAAGTAAAAACTGTATTAACCAAAAATATATATCATTTTGTGCTATTATGGCAAAAAAAAATCCCACAGGCTCTACCCTTTGAACCTGACTTTCACGTTGATTTCCCATTGGCAACAGACTGAATGGGGGAGCTGCCTTGAATGTAAGGTTTTACAACTCTGTTTGGCTGTATGTTTTTTTTTAAAATAAAATACACTCTAAATAAAATATAGATGCACTGTAGATGATTGCTGTTGTTTTCTTGAGATACATTTTAGAATTCAGAGAACCTGTCCTGATGCTGAACAGTGAAATATGAAACACCAAAACCAGGTCTGTTGAACGCCAACCCTATATGGGTTTACCTCTGAGTGTACACCATCGTCACCCTTTTGTGTCAGGTGTAGAATATTGCCTTTTTTATATATTGCCTCATTAATTTTGGGATGGTGCAAAAAAGCAGTGAACACACATTTTATTGACTTATTACATTCTCCATTAAGCTCTTCACCCACTCTGACTGTATGGTAGAAATCTGGCATTTTGCTCCTAAATGCTCCACTACATCTGTGGCACTTGCATGAGTAATGTTACTGTTGAGTTCATTTAAAATATTTTGAATCATCAGCCTTCCAATTTATTCTTCTTTTCTCTCAGACCTTTTCTGCTCCTCTTGTCACTTCGATCTCTTTTGCTGAACTGTCTTGATTTTATCTGATTATTTTCTGCTTGACCTCTGACATTACATAGATGGACAGATCCACTTGAAGACTACCTTACAGTATAGGTATCCTATTGACAATTGCACCAGCATCAAGTGGACCGGAGGGAAATGTTTTTTTTCTTTTTTTTGTTTTTTTTGTTCCTGCATTGGCATCCATACGAACCACTAGATGGGCCAGCCCATCTGGCACCAGATTGCCAGTCTGAGCCTGACTATAGGTTCATCAAAGGTTTTTCAACGGAACCCGGAAACTGTGCTGAAAAGAGTCATAATAGTGAACTTAAAAAAAACAAACAAACAAAAAAAAACACTGCTGGCCTTAAAATCAAAACAACAAGCTGAAAGATACAAAAATGCTTTGTAGAGCTGAGGGAACAGCAGAGTTGGTTCTAATTCCGTCTGGGTTCATTATTCCATGTGACTCCTTTCACGTCATAATTTAATCCACTGTTAATATAATAAGAAATAATAATGATAATAAGTGCAGTTTTAAGTAACAGCTCTCACATAATGTGACAAATGTTTTTAGCTAATAGATTCATTCTGATGTTTCTATCTTACTTCGAGAGTTCCACGATTATAATTTGTGATACTTGACGATAGCAGCTGTGATGATTGATGAATGGGCTGAATAGAGAAAGTGGTTGCTGTAATGTTTCTTTGAGACTGCACTAGACGTTGAATTCAACACATCTGTCATGATGAAAACACAGCAAATTGTGTTACAGTTTTTTTAGTACACTGGAATTTCATATTTTACGACTACCACAGAACTCTTTTTTCCTTTTTTTTTGTGATACTTCTTGCATTTCTACTTGTTTTGATAATTTTGCAAGAAACAACGAGCCAGACGAGACTTGGCTCACACCATTGCAGGGCCTCTTTTAGTCCAAATAAAATGCAGAAGCATGTTGATTTACATTGGAACCAAATTAACATTGACTTACACACACACACACACACACACACACACACACACACACACACACACACACTCGCGTATTATATATGCACACGTACATACACACACACGGTAGCTGTATTCCAGATGTGAGTAGTGTGTGTTCTGTGCCGCCCTCATCTAGTTGTTGATCTCCTATGGAGTCTGAGAGGCATGGTAATAACAGACAAACAGGAAGAGGACCATCATAAATGTAGAGATCACACACACACACACACACACACACACACACACACACACACACACACACACACACACTTGGCTGTAACTCCAGTCCCATGGTTCTCCCGCCAGCAGTGAGCTCATTAAAATGTGCAAGGCGACCCCTCTCGTCTTCATGCTCTCTCATCTCTCCTCCATCTCTTCCTCTCTCATTTCTTTCCACTCTTCCTCTTCCTTCGATACAAACATCACACACTCTCTCCATCAGTTATGTGACTACGCTTCTCTCCACGTCAGTTTCATGTTTCATGATCAACTTATTGATTTTGGTATTAGATCACACTGTCAACACACAGTTCATAATACTGCTTCAGTTCACAACTGATACACTTAATATGTGTGTGTGTGTGTGTGTGTGTGTGTGTGTGTGTGTGTGTGTGTGTGTGTGAATGTGCGTGTTTGGGGGAGGGTTGCTCTCCTTTAATGAATGGTTGCCGGGTAGAACAGGAGGCGTGAGGGAGGAATTTGTTAATTATGAATGGAGCACTTCTCTCTGGATGTGAATAACACACAGTGTAAGTGTGTGTGTGTGTGTGTGTGTGTGTGTGTGGCTTGGCATTTGCAAGTGTATGGGTATGTAGTAACATATGTGAGTATGTACCATATGATTGTATTGGGGGGGTTGCTGGTTTGAATCTGCAGCCTGTCTGGTGAGAAAATTAAACAATATTAATTACCATTGAGGTACTCATGAGCAAGCCATCCCAGGTTGATCCAACTGGAGCTAATCGGTTTTTAAAGTAGAACCAGAAGAAATCTCACACAAGAGCTGAATTTCATGTTAGTTAATGTTTCAACATGTAAACTTAACGGTTTAGCGACATGACAAAAAGCAATTATTATACATTCAAAAAGCTGTTTTGTTCTCTTAAATATATGCCCTGTTTGAACACTGTATCAATTATGTGTATGTTTTACTCAGCTCAGTATTCCTAAAAAAAAAAACAATGTTCCATTAAGGTGTGAATGTTATGGTAGTGGATTAGCTTGTAGCATGCCTGACTTCATGCAGGAAACTGTAGTCTGCATTTCAGCATGAACATAAACTTAACATTTGCCTTTTTATGAACCATAACCTGACCGTTCCCAAACTTTCCTTCTTTTATTTGCCTAATCCTTATTGTCTAAACAAACCCTAACCTCAACCATCAGTTTATTCATCATAACCATGACCTTTGTTTTGACCACACCAGAATTGCCAAATGCAGTTGTAAAAAGGTGAGAATGTATTAAAAGTTCACTGTGAATTTAGGTCAATTACATTTCTTGCTGTCATGCCATAAATATGGTTGCGGTGGACTGACACACTGTCTAAAGAGGAAAGCACAACTAGTGTCTCTGTGAGGCTGTACATACACAGCAGTGATTTGAGCTCAATGTAAACCTCAGCATACTAACATACTTACAATGTGAGGATGTAGCTGTCGACATATTTCATTCTGTTTAAAATGGTGTAAAGCGTGGCTACAAATCTTCCATGTGTGTGTTTTATGGGGTGAAAATAAAGTTCTGTCTGAAAATGCGAATGCAAATAAAGTATTTTTTTTAAGAATGGTCTCATTTACAAGTTTAATATTGTCAGACAGCTAAAGTGTATAAAGAATATTAACCGTTTAATTGCGTTCCTCAGCATCGCGGTCACTGTACATGTCAGATGTTAAAGAAAAAGTTACATGATTTTAAAATTGTGAATTGAATCATTTTGCAGAAGTTATCATCTCCTTTTTCCAAATTGGATTTTTCAGTTTTGGATGAAAATATTAATCTGGTGTATAACATTTTTGAATAACGCCCTTCCTCCCTCTGCACTCCCTGCATTTTACTGTGTAAGCCTGTCTAAGCTCTTATTATAAACACTGTCTCTCGAGGAAATCCCATTTGGCTGCTGTTTAATCTGAATTTTCCAGTGTGTACATTTCAGTGGCAGCAGTGATTATGGTATTCTCTAGGCACCGTATACTGTATAAGCCTTACCTTTGCTGGTAAGTCTTTAAGTACATGGCACGAGAGTGAAGCTGTAATCAAGTTTTCTTGCCGGCTCTCCACCTGTACAGCGGCGACAGCAGCTCTTAGCACCTTGTTTGGAAGTTAGCAGTGTCTGCCATCAGTTAAACTGACTTTAACTCCCGGGTCAGCTTTTTCCACATGGACCTACTCTGCCTTAAAATAGACTGGTGTTTACAGTTGCAGGTTAGCAGCTCACGAAACTGGGTCTCTGAGCGGTTGGCTCTCACACAAACACGCACTCGCGAGACGCTACTTTATTTGGACGAAGCGGGTGTGTGTAGAGTATCTACGAGAAGCAGAACAGTGTCTTGTGTAAATACTGGCTGAATGTAAAAGGACAAAAGCTTGATAGTTGTTCATCTGTTTGAAGAATACAACGCGTTTTACCAGTATTTACTTCACACAGCACACTAATAGCTGTAATGTAAATATTCATCACGGCTTTGAGTGGTTTCTGTGGACCAAAAAAGGGCCTTCTGTGGTAAATGCGCAATGAGACTCTTTGGTAGCATTTGTATGTGTGTGATTCATCTTATGGCTGTTTTGTGTTTCCAGGGGCAACCAGAGACATTGGTTCAGCTCTGACCAGGATGTGCATGAGGCATCGCAGCATTGAGGCCAAACTACGTCAGTTCACCAAGTAAGCTACCTCCTTCCTAAGTCAAACCTCACGTTTCCAGGGTTATGATTTGACAAATGTGAAGATGTCTTGTCAGCTGTATGGATTCCATGAGGATCATTGCTCTGTCTGTACATATTTAAATGACTGTAAATGAATACAACCATTGGCACTCAACCCAGACCACTCAGGAAACCTCACCAAGAGTCCATTTTCAACCATTGTTTGCCTTTTCCTTCGTTCTACATACTCTCTAATGACTTTTCCATGGCAAAAGCTATTACATTGATGGTAGTGATGATGATGATGATGATGATGATGATGATGATGATCTATGAGCATGGTAATTAACAGAAGTTCCTTTGAAGACTGAATCAGTCCAAAGCTATTTTATATCTTTGCACATGTTCCAATAATTCTACATTTCATTTTCTGTATGTGTTTGCATTTTTATTACATGTATGCATGTGTGGTCAGGGAGGGGGGCAGTGTTCCAGATACTAAAATTATGAAGTGGAACGACACATGGAGGGAATTTATATAATGATCTCATTCCAGAAATATACTGTAGCATCTCATTTTTAGCAGAGCTTGGTGGTTGGAATACCACCAGTCAGTCTCCTGTCAGGACACCACACAATGTAAATATTAGTCCTAGGATTGGTTTTGAATTAAATAAAGCCATAGTTGGCATTGTGTCTGAGCTCTCTCTTCTGTACCTTCCTCTTAAATCCCCATCTCTTCTACAGTGCTTTGATGGAGAGTCTCATCACTCCCCTCCAGGACAAAATTGAGGACTGGAAGAAGACAGCCAACCAGCTGGATAAGGATCATGCCAAAGGTAAACAGGCCATGATGCTAATTCATGAAACTAATGTAATACGCAGTTCTAGCTCCATATCTGGTACCCTGTGAGTGTATTGTACCAGTAAGACAATGAAATATGATCCAGTAAGTCCAGTTTGATCCATATTTCTGTGATCTTGAAGGCTTATCAGATTCCAAACTGCACAGCTGCACATCTCGAGGTAACCTATAATCTACTGGGAAGTTGCACTTGCAAGTACTTGATTTGCCAGCGCAGTTTCCAGCCCATGTTTCTGTTTGACGTTGCAAAAGCTGCACCAGGGTCAGCATGAATGATGATGATAATGAATTAAAAGCTGTGTTTTTAATGCAGGGCCGTTTTCAGCCTGATGACAGCCTAAGGAAGCTTTCACACCTGTATTTAGTCCAGACCATGTTAAAAATCATATTTGTTGTTGTTTCATGTTCAAATTGACTTATAACGAACAAACCGAGACCTGTGAGCATGTAAGCAAGTCATGTGGACTGACACGTAAATCCATTAATTAGTTAGTTTGGGGACTGTAGTGATTTTTGTCATGTTTTTATACAAATGTATTGCTTTCAAATGCACTGTACTGATACCTTGGACTGACTCAAACCAAAGATATTGTTCAGTGCCACTAAGGATTAGTGTTTTCGTCCGATCAATGTAAGGTCTGTATCAGTGATCTCTTGGTTACGCAGTTTCTGGAAGCATTTCTATTTAAGTTCATATTGGAGATGTAAGATAATATGAGTTCACATAGACGGCTTTACATTACTGTTACTAAAGCATCTCTGTTCTATCCTGGTTCAAGAGTACAAGAGGTCACGGCACGAGATCAAGAAGAAGTCATCTGACACCATGAAACTACAGAAGAAGGCTCGTAAAGGTAACAGTCAGCAGTCTTAACAGCTGAGCTCATGCTCCTCTCACATTTGACAGAAGAGACAGAAGGTCGCATTAGAGGTCAAGGTCACTCAGACACCATCGATTCTACTTATGTCATTGGTGTTTCTGTGTAACACGTATGCTGCAGCTGTGGATACATTTGTACATTTGATTCATTTTTACCTCTGCTGTCTCTATGATTTCAACACAGTTGCCAGTGAATAGTAAATCAACACCAACAACAATAATCCTCTGGCCAAAACTGGATCAAATGTGGATTTATGATTTGTATCTGATTTGGGCGGATGATAAATGCATTGTGAAACAGACTCAAAAGACAGTCATTAAATTCAATGCCAACACACACATACAGAAACCTGACTGAGGTCAAGAACCACAGACTTTGTGCAGTCTAGGTCAAATGAATTGTAGGTTTATATCAACATCTAGTGGAGCTCAAGAGTATTACAGGTCTTTTCTCATTTGTCCTGAAACACTTCACTCTGTGATGCAACAACCAATAATTAGTGCTTTCTTTCTGGAACAGCTTCCATTCAGTTGCCAGGCAGATTAATACATAAATGAAAAATGTCTGTAAAGTAAATTTTTATATCTTATTATTATATCTTTTGTTAAAAGCAACTGTATGACCACAACTCTGAGTTCATGTGCTTAGAATCAGGTACGTAGAATTGTTGTTGTGGTATGTAAAACATTTGTAATAAATAAAATGTAATACATACATTATATTAAAAATAATAATGATAATAATATTAACAACAACATTAATTGGTGACAGTGAAACAGTGTAGTGTCCTTTGCTGTTATGTTTGCAAGTGTCTGGTTAGCCCTGTCAGTGCTGATGCTTGGTGGTAATATAATTTCTGGATTTAGTTTTTGGTTGCAGCGGTGTTATTTTGCTCTAACCTGTGGCACCTGGTCTTGTGATGGCTTTCTTGTACTAACCTTAACAATGAGTTCTGCTGCTCTCTCTCTCTTTCTCCCCCTCCTTTCTCTCTCTGTCCCCTCTTTCTCTTTCCTTATTTTGCTTCCTTTTTGCTGTCTCCCCTTCCTCTCTCTGTCTCTCCCTCCCTGTGGCATTTTGTCCCCCTGTAATAGAGATGCAGGGTAAGTATCAGCCTATCGCTCGCTACAGCTCTGCCGCATCACTTCCTTTTTTTACTCACATTCCCAACCTTCTCCTGCAGATTACCATTCACGCATGTATGTAGTGGAGGCTAAAACCCAGCTGAACTCAATTTATCCAACATATTACTTAGCGGTTATTACTAAATTTGTGATACAAGGTTTCCATGGGAACATTTCTGCATATTACAGTAGTTATTAAAGTTATTGAAGTTAACTTCAGGGCAACACAGAGCGCCTTGTGATCAGGGCCGGATTAACCAACCAAAGGGACCCATTTTCACCAATTTCTGTTCAGACATTGCAGAAATTAGTAAAAAATTATTAGTTTGTGGTAATTTAACTAAGCATACACCTATTTTGTGAAATGCGCCACACAAGCATAATTTATACCTCAACAATAAATGCCATAAAGATTTTATTTTATTTTTGAAGGGCCCCTTCATAGGGGGGATGTGATGGCAGTTTACTCAGAATTTCATGATGTGCCTGAAGCAATAGATGATGAGAATTATAATTTTGTGCCAAGTGACCAGTCAGATATTTCAGAAGTATGATTTGAAAATGACATGACAAAGTATGATAATGGTAGCTGAGAGGACATGAGCTGTGGACAGCCATGTGCAGTGCAAAGACGACGAGACAGTGTTTGTGAATTGAATGAAAATTAAAAAATAAGACTATGTTCTGAAAAGTTTGCAAGCATATTTGTTACTTAAGGAACAGGTCGAAGAATGTTTTGCAGTTATCATAATCTGACATTTAAGGCTTAAACATGCTTTTGTGGTGTATATCATATTAACATAACAATTTGCAGTTAATTACCACAAACTAATTGCCACACATTGAGCTATGAGCTCACTCCACCATCAAGGTGACAACATGACAGCTCCATTTAATGCACCAAGACGTTTCTGAGATCCTAGTTTTCTTTTCTTTTTTTGGTCCCACTGACAGGAGGTTATGTAATAGATATAAAAACGAACTTATCTTTTTCTCCATTGAAAAATACATTATACATTTGAAAGTGGCTACTGTGACTGTGAAGAAAACTAGTTGCTACACTAGACTTCTTAACAGCGCTACACTTCAGGTTTTGTCTCCTGATGACAGACTAAAGTTCAGCTTCTATACTTTCATAGTTGTTTGAGAAGTTGGAGTCGTGCAGTTTCAGTCGCGACAACGCATGATGTAATTTAACTTCTTCTTCCTTGACTCCTGCATGACTTCTGTAGCTGCTACTATTAACTTTTTAGTCACACAGCAGGGTTTCTGCTCTCTGTTGTTCTTCTATCTGCTAGTGCAGACATCTCCACCGACTGGTTTGCATGCTGTAACACTACAAAGAGTTATTTCATGTCTTGCATTCGATTCATTTCATGTTTTTTTCTGTTAACAGTAGGTAGGATTCAAATTTTCTACACAATACTTATGCACCTATATTTTACCTTTTGTCACTGCTGTGCAATCACAGCAAGTAGTACAGTTTGAAGGCAGAAACACATTATTTGTGCTTTGGCTTTGTACTGCCATTATGTTGGATGTGGACCGACACAGAGACAGAGGGGGGAAATTGCACTCTCACACACTGTGATCAACTTTTTATGCATACATTTAGCCAAGTCTAAGTTGACACAGTGAGAAACCACAGAAAAGACTGCATGTGTTCCAAAGAAGTGGTTACTGTGATAAAGTGAGGACAAAAGGCATATGTTTTTATATTCATGGAAGTGTCCACAAGACTGAACTATCTTGCAGTCAAATTCCACCCCACATTCAAGACAAAAGACAGAAATAAGACCCCTCTAGTTGTTTTCCTAATGAAGCATTCATACCAGTTTATGAGTTAAAGCTGCTGTAATGAATATTTTTAAATCAGCAATGCATTAACTGACTATGTGTAATGTAAAAAAGCTTGCTCATAAGAGACTGAAGCTGCAGTTCCCTTCAGCTCAATGGATTAGTTTTTATGGCCTGCAGCTATACTGCTTTTGTTCACTCTCGCTGCTCTCATCAGTGCTGGTTTTGGCCAGGCGCTGTATTCAGTGAAAAGGCTCTAAAGATCCACTGTATGCTACCTGTCCATCAACGAGCAACAGAGAGGAGGTGAACATTTAGTTAATATAATATAATGATGCACTTACACTATAGATCTGATATAAAAATTAAAGTTAAGAGCCAAAACATCAAATAAGGTGTTGCTGTTTACTTTGTCTCACTCTGTCTGTGTTTCATAGTGTATGCCAGTAGTTTGATGGAGCAGTGCATTATGGGAAACAGAGGCTGGTGGAGGGATATATCATCAGGCCCACATAGAGCTAATGCTTGTTTGTTTCTACTACTGTAAAAACCCACACACACCTTTTCACTTACACTATCGGCACCTCCATCTTTATTTCCTACTTCTGTTTCATCCACCTCCTCTGGTGAAACTCTTTCTATCCTTTCTATCACGACCCTCTCCTTGACCTGCCTATCTCACTCTGTTTTACCTCATTTTTGTTTCTCTCACCACCGATGTACCCTTCACACCTCAGGGCGAGGGGACCTGCAGCCTCAGCTGGACAGTGCCATGCAGGATGTGACTGACATGTGCCTGTTGATGGAGGAGACAGAGAAGCAGGCAGTGCGCCGAGCCCTCGTGGAGGAGAGGGGTCGCTTCTGCACCTTCATTGGCTTCCTTCAGCCTGTCGTGGTGAGGCAACACAGACGGAGGGGTGATGATAGAGAGGAGGGGAGGAAGGGTAGACAGGGAGGCAAGAGGTATCTGACCTGCTGCACAGTGTGACCTGATAGTCTTCTATTGTTGCTGAGCAGCTTCATTTGTAGAGATGAAGGTCCAGTGCCTTATCAAAAAGTCTCAAGGGCTGCTGGTTGTGTGATGCCAAAATACAAAAAGTGACAATATGACTACACTTGATTTACACTGGAATGCTGTAATTTATGCATATAAATGTGTCTGTCACATGTTAAAAAGGGATGTGACTATCAAATCTTTATGATATGATTTTTGTGACCCAAATATCACACTGAAACAACGTTACAATATTGCATTAAACTTTCCTGAAATACTACAATTGAGTTATTAAGCAAATTCACACTATGTTTCCCTGGACTTTAAACAAACCTCAATTAAAATGTGATTTGAAGCATTATTTTATGCCAGCAGGATAGTACCAAGCCACTATGGCTGCCTGTTGCACCCTGATGTGCCTCTGCAGGAGACAAACTCGCTTATCAGGTGATGAGAGCAGTGTGTCCCAGAGCTAAAATGAAACCTCCACCATGTGCAAAGCCAAATAAGGAAGAACAGGATGTGTGCAATTTTGAGCCAGTCACATAAAATGCCCGCTCTTTCTCTTTCTGAACTTTACAGTCCACCAACTGGTCACGCTGTGGTCGGTCAACAGGTCATTGTGGTTGCAGTTTAATAAACAGTCTAATAAAATTAGGAAGTTAGAGTCCTTCCTTTCTATCTTGTTTTCATCTCCTTGTTTAATCTTTTATTTTTAGAACGGAGAGATTGCCATGTTGGGAGAGATCACACACCTCCAGGCCATCATCGATGACCTCACTGTGCTGACGACCGATCCTCACAAACTGCCACCAGCGAGTGAACAGGTGAAACACACACACAACATGCAGGCCACACATAAAGAGAGACACAAATGACAGACACACTTTTAAACTCGCTCTGTTCATCTTCTCTCAGGTGATTAAAGATCTGAAGGGGTCTGATTACAGCTGGTCCTATCAGACGCCTCCTTCATCTCCAAGCAGCTCTGGCTCCCGCAAGAGCAGCATGTGCAGGTACTCACACACAAATACACACACATACACACACAGACATAACCAACACCTTGTCTTATAATATCAGAAAGAGGAGCCTTTGCTGATGTTTATGTTTCACTGTGTGTCCGTCCATCATTACTGTGTGTCCAGTCATCTTCAGTTTAGTCGTCTCTCTAAATAAATGAATCACAGCCTTCAGACAGAGAAACTTTCTATTGAAATATGAATGAAAGATGATTTTGAATTTTGACATAAATCGTAGATATCTGATAAGTGACTCGTCATTTAGTCCAAGTCTCAAGTCATTTATTCTTGGGCATGTCAAGTTAAGTTGAGTCCTTCGTGAAGGCAAGTCCTAAGTTATAATATTACACAGACAATTGTCAACATTTTGGACATTTTATATTTAAACTGGAAACATAAAAAGAACACAGAGTCCTCGTGTCTCAAATCATTTACTGTCCGTCAATTCAAGTGACTCCAGTCAAGTCTCTGCTAGGTATCATCAGCATATGCACAGTCTCTGCTGTCTTTAGCTCTAAATGCATACGATACTCAAATTCAGAAACTGTGAATAGCACAAGAAGAGCACTGAAATCTAAAATGGATTCTGTAGTTCTTTGTCTGAAACAAAAATCACTTGGTGTATGTGTGTGTGTGTGTGTGTGAGTCTCTGTCATGTATAATTGTAGTAGCAGTCGCCCTCCAGGCGAAGCTCTACAGCATGCTGGTTCACAGCCTTTTTGCCTGCAGTGTTTATTGTGTGTGTTTGTGTGTGCGCCTCGGATCCTCATAACCTTACACACTGTATCCCCCCTCCTCCCCCTTTTCTCTCCTCCTCTCCCCCATTTCCCTCACCACCATTACTCTCTGTACTTGTCTCTCTCTTCACTTGTTTACCTTCTACTTTTGTTTGCGTGTTGTTTGTGTGCACTCCTGTGATTTGCCCTCTTTCTCTCCTGCGGGGTGTTTGGCTACCTGGTCTTCTTTTATTTTCTGGGTCTCTGCTTTTAACTGTGCGTTTTTTCACTAACCTGATAAACCAACTACAACTTGCTGTCAACTACACCTGAACTTCACCTCATTGCGTAAACCAATCGCAAAAACCTCCAATGCATCCCCCAATCATACATTTACCACCTTCACCAATAACCAACCCTCATAACCCTGTCATCATGCTCTCTACCCCTGAATACACTCCTTGCTCCATATTTACCATCACCTTCATCCTCCCTTCATACTCCTCACCCTTCTATCACTCCACCCTCCCCCTCCTGCTCTTCTGCACCCTTCCCTTCCACCCCTCTTGCAGCAGCGTCAACAGCGCCCACAGTAGTGCCTCACGTTCGTCAGGGGGAGGTGGTAGTGGTGGTATTGGTGGCAGTGGTGGAGGCTCCCAGCCCCACTCACCCACCTCATCCTCCTCCTCCTCCTATCGCTACCGCAGCAGCCTGCCGCACCAGCCTCTGCCACCGGGGGGCATCGCCGCCCACCGTCTCAGCAGCGTCTCCTCCCACGATTCAGGCTTCGTGTCCCAGGATGCAAACATCTATTCCAAGCCCCCGTCACCCATGCCCTCAGACATCACTAGCCAGGTACGGATATGCACACACTGAAATAGACATACATGTTGCCATGGTAACAAGCCTTAAAATGTTGATTTTCAGCCTTGATCCACTGAATTATCCTCATAAATCAACATTTGATTTTCCAAATGGATTTACTTTGGAAATCAACCAGAATGATCTCAGCTCAGTGGGATTTTTAAGTTGTTATTGGAAGAGAATGAAAACAGATATTTAAGCTTCACACACACACAATGCTCACATGAACATATGGACTCTTGATCAGTTTTGCCAAATCAGTAAACAAACTGTTTTTCTGCTGTAGAAGTCATCCAGCTCAGCATCATCAGAAGCCTCAGAAACATGCCAGTCAGTCAGTGAATGCAGCTCCCCGACCACTGTAAGTACTCTCATTCAGACTGAACAACATGGAGTCCTCAGCAATAAAACAAACAAACATAAAGATAGAGAAGAACAGGCACATGTATCATTATAGTCAGAACTTTGTATATGGTTATTTCATAACAGAGGCCATTCATTCTTAAGTCTTGAATGAAGTATTTATATTTTCTTTATATTAAAACTGTCTAGCTACCGTATGTAGAGGTGAATTTCATGCGCAACAGAAGATAACTGTACACAACATTCCCATATTTACCACCCTGAGTCTGTGACACTGATGCTATAAAGACGTCAGAGAGAAAATAAAACTTTACAATCTGTAAATGGAGTCCCTGCTAAGCCTCTGTTTCATTTTTAAGTTTTTCACTTTCAGTTCAAACTCAACATACGAAGCAAAAAAAGTTAAAAGTAACAACTGGCTCTGTTGCAGTCTCACTTTGTCACTTAAAGGTTATTGCCAGTATAGATTTTGTTTTTTCTCCATTCATCAGTGTCCACAGAAAGAAAGTTTGTTTTATTTAAAATGTTTTCTAGCAGGGTCAGAAGCTGTTCTGATCTGCAGTCAAGTCAGTAGTCCATTAAGTACATCAGTCCCTGTGGTTTTATAAATCCATTAAAACATCTTGCAGATATTAAAACTTATTTCAACAAAATATTGCATTTTTTTAAAGAAACATTTTCATTATTTCAAGCACAGTTTTTTGGGGGAGTGATGAATAAAAACACAACAGAATATTTGGAGCCATTGTTAAAAGAACTGTGATGATTGAGGTGGTATAAAGTCATTATAGAAGAGAGATGTACAACACATGCTGTTTAAAATGATACGTTACATTCTCCGAGGTAGCACAAGCTGTATTTTAGATTTTAATGGATTTGTGAACACAGTTGGAGACTCTTACTGCTGGATGGTCTAGCAAACCTGCCACACAACAGACAACAGAGCTAAATGGGCTACCAGCTGAGAACGCTTTTTGGTACTTCTGTAACATCACATGAAATGCCATCGACTTATTTAACGAGAGTACAAAGAGTGAAAATGCACCTCAGGTGTTGTACCATTAATGTGTTTCAATGCTTGCCAGGTAAAATATATGTTATTGCAGGAATTACACTATTTTTTGAAGGCACATTGTGCAAAATGGCATCTTCATCTTTTCAAAGCGAATATTTTCCTCATCTGCTCATGTTTTGTGTTGGTGTTTAGATGAAGGCGCACTCATAAACCTGAATTTATGTTTGAGAGCTTGTCTCTTTCCCTTTCATTTTACAGTCTTTAACCAGTATGCACATCTGTTTGCAGAGAAAAAATACAATTCCAGTGATGCTTGTGAGGCAAAGTAAATATTCATGTCTGATTTTAAGCAGCATCTGTCATCCACAACAGCTTGCATATATGACCGCTCTCCCTTTCAGCTGCTAAACAGCCTTTACAGCCATCTGACGGCAGTATATTTGGGATGCATTTCTAGATTGAGTGGCACACATTGTCAAGATGGATTGCATACCACACATCCACTGGTTACTTTAACTAAACCTTGCACATCCAACAACAAACGTGTTGCTTATGTCTGGGTATTTTTGTTTAAATTATCAGGACGTGTGAGATCGTGCCATTCTCTGGACACATTGTAAAAGACACTTTCCATGTTTCAAGAGAAACTCCTCACCTCTACATATCTGAAACTTATGTCAGTTTTTTGTGTCCAAACAGCACTTAGTAACCGGTGCAACAGTTGTTACACAGTGTGGTTCAATAGTAACATCTGTTAGTTGTGCCAATTTATATAATCTTTGTAACTATGTGAAGCCTTAAACAGGACAGTCTAGGTAGTGTTGAGGTTTGTTGATTTAGACAGTGCCAACTCTATTTGAATGCAGCTGTAATAATAATTTAACTTGCAATACAGCATACATGCCATACCTTCTCATGGCCAGTTTATTTGATTTTTAATGTGGAATAGGCTCATTGTTGCCCCTTGTGGCTGACAGAGGGGGGAAAAAAAACATCCACCACCTGTAGGTGCAATGGGTCAGCAGTCAGGTTGTGCCTCAGGGGACAGTAATGCACCAATTACTGCAGCAGAATGAGGCAAAGAAGGTGGTTAACGTTCCCAGCAGCGCACAGCTGCTTCCCTGAGACCATCCAAGACTGTCTTCTGCACTTTGGACGAGACTGTATGTAACAGGGTTACATCAGTGCTAAAAACATCTATGATGCAGTTTTATAGGGGCACGTTTGATAGTCACCACTCGCTATACAGTGTTACAGTAATGCAGAATTAGTGTCAAATCAAATCAGAATTATAATTTAAGTCTTGTAAATGCATGCTTGGGGCTGCATTAACACATCACATCCTTTCTAACATAAATGTACATAAACTGTAGGCTTTCTAGGTGTCACTGACTTAGTTCTTAGACTAATTAGACTTAGTGTGCATAGAGATTGATGCATGAACAGCAGTAACTCATTCTGTTTTGTAGATCTTTTCTGTGTCAGATCTGTTCCTGCTCTCCTGTTTCACACTGAGGTCTGAGGACTCTTTTTCTTTCTCTGATGACGTGACTATGTCTCTCATCCCGCAGTTTGGCACGTCCTTCGCTACCTTCCGCCCCGCTCTCTCTCACTCTGGTTCCACCAGGCCTCTCTCTGTCATTCTTCCTGTTCCTGAGTCCCCACCCTATAACTGCCCCCCTGGATCCAGCTCCTCCTCTCCCACATCAAAGGTTCCTATCTGGAAGGTTTGTTCTCCATTCGCTTCCATTTCTTCAGTTGCACATTTTCTTTTGTTTCTGTTTAATAAGTTTCAGTTAATGCATAGGCTTTATTTTCTTTTAATTTTCATCACCTGATTAACGCATAACCACATTGCTTTGCTTCCTTAATGTGTTCACCCCCACTTGCTGTGTGTGTGCATGAATATTTTTTTTGGCCTCCCCTGTCTCACTCACTGGTTTTGCAATCTTCTGGAGATTGGACAAAACTAAGCAGGGTGTGGAGAGCTGACCAATCAAACTCACTATAAACTCTATGAAACACTCGAAAAAGGCCCCTACCCACATACACCCAGACATAATCCACCCATGAAGGCCCCCTCTCTGCACCCAGATGAAGGGCATCAAACTGCTGGATAGTGGACAAGTCTCTCGTACTAATCGTACCTGCTACTTCCTGTTTAATAATTTGACACACCTCTTCAGGATTGGTCCAAAGCAGGTCAGTATGAGCAGCCGGTGGCTGCGGCAGCAGTTCAGAGGAGAAAGGAACCTCTGGATAGACTGAGGGAGAATGAGGCATCACCAGGCTCCCAGGGATATGCTGGACCGTCACACCCTGATGATGCGCAGAGATCCAGGATGAACCCGGCTACTATTGCTGCCAAGGTAAAGCTGGAGGTAAAGCAGGCTGAAGGTATAAGAGAACTACTGTGGGACAAACAAAGGAAATAGGTTAGGTTAGATGTGTGGATAATACATGAAAGTGTAATGTTTTTATAATAATAACTTTATTTGTATAGATTTTTTCTATACAGGTAACAAAAAGTTTTACAATAATCAAAATAAAACATGCAAACAAATCAAAATAAGATAAAAAATAAAAACAATAAAAGCTATTTTTCTTGAGATGTGAGATAAAACAGGGAACTGACTCAGCAAGCTTGATCTCCTCTGGCAGTTCCACAGTGTCGGGGCCCTGACAGCAAAGGCTGTGTCTCCTTTGGTTTTCAGCCTAGACCTTGGAATGGTAGCAACACCAGAGGATCTCAGTCTACACCCTGGCTTGTAGGGTAATAAAGCAAGTCCTTGTCTGGCCTTGAAAGTAATTAGAATGATCTTAATATCAATCCTGAGATAAACAGGCAGCCAGTGTGAGGATGCTAAAACAGGGATGTCGTGGTTACATGTTTTGCACTGAGTTAAAAGTTGAGCAGCAGCATTTTGGAATAACTGTAGACAGTGGATTGATTTCTGACTGAGACAGGTATGTAGGGAGTTACAGTAGTTGAACTGGAGGAAATGAAAGCATGGCTGAGTTTTTCCAGATCTGTAGCCAAAATAAAAGACTTAACCGTGGCTACATGTCTCAAGTGATAAAAACATGACTGAACAACTTTCTTTATTTTTTATTTATCTTTAACTGAGTATTAAACACATTTACTGTATGTTGATGTACTCATGGATGTGTAAGCTCACACATCCCACACATGTAATTAATAAAAACAATAGTCTAAATTTAGTTTTGAAACAATTGGCTGATTAAACATCATTTCAATGTGCCCTCTCTCTGTGTGTCCTCAGCATGGAGATGAGGTTTCTCCAGCAGCCAGTGACTTGGCCATGGTGCTGACCAGAGGACTGAGCATGGAGCAGCAGAAAAGCAGCAGAGACTCTCTGCAGTACTCCAGTGGCTACAGCACAGAGACCACAACCCCGTCCTGCTCTGAGGACACGATTCCTTCACAAGGTAAAACTTTAATCTGCCGTTCTCTGCTACGCTGTAGTTTTAATCTTGTTCATCATTCATTTATAACATTTCTCCCAGCCACATTCATAACCCTATATTTAGTAAAATCTCAGGAAAGACAACCTGTCAAAGGATGGTGTTGTGAGAAATATCAACATTTACAAGCTGCATAATTAGCTTTAATTAACTTGATCACTTTCACAAGAGCCTCTGTCATTAGAGTGTAGTGTTACCAAAAACCAAGCAAAGCCAATTATCTAGTTAATCATCCAAGCAGCAAGCACAGTATACTGCAAGTGCATTATGACAGTTTCCTTGACAACAGCTGGGAGATGACAATATAAAAATAAAACTGAATAAAATTAAATGTGAATCTGAAATGCTGTGATGGTTTATCCTTTGTCCAAATACTCTACCCAAATAACAGCTCTTTGTCAATCCAATACTGTGATCACGGTGCAACGTCTTTCCTTTCTTTTGTGATGTCAATCAAAAATGTCATCTCAATTTTTTACCTTCCCTCTCGTCCATTAGGTTCAGATTATGATTGCTACTCAGTGAACGGTGATGCTGAAGGTCCCGATGGACAGACAGAGTTCGACAAGTCCTCCACCATTCCTCGCCACTCTAACATTGCCCAGAACTACAGACGCATGATCCAGACCAAGAGGCCAGCCAGCACAGCCGGACTACCCAGTGGGGTTCTTGGTCCTGGGGGTCATGGCATACCAGGACAACCTGGTGGAGCTGGTGGAGGTGGAGCAGGTACTCCAGGCACTGCCACCATCCGCCGAACGCCATCTACTAAACCAGGCGTGAGGCGCACACTGTCCAACGCTGGGCCAATTCCCATCCGACCACCCATTGTGCCTGTCAAGACACCCACTGTTCCTGGAGACTCGCATTCACCTGGCGCTGGTGGTGGTGGGTATGCAGGTGGAGGGCACGCAGGTGGTGTGCCTGTGCGTGTGGGCAGTGAAGAGTGTGTGTTCTTCACTGGAGTCGAGGATGCACAGGGAGCGCTTGATTATGTGAAGGCGTCACCGAAGCGCCTCAGTCTGCCTAACACTGCCTGGGGATCAGGAGCAGCATTAGAGGTCTATGCCCAGCAGCATGGGGGCCTTGCAATGGGAACAGGCTCAGGGGCTGGATCAGAGGAGGATCAGATGATCGCCGCCAATCGGCACAGCCTAGTGGAGAAGATCGGCGAGTTGGTAGCGAGTGCACACGCCCTTGGAGAGGGGCAATTTCCTTTCCCCACCCTCCCTGATGACCCGACACTGCCGCCAACTGGCCCCGGCGACACTCAGACAGGGACAGAAGGGGCAGAAGGGTCCGGTGACATGTTGACCACCATCAGGAGAGGAGTCCGCCTTCGCAAGACCGTCTCCAATGACCGCTCGGCACCTCGCATCTTGTGATTGGAGGAGAAGCAGGAAGAGGATGATACTTGTCAGCCAATAGGGAATCAGGTGTTGGTGTGGTGCAACCCAACCGCCTAGTACATACACAAAAACTTAACCATGTAGGGGAAGCTATAATATAACAGAAGATGAATAAAAACAAAAACATACACAAAAAACAAGTTTAAAGACATCATTAGAGTAAATGATATATAATATAATGATAATAATAACATTAATAATGTTAACCCATGCTGACAATTAAAAGTTAAATACTGAATATTGACAGGCTCCTAGCTGGCCACTATAACTAGTGTGTGTTGGACGCATGTTTGTCTTCTCTACACCTTCACCCAGGGACGGAAAGACTCGCGGGAAAAACAGATAAGATCAAAAAATGGCAAAGAAAGAGAGAAAGACTGGGTTCTGTTTGCCAACTTAAACCCTTCCCCATCCTCTTCTCCAACTAACCGACTGTCTAATCCCAGATGAGAGACTGAAGACTGAAGGAAGGGCCAGTGGGGACGAGAGAGAGAGAGATGGGGGGGGTCAGAGTGCCATGTGAACAGCTGGATTTGAACACAGGCTGTCTCAGCAGCAACATACTGTACTTATTTGCCCACTGAACTGAAGCTTTGGTATTAGCACGGGGAGCTAACAAACCAGAGGTCTCCTCTGGTGCATCCTAATGTAAAAGAGTCTTTAAAAAAAATACTGTTGGCATTGAACCGTGTTAGTACTCCTTCCCCTCTCTCTCTCTGTGTAGTGCGTGCGTGCATTCATGTGTATGCATGTGGGCAAATGTGAAGCGCGAGTATGTGTGTGTGTGTGTGTGTGTGTGTGTGTGTGTGCACATGTGATCGATTGATTGTGCGTGTATGTGTGTGCGAGGGGGGTGGGTAGAGCTCTGCTGCAGGACAGCTGGTTACCCAATGAGGGCAGGGCTTTTCTCCTGTGTGTTGTGCGTGTATTTTCTTGTTTATATCGTGACGTCATTTACCTTGTTACCACTGTACGAGAAGTTACGAGACGTAATCCAGGCGTATAGATATATTCATATATATTTTCTAGAACCAGAGAGAAAATGTTAAATCAGAAATGGAGCAATAAATGTGTTTTATTTTCTTGTTTCCAAGAAGAGGGTCGATGGAGGATTGTAGGTTCTCCTTTGTCACATTCAGGCAATCATCAGGAATGCTAAATTACACATTGACTGTGAATTCATTTTGGCGTGTCTCTCTCCCTGTCCCTGTCTCTTTCTGGTGGAGGAAATGGATGAAAAAACAAAAACAAACTATAAGCACTTTGATAGGTGTAGAGTGTGTACAATAGCCACTAGGTGTTGCTGTAGTCATACTGTATGATAGGGAGAGTGAAAGTGAGAGAGATAGTTGCCAATTGGACTGCGTCCTGAGGAAATGATTTAATTTGTAGAAGAAGAAGACGGAAAGGGGCAAAGAGGAAGTGAAAAAGACGGGTGGAATTGGAGTGATTGGTCAAATAAGAGATGGGATAAGAAAGTAGAGCAACATATTCATCTAAAAAATGATTGGATGTCAGTGCTCTTCAGGGTTCTACAAGCCATCGCCTGCTGTGGATTGTGAAGCTTTTTATGATGCGGTTGTGCTGGTATCTGAACACATAATGCAAAAAATACACTGCACAGATAGGTCAGACTATTTTTGCTTTAAAGGGTTTTTTAAAGTGACAAACAATTTTCCGTTTATCTGTCAAATATCTGTCTCAACATTATGAATATTACGCTTAAAAAGCTCAGCAACTACATGTCTTCCAAGAGACAACAGCTCCATCACTCTGGATCATCTACAGATCTTATTTTAATTAGACTACTTTCTACTGTGATGATAGTACAGTTAAACTGTTGACAGCACATCCGAAGGATTATTCAGGGTAACAAGTACGCTGTTTCAGAAAAGGCAAACAAAACAACAAACAAATAAATAAATTTGTTGAATATCATTTTTTCATACTTTGAGAATGACGATCGGAATTCTATTTACATCCATTGTATCAGCATGTACAGACATTGCAAACATACAGTATGCAAGAAAGTATGCTTATTTGTAATTTGGGTTAAGTGGCACTCATCATCATACTGTACATCAGATTGAAATGTATTTGCACATGTAGATCATGTTCAATGGATGGAGTGTTGTGAATGTACTCTAGAGTTTCAAACACTGAATGCTGTTTCCAAATGTCCGAAATACTGTAGCCTGTATTACAAAGTCATTTTCACTCATGTTCAAGTGCAAATACATATCAGCACACCCGCTTATCTGCAAATATATTCTGACCCATAAATACTGTATGTTTTTGCATTATGAGAAAGAAAAGCTAAGCCTTGAACATAGCTGAACAACAGTTTTTTTGCCCCAGATTCGCTCAGAGTTAAAACCTTTACTATCTAAAGGACAATTTTCACTAGGCTATGCCGGTATGGTTCAGCTCAGTTCAGCGCAGATAACCCAGTTCAGCTCAGGCCACGGCTGCATGAAAGGATTATTTATGGACATTAAGATGTGAGAAAAGGTGTTGCCTGTTTGATACGGTCGCTGATGGCAAAGAAGCAGGAGGGTTTAAATGAGACTTTTTAAGCTGACAAGAGAGAGGAAAATATGTGTGGAATGAGCATTTCACTGCCTGTTCAAACAGTATTTACTCTATGTGCTGTACTTGTAAATGAGAATCAGGCGCACAGATTTGGTATAAAGGTTTGTTAGAAAATATTACATGGAATATTTGGTTTTGTTTTTCTTTTCATTCTGCAGTACTGTTTGAATATTTAGTCTTACTTTTAATTAATGTAAAAAGAAGAAAAAACTCCAGTTGTAACACAAACTACTAAGCTGTGTAACATATGGATGTAGGATGTGTGAGCCGAGAGTGAGTGTGTCCCTGTTTGGCTGTTGAACTGTAGGCTAGTGAACTCTTCATCATCATGTCTGTACGCTCTTCTAGCAGTGACCTGAACATAGCCGGTGACTTCAGTGCTCTTACATACTCTTTTTGTCGACTTATTTCTTTTATTATTTTTTTAATGAACAGAGCACTGTTTTAAACATGTTTGTGGCTTTTAAAAAAGAAAAATATGAGGATTTAATTTAAAGAGATAGAGAGGAGAATGTTTGCAATTTGTAAACATTGTCACCTTCTGCCAGCACACTTTTCTTTTGTTGAACTTTGAAACTTTGTTTTTTTTTGTCCGGGGGGAACTACTGTATGTGTGTTGTCACATGTGGATTCTGTGTGTTGTATCAGCTGAATCTGACTGGGTGAGAGGGTGGAAGGGGAGAGCAGCGGGCTTGGACTCCACCCCCCCCCCCCCAAAAAAAAAAAAACAAAACAAAAAAAACACATTTTGGGTGAGAAAATGTTTATCTGAAGAGTTTGTGTAAGACCACCCGTCGAGGTCACACTGTACATGAATATACGTACGTCTGCTGAATGTACTGCGAGGTCAAAGGGGACATCGAACTGTACTTTTTTGACATGCTTGAACTATTGCAATGTCAGAACTTTGTTCTTGTACGATGGAATGAAGTTGAAACAGTAGGAAAGCAATACAGAGATAGTGTGCATGTACGTACATTCACAATGATGTTCCAGTGTGGGTGTGTTAAAGGAAAATACCACTGTTTTGTCCACTCTAGGATACTTGTGTTCCCCCATCTAAAAGCTATTCCACGTTGTATGGCTCTGATGGTATGATTTGGAGTTTAGAGACCCTTTACTATACATCCAAGGACACTGCTAGAGCCGATTCCATTTGTCTGAATGTGTATGAGCTCTATGTTTAGTGCAAACTGAAACAACTGAATTCACTGCCACTTATTTACAGTAAGTTATTGCTTGATTAAAGGGATTGTAATGCCCTGCAGAACAAACACGCTGCTTAATTCCAAATGATGATCGATGAGTGTTGGATGAGAGGCCGACACAACACTGCTGTTTTCCTTTAAAATGCCCAGTTAACAGCACAAAGAGTTACTTAACTAAACAATAATGTCTTTTTTTAACATGCTGAATGAACTGTGTACTGAATTAACTGTCTGAACAAGCTGAAATAACTACTCTGCTACAGAAGTGTCAATATGCCCATGAGTGTTTGTGTATATGGGTAGAAATAGGCCTGAAGGCACATGGGCATAGCAAGAGCTACAGTGAAAACAGGACATTCTGCAGGAACACACATAGACACATAGCCAGATTTACATGCGTGCAGGCATGCGTGCGTACACACAAACACATACACATGATACGCACACAATACAATTCCTTCTTCCTCAACGGAAGAACCTACACAGTCCTAACTACAGCATGTCCGAAAGGAACTAGCACTGTAAAAAGTAACATTTTATTTAACATTAATTTCTTAATTTGATCGAGTTAACAGGTTGAAAATGATCCCATCTAAACTTTCAGTGACACTCTTACATTTGAATTTCTTTTGCTGTTAGCTGTCTTGATGCCTAGCAAGGCTAGTTTGTGAGCTAGACAACATGTAGATTCATATAAACATGGAACATGGTACATTTCTTTCATGTTACAGGTAGTTACAGTATGCATACTTGATTAAAAGTTAAAAGTTGAAATAATGACTTCAGAAAATACTGTGTTTCTATACATACAGCTAGCCTGACAGATTATATTGCTGTTGAGTGTTATGTACATACCAAGGACTGATATGAGCTTCTAGACTGTCAAGTGTTAGAGGAAATTATTGATATTTTGGGAAATACACTAATTCGCTTTTTATGCTGAGATATAAATGACACGATTTATCCTGCTCTCATTACGATTAATATAAAGCTATAGCCAGAAGACAATTAGCCTAGCCTTGCATCAAAACTAGTACAGGAAAACAGCTAGCCTGGCTTTGTCAAAAGTAATAATCCACCTGCCAGCATCTCTAAAATTGTCAAATTAACACACTATATATTCCCATAATTCGCATAAATTCCCATAAAAGCGTAAAAACATTTTGCTGGATTATTTTTTTTAGTAAGGCGGACGGACTTCCAGGAGTCTCTGCTGTTGGCCTGGCACCCGTTGACAAGACTTTAGGAATAGGAGAAATGAAGAAAAAGCTAAAAAGGAAATTTTCCAAAATGTTAAACTTTTCCTTTAACAACTAATGAAAGCTTAATGATTAGTATGGTGATGAGTTTCTTGAGATGGTGGGACCACAGTAGGATTGAGAACTAAACACTCAACAGCACCATTGTCTGAAAAGCTTGGAGGTATATTTGAACAACTAGTATAGAGTATGGAGAAAGAAAAAGAAAACTGAATTCAAATATTCTTCTGATCCAACACTTTTTGCACCTGTGTATCCCTCTCTCCCTATCCCTTTTCCTCTCTATTATCTTCCTCCTACCCTCGACCAGTAGATGCCATCTAGCTGACAAGTTAGAAAACAACACTTGTCGTGATGAGAGTCCCATCGGCCATTCATGGTCTCTTTGTTTCTCACAGCCCATCAAAGCTAATGAAAAATAATTCTGATGAAGTCTTTATTTTCACTACAGTCCACAGTGAGTATGAGCTCAGCTGTGTTTCTCTCTCTGTCCATCTTCTTCCTTCACCCTCTTCCCTCCCCTCTCTGTGTGTGTCTGTATACTGTGTGTCAGTATGCATGTCTGCCACGTTGCACATGTGGGTGGGTGTGTGGTTATGGCTAACGGGTGGTATCATTATGGGTCCTGGGTGTGTTGTTCAAAGAAGGGCTGGAAGCATTAGCTAGGGTAAACTTCTCCCTGCTGTATACGGTAACATGCGCTGGTTTTCAAGGCAAGCAGCTGGAGGTCTGACGCTGTATCTCAGTGCTAGATTACATTTTAATTAATTTTGATCAGGCTTTTTAAGGCATCTTTTTGGCATCATCTCACAGGCTGCTTATAGTACTTTGATGGTTTCTTAGCAAGCTTCTGTCATAGAAACCTACAAGATGGAAGTGGGAGGCATAATTCAACATGCTGTGAACCTTTTCACACACATTGCCATGACAAGAAATCTGCCGGTGTTTAAATCACAGGGTTGGAAGACCACAAAAACACTATCTTAATCAATAAAGAGCATCAGTACTTCAGTTAAATTGAGCTAAATTGGCTAAAGTAGAAAACCACTCAAAGGGAGATGAGGCAACTTATACTGAACAGCTGCCACAGTGGCCACAAGTGACAATGACGGCATAATGGTAAATTTCAAAATTGAATGTAACATTAGCACAAGAAGAGAAGATCTGAAGTCAGATCATAAAACTGACTGTAAAACAGCAACATCTATTTCAGTCTACTGAGTCTGATGAAGTCTGACATTAGCTACCAATAGTTTGTGGTAAAACCAAACCATGCAAGCCTGTAGTGGCAAAATCCATGTGTGTATTGAACTGAGCAAGGCCTAATCGTATCAGCCATCAGTTGAAAAGTATGTTCTTCAAAAGTTACATATCCCTACTTTAAATAGAAGAAAATAAATAATAATATCAAAGTTCTTTCAAAATATACACTACAAAATCACGTTTAAAAAGTATTGTGAAAGGACTCCCAAAAACGTCTTCTTCTTCCTTTCAAGCCAAGACAAACTCACATTACTCAATTAGTAATCAGCTACTCTCCAACCAATGTTTGATTGATTGATTCCTTCTGTAGACTTACAGGGATCAAGGAGGACATTCAACATCTTGTCTTGTCATTTTGCTATTGTTAGATGTGACATAATGGAATTAAAAGTAGGCTTAAACAGAAACTCGGGCTGCCTGTTGATGCTTCACAACCATAAAACATTCAGCCGTGGCCAATTTCTAACTTCTCGGAGCCAGTAAACTTGTTAACCGTCCGCATCTCAGCTGAGTTTCCCTGGTTACTCAGACTTATAAGAAATTGGCAGACTTCCACTTTGAGCATTTGCTCACAGCATGAAGACGGCATTAGAAATCTATGTGGAAATTTTGTGGAAAACAGCCTTATTTATGGCATCATACCCTTCGAATATGTATACACTGTAAACTTGAAGTTGAATAAGCTTTTCAAATGTTACCCACTTATTAACTGAAATGAGCAATGAAGTTCTTTATCTGACCTATACAAATGAGAAGGACCCGGCGATGGCAAGTTGCCAAGCTGAAGGACAGATTGTGTTGTACTCATGATCAGACCAAAAGAAGTATTGTAAGAGAAGTATTTGCTTTATGCACAACCCACTCCTTTAGCCATCTGCACAGGTTATATGTGCATGTATGTGTGTGTTGCACACAGATACGTGGTTAAGACCCCTACTGTTCCTCCCTCCCACCTCCTACTCACAATCTGTCAGTCCTTCCTGCTGTCTAATACTAACCAAACCCACTACACATTCACGAACACACACACTTTCACACACTTGTCTAAAACAAACATGACTAAGGTAGATTTTCTGAAGCTTTATGATGATCCACTGAAGTACTCCAGAGGATCATGATGAAACACGGTGCAACTTCCTGTCACACAGCCATGCAGAACAGAGTGGCCAAAGTGGTCTCTTGGTGCCACTGCCACCTTAACTTAACTGAATGTCTTGCTGTCAGTACTCCAGTTTTCAGTAGTGTCTCTCGCTCGCTCGCTCTCTTTCTCTTCTTCGTCCTCTACAGCCGCCATATGAACTCTACAATGGAAACTCTCTACAACTCACCATTAAGGCGTTGATATTATTTCTATGGGACAATTTTGTTCAAAGGATACCATTGTGACAGAGTCAACACCTGCTTCATCTTTCTGTACAAACAGATCTTTTGCTCCTCTCTTCACTCCCGAGTAGCCCTGCAGGCACTGTGGTCTTTGTCTTTTCTCTCTTCTTTCTGTCCCCTTCTTCTACTCTTCTTCTTCTTTAATTTATTGTGGATTGATTTCAAAAAGGTTGTTTCGCCTCTGTCGCTGATGATAAGGTTTTCTTTTCTGTCTTCCTTTTTGTAAAATTGACCCTTTTTTGTTAATTAGTCACTGCTAATGTAACAAAACGCACTGTGATGATTCCAGTATTAATAAAAGTTGTACTTAAACTGTGCATTGCTGTGTGAAGTGGGTTTTATTAATCAACGAAAGAAACAAGGTCAGAGTCCTGAACCAACCCACGCAGCTCAGTAGATACTGTACACAAAGAGAGAAGTAAATGAATAGAAGCTAAGGGTTGTCAATGAACCAACGACAAAACACAGACACTTGTTTAAACTGTTGTTAATATTGAAGCAGTAAGTAAAGATATGGCCCTATATGACTCTATGACTCAGTGATGACCACAAAAGAAGTGAATAAAAATCATACATTTTTTTTTTATCAAATAACAATTTGGTGCATGTTTTTTTAGTTAATTTACCTTCAGGAGAAAATTAATGGCTGTGAACACAAAAATATAATATTGCAGACATCTTTTCATAATATTATTTAACAAAAACTTCTTTAATAAAACAATTTCCTCATGAATAGTGAAAAGGCGGAACATCCATTTGTTCGCACAAAAAGCAAATTCTGTATTTGCTCAGTTCATTTTACTAAATAAATTATTAAATAAATTATCCAATTATTCTCAAACATTTGCTGTAAAATCCTCATTGCCAAAACATCCTCCCATTTTTTGGATTATTTTTTATGATTTTAAAGGGAACGAAGCAACAGCTGAAGGAATTCCATTAATTCCTAAATGAAAAGGTTCAACAATTTATCGTTCACACTTGAAAGCACTGAAGCTCGCACAGGTCTGCAGCTCACTGAGCGTAGGTCAGATGAAATTAATGGTGCTGTATGCGAGGATTATAAAACAGAATTTAGCTGGAATAATCTGCTGATAAATCAATTTGTATGCATGATGTTTTCAGCTTGTGTTACTCAGTAACTTAATAAATTAATATGTTTTATGGAGACTGGCTGTCTTGTTCACGTTCAGTTTGCAGTGTAGAGTAGTGTTTCCCAACATGGGGGTCAGCACTCATAAATCTGAGTGGTCACAAAATGATCAGAACGCATTTCTACTCCCCAAATTATGTTCTTTGATTTCTGCTTTTTATGGTGGAATACTGGATAAATTTACCCCTTCGGATGGCTTAATACTAAACATTAAACAAGTCAGTAAACATGGCTCTAGTCACTTTACAGACATGTACCCATGCGTTCAACCAAGAACCAAAAATGATGCTGAATACAAACTCCCTAAGAGCAGCGGTGTAAACAAAGGAAACAAGAAACAATTACATGGTTAATAAAGAAAATGTATTCATGTTGATAAAAAAATTATCAGAAAAGACAGCGTCAGAAAAGTCTTGTTCAATTATATTTAGGAATTAACCAACTACACAGAGACAGATTAGGACGACAATAGACAAAACTAATCCTCCTCACACCTTGTGGATATTATGGTTTTCCTAAGTGAAAGCCTCAGATGATTTGCTTTTTTCCAGGTCACTGCCCACGCTGAAGAGTTGTAGATCAACATGAAGGTTGCAATGAGGGAAAAGAGGAGAAATTAGATGTGCACTATGTGCTGGCTATGTACAACTTGCATTATGTGCTGGTAGGGGGCGCCCTAGACCTTTAACTTGCCCATGCAAAAACCAGCCAGACGGGGCAGTGATATTACACGCTGCTTATATACGGACAGGCCATTTCCATCCAGATATGTCAGACACACCTGAGCTGTTTAGGAAGGAGTCAGACAGGCAGTCAAAGCTACACTTTCTCCAGCCAGCATGTCAGCTGATGTCCTCAGGATGCCTGAGTTTCTGGTCCTCCTGAAATGAATTGACTTTGTGAGCTTATGTGTGAACACAATTATTAGAGGATAGGGTAAATGTAAAAACCTCAGTAATAATTGAGACAATAATTCCTGAGGCATGGAGTAGCACTTAATCCATAAAAACTGACAAAACATTTTTCATTATCTTTCGTTCTATATCTGCTTCTCGAGATTTATATTCAAGTTTTCAACAAAAAAAGGCAAAAGCTGCTGCTGCTGCAGCCCGCCATCAACTCTTGTCAGCCTGTCTTGATTAAACCACATTGACAGAACAAGGACGGACTTCTTTTACTTAACACCTACTCCCACGTTACCAGCATAGAACCACACAAAGAAACTTTAATTAAAAATAAGTGGGCCACAATTAATCTGAGGGAGACACGCTTCATTCAAACTCACAGCAGCTTGAGACTGTAAGCCTGATGTAAGACACTATACTGTCTTACTTGTGTGTATGTGTGTGTGTGTGTGTGCGTGTGTGTGTGTGTGTGTGCGTGTGTGTGTGTGTGTGTGTGCACTCGGCTGAAATGGTAGAGAAGTGAGTGGGAGTGTGTCTCTTCTGCTCTGTCCTTCTCATGCTGAAACTCTAATTAAATGATGTGGTTTAGTATTAGCTAGCTGCAGAGTGACATATACTGAAAAGACTCACTGTTGGTTTATTAACAGAAAAGTAGCACACAGACTGGCCATAGGTGACACACTCTGCTTTTCAATTATGTTGCAGTATCAACAGCTCATTTTATTATTACTATTATACCTTTTTTTCTCTGCACTGAGCCATTCAAACAGATATCTGAATGTTTCTCTACACTCTTCCTTTCTGTGTCTGTTTGAAGCAAACTCTGTATCTGAAGAAATGAGTGGCAAGGGCAGAGAACCCTTTAATTCAACCTTTATATATTTCTGTAATTATGCTGCTGACACTTAAATGTATAGATATAATGGTCTTATAAAATAGGAAATAGGTGGCTTAGTATGCAAAAATGTCCTCTAATTAACAGCAGATGAAGAGGTTCAACAAGTATGATGTGCTATGACTTCATTATCATCCAAAAACTAGAACAAACAAACAAGAAAAAGAAAAAAAGACATAAAAGAGCCACACTATTTTACTGTGTGACATAATGTCTTCATTATATGACCAATTATTCTGAAAGCTTATTCTCAAACAACTTTACATGACTTTTTACTTTTACTGCACTATATCTCAGAGGCAAATGTACTTTTTACTCCACTGCATTTGTCTGACAGCTTTAGTTACTTGCTGTTTTTCAAATTCCAATTTTTTATACCGCTCCTGTTCATGATTTTCAAGCTTCTTATGATAAATATCTAAAAAAAAAAAAAAGATCTAAATAAACCTTGGATTAGCTGAAAAATGCTTTGCCAGAAAGCCGAAAGCTCAGCTGTTTTTCTGGTTTCATGATAGCTGACTTTTTAGAGATATGTAGTTCTCACAGGACAGTGAGTCTATTCAGCAGTGTATAAACTAGTTAAAATGAGCTCAACCTTAAACACCTACAGCAGTACAATGCAACATACACATTAATACACATTACACTCACACTGAAAAATTAATACTTTTAGATTTGCTACTTTAAATGAATTTTGCTGATCATACATTTGAGAAATCTTTTGAATGTAGGACTTTTACTTGTGGTAGTGTAGTAAGGCCACAAAACCACCTTAAACCTCTGGTGAGCCCAAATCTGGACCCCTTACATTCGCCTACCACCCAGGCATTGGACTGATCCCTCTCACACCTGGAAAACTTTGGAAGCCCTGTGAGGGTCATGTTTTTTTTTTTTTTTTTTTTTTTTTTTGCTTTTCAAGTGTTTTCAACACAATACAGCCATCACTGCTAAAGGGGAAGATAAAAGGGGCTGGAGTTGACTGCCAAATCGCTGCGTGGACTACCAACTACCTCACCAACAGACCATAGTATGTGAGGCTTCATGACTGCGTGTCTGATGTGGTGATTTGCAGCTCGGAGGCACCACAGGGTACGGTGCTCTCTCCTTTTCTCTTCAGCCTGTACATATCAGACTTCAGACACAACACTGACAGTTGTCACCTCCAGAAGTTCTCTGATGATACAGCCATCAGACATGTATCAGAAGGAAATGAGCAGGAGTACAGGGGGATCATCAACAACTTCACTGACTGCTGCGATCTCAACCACCTTCACATCAATGCCAGGAAGATGGTGATCAACGTTCAGAGGAAGACGCCTCAGACTACACCAGTGAATGGTGAGTGGATATGGAGATGGTGGTAGCATACAGATACCTGGATGTTCACCTCAACAACAAACTGGACTGGTCTGACAACACAGATCTCCTGTACAAGAACGGTCAAAGTCGTCTCCACTTACTGAGGACACTGAGGTCCTTTGGAGTGTGAAGGACTCTTAAAAACCTTCGATGACTCTGTGGTGGCATCTGCATTATTCTGTGTAGTCGTCTGCTCAACAAACTGGTCAAGAGGGCCAGCTCTGTCCTGGACTGCCCCCTAGACTACATATCTTATCTTATCTTAGACTTCCTCTTGCCACAGACATGCATAGCTTCCCTGTACCAATAGCTATATAGGCAAACATATTAATAGCAAAAATTTAATGTTGGTTTAGGTCTTCTCATAGAATTTAATGATGGCAATAACACCACCTTTATCCTTTCAAAATATGGTACAACTTTGGATTCATGCCTGGATAAGTTCTTAAAAACATATTCACGCCTTTATCTCCAGAAAGTTAGACTGCTTATCAGGTCTACCCAAAAAGCCTGTTAGACAGCTACAGCTCATGAAAGCCGAACACAACCCTCCAGTCGTGCTTTCATTGTGTCACTGAACTGATTTAAAAATAGTGCAGCTCATTTACTCACTGGTTAAGGGCAAAAATACATCTCATAGTTGCTTTTACAATATGAACCCCCTCGGTCATCAGACACTGGCGTCTAAGATAAAACACTGTGAACGAGCGTGAAGTTGCACACGTTTGTAACAAACTTTGACTGGAGCCACTTTTAAATCAGAAAGATTTTATGTTTACTGCAACAGTTTCTTAAACTTTGTGTGTTTTTTTTTATTTCTTCCTTCTATTCTGCATCTGTCCACATTATTTTCTTGTGTTTTGATTTTGCAGTTTGAAAAGCATAGTGAGTGAAATATGAATATACGGCAGGCTAAATAAACTTTCCTCGCCTTCTGTCTATTTCTCACTCACCTCATTGTTCTAGACATGGTAAGTGAAGTGTAATATGCATGCATGATGCCCATTTTGTCTCCTTGAAGATCAAAGATGTCCCTTTAGCTGACAGAACACCCAATGAGAGCAAGCATGACACTGGAGAAAAGGGCTCTTTGTTCAGTGATGAATAATGATACCGCATAAAGTGTAGACGCAACACGTAAAGCCTGGACCTGCTGACACAATCTATCATGATTATTATCATACTTTACATACTCTAAATGCCCTTCTCTTGTTCTGGTGAGCAGTAATATCATCTGATGTGTATAATTTAATACACTGATATATGTGAAATCTCTCTATGAGCAAAAAGAAAATACAATTTTATATATTATACATTTCATTTGTCTTTGACGAAGACCTGAGGGAAATATTACTGGTGTAAATTTATGGATAGAGAGTCAGACTTCATCACTCATGGATTTTACAATTATTTACGCAACACTTGTTCCCCAGATTGTTGAGGATTGTACTAACTGCTGTGCCACAATCTGACAATATATTGTTATTATTAATAATATTATAACAGTAGACTCATATTATAAGACAGCACAGAAAATGTTCCATGGACTTCATTGGTGTCCCCTGCTGCTACTGCTGCTACTGCTGCTGCTGCTGCTGCTGCTGCTGCTGGTGGTGGCTGAGCCAGAGATGGGAAAGCTTGGAAGGAGAGTGTTGACTTGAATCATGGAGTTGATTAGCTGTGGTTCGGCCTGGCAGAGTTTGGTCTAACAGATGTTATGGTTCATTGATTAAATTTAGACATTTTAGCCATATAACCACCATCCTGCCAACACACAGTGCAAGACCTCCATCCTAACCAAGTCCAGCCTGAACATGAGCCACTTGGTCCACCTGCATGTTGCTCCAGTCAGGTTTTGACTTCACTCCTTGAGTCTCGCACTTTTATTTAAGTACTAAACTTTGTTTCATTTCATATTTTCTTAGTGTTATTCTGGTATCTGTTATTTCTTGTTTACCCTTTACCTTATGTAATCAGATTTCTGTAGTTTCATATTTCGAATAGGCATACTTTAATATTTTCCTAGATAGGCAACTTTTTATTTTATTCTTTGTTCTATGCAATACTAGTTTTGATAATCAAACTTCGGTGTGCATTTGTGTGAGAGCAGCTACTTTTGAATGTGGGGCATGAAGCTAGTTATCACAGTGAGCAGATAATGATAAAGTAGAAGAGGTCAGCTGTGTGAATCAGTGAACAGGTAGCACACATGTAGCCTCCATCTAATCTGTGCATTATTATTACCAACTGTCACAGTCCATTACAAGATGTGTGGGAGAGTCTGTCTATCAGCACATCTGTTCCAGCTGTTTTGCAAAACATGAAAATAATTTTCAGATTTATGCACATTGTCCTGAAAACTCATGACAAAGTCCAGATCATGCATGCAGGATGGAAGAGACCATCAAATTGTTAGCAATAATGAGTGGTCAAAGACTTGGATGCTGCAGTTCAAATGGAGAATGTGATGGAGGAGATACAGTACATCACACTGCTAGCAAACAAACGGTACCCTCACAGTTCAAAGGGTGAATGAAAAAAGAACTGTTTGGTACATGGCTGCTCATGGAACATGCCAAATGCAAATAATATTTAAATGATCTCATCTTACCATGATCTTTACAACCCCAACAAACACATTAAATACCAGTTATTGGCATTTCATCTGCAGAGTCCTTATATATCCTGCTTCTGCTTGAATTCCCATGACAGTTTGATATTGAGAGACCCTCAATATCAGACTGTGAGATCATACAGTTTCATATATTATCAATTGCATAATCTGACAGATCTGGGTATGAATGTGGCCTCGAGAAAATATTAAACATGTTTTATGGATTGCTTCTCTTTATATCCAATACCACCTTGGCACAGTCTCTGACACTGTTGTTTTCTTTCTTTCTTTTTCTTTCTTCCCTTCCTTTCTTTTCCTTCCTTCCTCTTTTTCTCTCTTCTGTCTGTCACATTGAATATCTTGCAAATGTTACCGTGAACCACTGTGATGCATATCAACTACATATGAACCTCTTAAAAAATCCATTTAGGACCTTTTTTTAAAAAAAGGTTTTTGACTTCAAAAGTGGACACAGCATGAGGACAAGTTGACAGCAGACAGAGAAAAGAGAGTGAAGAGAGAGAGAGAGAGAGAGAGAGAAAATAAAGAAGAAAATAAAGAGTGCTAGTTTTGCTTGTGATGAAATGCAATTCTAATCATGGAGCAGCAAGGCCATGGAGTGACATGTTTTCATTATCACACTGATAGGTGGCCTACTGTGAGACCTCACAATGCATCAAGAAGATCTCATGTTTAAATGTATATATTATTGAAAATAGAGGAAGGGCGTGGGGGAGAGAGAAAGGGAAGAATCAGTGGAGAGAATAACAAAGCAAGGTTGCCGGAGATGAAAAGGATGTCTGGAGTTTGGGTGTCTGAGAGGATGACAGAAAAACGTCGGTCTTCTCTGCATTTTGTGGCTCTCATCATATCCTAACATGGCTGTCAGGCTTCAGGGAGAATGGCGGCTCCTTCGTCTGAAGCTGCAGAAAGCCAAATCAGAAATCACAGAATACCTCATATCTCACAGCAAAAACCATCAAGAGCGTCTCGTCTGCATACCGAGTGGCCTCGAGGAGGAGTGGCAGTGGAAGAGGAGGAAGAAAGAGAAGCTTGACAGAGGAAAGCCTGTCAGTATGTGACGTGTTGTATGCTCTCAAAGCATGTCCACAATACAACAGAGTGTGTGACAAAGGGAAAAACAATACGACGAGAAAGTAAATCTGTGAAAAGTGACACTGAGATGAAAGAGATGACAACAAACTCACGAATGTGCATACATTTTAGAATATAAACTGTCCACTGTTCACTCGCACATCGGGGATTTGACAGAATCTTTGAAATTATGAGTTGCATGTTGGCCTTGGAAGGACATCTCTGGGTCAGTTTGTCCGACTACATTTTCATCAGCCACACCAGAACTTCTGTCAACATCTATAAACAAACACGAGGGCAGTTAAGTCAGATCATCTTATCCACTTTACTATTTGAAACATCCATAATATCACTTATAATCCTAAATTCACACAATTATACTAGGAAAGAGCGGTAGAGTTGAAAAACGAAGTCAGTTGGTAAACTCTGATGGATTGGTTTGGTTTGCAAAGGACAGTCAGGGTAATAATTTTACTCTGTGTCATTGTTTTCTCTTCCAGATACTGACTGCTCATGCTTCATGCCCTGCAGGACCTGTCTTTATCAATGTTACTGTTCCGAGCTATTTATTGATGTAAGTACCATGTTGGCATCATTGACAGAAATGATGGTGAAAGTCTTCACATGCATGAGGTATGACAGGAAACGATGCAGCATGTAATCTACCATTACTATATACTGTCCTACAGCCATCAGACCTGTATTAAAGGGACAGTTTATTTTTATTTGAAATGGGGTGGTATAAGGTACTTATCCACAGTCAGTATAGTTGACAGGTCAAGTGCTCCCAGTTTGAAAAATCAGACAGAAGTCTCAGCACAGAAGTAGAGCAAAGCACTGCTGTGGACAGGGTCAGCAGAATAACCTTTTAATAATATTTTAGCCACATGAAAAAGGTGTACCTATTCTCATAATTATTCTTATGTGTTACTTTGCCATCAAATCTGTGGCATAATACATTGTGCATGACACAGTTGGGTTCAGGTGTAGGAATGTGTAAATTCTACAGTTGAGACAATATAACGTCAGCAAGGACAGCAAGGTAAAGCGGTGAGAATATATTCAGTTAAATACATACTGATCTTTTTAGGTTTGCCTTTTTTATGTGACTAAAACACATTTTTCTACTGTCCACAGCAGCTTTGTTCTACTTCTGTGCGGCAACTCCTGTCTGCCTTCCAAGCTGGTAGTGATGACTGATATCTACTGTAGGTAACACACTGACTATGTTTAGGTACCTCATACAACCCCATTTCATAAACCTAACTATCTCTTTAAGCTACTACTAATGCAGACCAAACATTTATTAGTTCACATTAAAAGCATTCAACTAGCAGATGACAGGCTGGCTTTTATTGTGAAGCTGCCTCAGGAAACACACTGGACTTGTCACTGACAGGGACAAGAATTTTTAGGTATTTCAGGCAGTAATAGAACAGTCAGGATGAGCCAAAGTGAGCTGTTAATGAGGAGCTACAGGTAACAGGTTGCACATCTCCCACTCCTCAGCAAGATAACCAACGTTACTGTGCCCAGCTGAAAGCTACAAGCACCACAGTCAGCATGAAATCAGTATGTGGTTGTTCATGATATGATGGAAAAAGTACAATTATTGACTGACTTAGTGCAGCAATATTTTTGCTGCACTGTAAACAGTTGCTTTTATTTTGTAACTCTGACAAAGCAATCCCCATGAAGTCAAAATTGAAGTGTTTTTTATCACATATGTCAGGTTCTATATGTCATCTATACACCTTTATGCACATATCTGGCCCAGCAATGACAATAAAGTGTTTTTGTTAGGTATTCTTTATGATATTTAAGTATTTTTCACTTCCTGATAAATGATTAAAAAAAAAGTTAATGACTCATCCTGCACTCGGGGGCGTATACTATCTTTGGGTTCAATGAAAAGGTTTCTCACTTATGATTCTCTTATGAGTTGAGTGAGTCTGTTTTAGACAGTCTTTAAATGATTCTTAAGGCTGCCACATTGGCCTTACTGATTACTGTACAAAAGCACAACTTTATAACTTTATTCAGTAAATTTTGGTGAAAGTGGATCATATTTTAAACAGAATATATCTTTTGGTTTTCCCTCTGATGTCCTGTGGCTGCTCAGCTTCAACTCCATGTAGTTTACAGAGTTTCGTGATGGACAAATAGCTTTAGCCTAACTAAATATAGCACACTCAGATAGATAGGCTCCCTATATAGCCTAACCAAATTAATATCCAAAAGTCCCTCCCTATGTGGCTGTTTTTACAGGAAACAGGTAAATAGGCAGAAGCAAATAGCACTCTGCTTTATGTTTCATGGGAACTGCACTTATGCTACTAACAGTAATCACAGGTGCCACCAAATCAACCAAGGCAAGGAATTAACCAAGAATGCTCACCATAACGCACCAAAACACACCAATATTAACAGTACCATCACATAGACATTAGCACTAGTGTGATAAATATATGATAGGTCCTAGCTTAAGCTGCATCTGGCAAGTAGTAATTATAACCAGGCAATAACTGTACTGGGACAGTCCATTTATGTTTAATCTAAGTATTAATGACTAATCTGACACACCTCTGAGGATTTGCTGTAGTGAAGCCATGGTGTTAGAAGGTGTTGTAGCTACAACATAAACTAATTAGAATTATTGCACGACTCAACATTTGTGGACCAAATATGGAAGTGAAATTAGCTGTCTTGACTCGCACATTCACTAATGAGATACACTACAGTTCTGGACAAAAACCTAGCAGCAGCACTGGACTACCCCCAGATTTTCCACACCATCAGTCCTATGTTTGTAGCACCTGGCACATTTTATCATTACTTTGCACTCATTTACATTTACAAAATCTGGTTGATAAGACTGGACATCTAGTCAATAACTCAATAGATTGCAAGGAAAGGTCATAAATCAGTGCAAAATACAAAACTACTTTCAGACTGTGCTTTCCAGCCTCATCAATACCCACCAATCACTACTCCCCTGTCTGGTTATATTTGGGCTCATCAGTGTTTTAATTGCATGTGGTCGAGAGCCACTGGTTACCATAATCAAATAACGTAGGTCCTGGTTAATTTGCAAAATAATGAAGCCGCTCTGCAACAGATGTGATTGGGTTACCTGATGAATAAGAGAAAATCATTTTTAGTCCCTACTGTCATTCCCTCACAATTTTTTCCCCACTCCCTCTTTCCAGTTTTCCAATAATGCTTTGTCTTCTTTTCCCCAAACTTCTTGCACCCCATCTCTCTCATGGCTCTTCATCAACATATTTTCATGATGGCACTTTCTCTCTTGGTGGCTGCAGTTAGTAAGAAGCCCACAGCAGCACACTCGCTAATTAAACACAGCAAATGAACGACGGCATTAGCATATCAATAAAGGCTCCCGCTCTCTCTGCCTGGCTGCTTGGCTGCTGAGCTGTCTGTGATGCTGCGTCCATGGCCACTCAGAGCCAGGCTGCTCAGAGGAGCAAAAGGGCAATGCAGAGCAATAGCAAACATACAGGTTGTATCAAGCAGAGGATTCACCGCAATGATTAGAAAATAATCTGTTCCATAATCATGTATTAAATACTGATCTTTACAATCTCTAAATTATCAGTTTAAAATAGTCACAGTCAAATAGTCTACAGTGAAATTCCTTTAAGGACTGTAATTATTGTTAGTGATTGATGGCGTGATGTATGACGTGACCCTAATCTCTCTCTAACATATTTCTGCTTCATGCAGATGAGCAATATTTTGATGTATCTGACATCACTGCTGTTGTGTCTATGGTAATTAAAAAAATTAAGTATTGTATTTCATACAGATAATTTATCTCTACCGGGCTGTGCAGTACAAGCTACAGGAAAACAGGAAAACAAAACGTGCTGTTTTGCACTTGTTATCTTGACCCCATTAACATCTAGTATTACCATTGGATCTGTATCTGAAGATCTGGATGTGAACGTTTGCGTTCACACTTGGTATTAATAAACTTTCTCAATATCTTAAATCTGCTCACATTTTAATCTTATTAGAATATGCAAATTAGATACACAAAGCATACAGACTTGACAGGTGATGCGCGGCGAGGGTGACATGTCAGACAATGAAGTCTGTATGCTACTTCAGTAGTCTTTCTTGCAAAAGTGCCTTATAGCTTTTTCCACCAAATACTGGAGCTACTTCCAGGAACTACAGAATGGGAAACTAAACTAGGCACTAAAAGTCTGCTTTTGGTATCTCTGTTTAAAATACTACTGCAGCTACTAATGCAGCTGAAGAACTGTGAAGATTAGACTGATTAGTTTGATAGCAGATTTGAAAATGATGGGGAGATTTGACGAGAAAACAATAACACAGATGAATTTTAGCAGCCTTTCATCTCACACCATGACCCTCAGTCCAGACACCCCTCAGGGTTGTGTCCTCTCACCTTGGCCCCTCTCCCTTCACAATCATAGCTTTGTCACCATTCTTAAATATGCAGACGACGCAACAATAATTAGACTCATAACAATAACAAGGAAAAAAGATAATGTTAACAAGTAGCCCAAGAAGTCTCTTGGTGCTTTGATAACAACCTCCAGCTCAACACATCTAAAAAGAACTAATAGATTTCAGGTTTCCCCAAATATAAACCCATACACGTCTCTGGAGAACCCTTAACCATCACTGTCTCAACATTTTGTTGCACACACTTCAGCAACACACCCAAAGAACATCAATACAGACCACATTACAAAAAAAAAACAAACAAAAAAAAACAGCCCTGCAAAGACTGCTGACTGCTTTACCTAAGACAGCTCAAAAATTCAAAGTAAAACCGAAGCCTCCTTCAGATTTACACAGCCATTAGTGAGAGCATACTCACCTCATCCATAACAGTTTGGTGCGGCAGCATAGACACACACACACAAACACACCCCCAAAAGACTGCAGCGCATATTCAGTAAATCATCTGAGATTATTGCCACTCCTCTCCCATCAGTTGAATCACTATATCACAAACACACAATCAAAAGAGCAAAAATAATAAAAGAAAAACTCTGACCCCTCTCACCCTGCTCACCACCTCTTCTACTGATGCCCTGTAGGAGGCACTGTACGTTCCTCACGACCAAAGCATTCAGTTTTAGAAACAGTTTTTCCCCACAGTATTAAGGACTCTGAACACTTCTCCCTAACCCTGACATGGGATGATGTACCTTTGCAGCAATCTTGTAAATATGGTCTGTCTGTTGTTGTGAGTCCAAACTTTAGTCATGTGATCATTAATGATTAATTTATTGATTGACTTGTTTATTATGACCACAACAATTATGTTTTCAATATTCAACTTTTCTCATCATTCAACACTCTGGTGGCACCCAGTGCTTAACTGTGAGTTTTATGTGATGTGGTCATGTGATCCATGTCTTGCATGTGGTAGTGGTCACCTATGAGTCTCATGAAGTGATGCTGTGAATGCTTATTTTTGCTTTCCTTAATGAGTGATGACGAAGCTTTCCACCTGCAGCTTCAGATAGCAGGAAGAAGTCGAGTTGCGTGACCTTTCAACATGCTGGGTGGTCACACTGCACAGGTGGCATTTACACATGGCTGAAATCTGATTACTGTCATGGTTTTGGTATCTTAGTTTATTCATCCATTCCTACTGGCTTTGCCATTTGTTCATTTACGTCCTAAATCTGCTGTAATTATAGAATCAACTTATCTGCTCATACTCCCCACTCACCTATTTGTCATTCCCTCATTAGCTCCCTTGTATATACTGTATATATCTAGTTCTCAGCCAGATTGCCTTTGTGCCATGTACCTTATTCAGATTCTTTCTCAGCCTGGATTATTATATTGTACATTCGACTTTAACTTTTGCTTTTTGTGACTGTTTGAGCCAGAACATCTCAAGATGTGATCTGGTCGGTGTGAAGTTTTGTAGATGCAGTTGAGCCTTTCGTTAGCATATGTTGACCTGATTCAGATAATGCTGGACTTAGACCAAACAATTAAACTGGTATAAAATCATGAAAGCTTTACTAGTTATCGCATAATCCCGTCATCTCGACCGTTTGGTGTAAGGTGGTCATAAGACTCTAAGAGTCTGAGATGTCGTGTTTTTGTCGTCTTGATGGAAAAAATGAAAAAATCTAACATTTTTAGTATGATCTGAGGTTTTTAGTCTAGTGATGTTCAGTCACATAAACAGTGTCAACACGCAATAGGTGTACGCTCTCTAGCACCATTAGGAACAACAGGCTACATAGTGGTAAACATGGAGGGGCCTTTGGGGAGGCACAAGAACATAAAGTCTTGGTTCTATTGGACTGTAGAAAGGGAGGAAAAAATGGTGGACTTCCAGAGTGAGCGAGAGTGTCTCTTTGACATGTCCTCCCATTTCTACTGAGAAAGAAGAAGGAAAAAAAGTGAACAGAAATTGCTGCAGCCCTTGGTGTGTACACATAAACTAAACTAAACTTTCCACCAGGTGCAGGTTGGGAAATAATCTCAAAATGAATCTTGCTGCCGTCTCTTAAATAGTGAGTGACCATACGAGTCTTTGCAAAATCTTAAAAACCCTGTGACTTTTTGACACACTTTAGATGTGAGGGTGTCCGACTTTAGTCTTTTAAAATTATTTCAAAGTTGTCCAGTTTATGGTAGAGATATTAAGATACCTGCAAGTAAATGCAAACCAGGTGTAAATGAAGTCTTTGTACAGAGTGATTAATGATTATCATTATGAACAGCTTATTTTATTGCAGAAAATAGTATTGGATAATTATTACAATAAGAAGATCAAGAAGAAGTCTTTTAAAAATGAATTCAAAGGAAGCTTTAGTTCATCTATAGCAATTCCTTACATTGTAAAAAAAAATGCAAGAGCTTGCATCACAGAGTGAGTATGTAGTCACTTTCTGATGCAAGCCTTTTCACTATGCCATTTCACAAAGCCATGGAGACTCATTGACTCATGTGATCCATTTCTCTTCACAACCTAATGTCAAGAGCACAGCCAACACTCTGGGGACTAACACTTTGAACCTGACTTTGTACAGTGCTGCTGAGCCTCGGCCTATCGTGATTTGTGTGCCTGATCTGATGTAAGCCTATTCACAGACACTGTCGTCTCAGACAGAGAGACTTTTCCTTTCTTTGGAGCGTCTGATTGATATCTCACTTATTCTTTCTTCAGTTACTGTATAATTGTATCTATCTCGTAATGATCCAATGGAATCGAGTCTTGTTTAATATGGTATTAACCAATCAGAGGTGTTATGTCATTGCAGAACAGAATTTTCTTGCACACCTCCTCCACAGACAGTATGAAAAATAGATAAATAGCTCACTGCAATGGCAAATTCAGACTCCTTCAATTAAATATTCGACCGAGATAGACTATGATAGATCTCATGCAAGATGCACACGCATGACAGTTTGCAACCCTGCTATCATTCTTTGTAAACAATACAACATCACCATAGCAAAACATAGTCAGCAGGAAACAAACAGACACGGGGAGAATGTGCAAAATCCACATAGAAAGGGCAACAGATTCAAAACTTGTGAGGCAACAGTGCTAACTCCTGCACCGCTGTGCCACCCTCCAAGTGACTCTGGTAAGATAAAGTGATCGTAAGTTATATTCCTCATGAGGCCACTCCGTTACCTTGTCACAAATCCCCAGCATGCTTTAGTGCCCGAGGCTATCTGTTGATAATTCATTGGAGGATAGGGCTGGACTGCTGTGGGTGAGCACAAAGCCAAAGAATAGACATCTATACTAGTTTTTAAGGCTCCTTAACCCAGTTGGTGGTGGTATGAAGGAACAGAAGGCTTTAAAGATGAAAAGCAAACATATAGTTTGAGGATTTCAAACTAAATGAAACTTTGTCAAGTTTGAGAAGTCCCTCAACAAGCATGGAAGCCAACTGGTGCGATTGGTATGGACAGCAAAACTTCAATGAGAGTGTCATTTTATTTTTTCTTCTCTTTCTCTGGTCCCCTTTTCTTAAATCCATAGAGGCTCATGACTGCCAGGACAGAGAACTACAAAGACTCAATGACCCAACATCCTGTGAAGAGGATGAACAGTCTATTAATCTTTTAGTTGCATGATTCTTGGCGTGAAGCAAGATGGGTAAAAAAAACAAAACAAAAAAAAAAAAAACTGTGATGATAAAACATTGAATTAATTAGCCACTTTAATTGTGTGTTCTCCAACTCCTATTCTCTGCGGGCATAATTAAGATGTGTTTATTTGGACACAGTTTGCTCTTCAAGGAGGTAACACAGCTAATTGGTATTATACTCAAGTCACGCGTACATTGCAATTATATCAACTAGCTGCTGCTGCTGCTGCTGCTGCAGGAGTCACTCTGTAGAGCTGGCATCTCCAATTACTGATTTAAAAGATAAAATTTAGGACATATTCTAATGGATTTGTAAAAGCAATAACATTTAAGGGGGGGGGGGGGGGTTGTATATAGTCTCTTGGGAGGAAGGAGGGGGTGGAAAATTCAATTGACTCTTTCACCCTCCCTACTCCCCGAATCAGTTCCACTGATTCTTCCAATGAGGAAGCTTGGGTGGGTGGGATATTATTTTCCACATGACGATGTTGCATAATTATACCCTTCCTTAACAGATTAAGCCTCGAACAGCAAAAGGCATTTCTCTTGCCAGATGTTCTGCAAAGTTAAATCTTAGCAACACCGAGATTATTTAAGCTATGTGTGACACCTCAGCTTCTGTTTTTCTGCAGAAGATAGAAGATCAACTTTCACTTCCCCTTTCCTGAGATCATTTCAAACATTTCAAACATTTATTGCACCTAAAGTTTATTAAAATCCTTGAGGGATGTTTTGTTTTCCAGGTGCTTGGGATCTTAAATAATTCTCCTAGCCTTATGTTAGCTAAAGGCTAGTCTTTAAACAGACCCTAGACATACATTCGGACTGTTTCCTCTAGACAGAGGATTCAGGGCTCAAAAGGGCATTAACTTCACAGTGTTCCACAATCTGATGTATTTCTGAATGAAAAAGAATATGTGAGCGGGGAATTGATCAAATCCTTTGATTGGATTGGCGTAGTTTAGAGAATAAATTGATTAAATCCTTTGATTGGATTGGCATAACTTAGCGAATACAGAGCCGAGGCACTGATGTCACTCCTGGACTAGCCAATATTTTCCAGTGCTGTAGTGTGGAATTTATATTTACCATCAACTCCTGCCTCATAACATCATCAGGTCGGCAGCGGAGGAGTTTTTACTCCAAAAAAGTGTTGAATTAAAATGGATGGTGCAATGATGCTAATAAAATACCATGGCTAACTTCCTTTTGGACTCATTTGTGTTTTTTTCTGTCAGAGTTCAGCAGGCTTGGGGTGTTGTTTAGCTCAGCTGGTAGAGCAGCAGCCCCATGTACAAAGGCTCAGTCCTTGCCGTGGCGGCCCAGGGTTTGAATCCGACCTGTGGCTCTTTCCCACATGTCATTCCCCATCTCTCTCTCTCCCCACATTCCTGTCACTCTTCAAGCTGTCTCTGTCAAATAAAGGCCAACAAAATATCTTTAAAAAAAAAAAAGAAAAAAAGTTCAGCAGAGTTCACCAGAGTTACTCATCACAATAATTTTGTGCTGATTTACTTGGCCCTAAATTCAGTAATTGTTGCCAAATCCGATGGAATCTTGGCACATACTTGTCTGTGTTCTAAATGCTGGTATGAGGGGTCTCATTTATAAGCGTTGTCCATTGACCACCAAACAACATTTTTTTTAACCTCCACCTCGCCAGCCCCTTGACTTTTATGGTCCTTGTCTTCCTCTCTTTATTGCCATGATTCACCTCAACCATTTTTAGGTATCCATAAATGATAATATTTGTGTGGTGCTTTGTATTGTCCATTTAGGGTTCAATGTGGGCATATAGAGGATGGGATATGAGGTGATCAATCTTTTGTTGAGGAGACCAAGTGAGATGAACAAAACAAAGTTACTCCAATATTGTCTTTGTTCTTGATTTATTCAATAGAGTAAAAAGAAGTTAGGAAGACTATATGAGCACACAACTGTAATAATAGCTGTATTTATATAGCACTTTTAAAAAACAGAGTTTACAAAGTACTTTACAGAGCAGCAGACCCAACAAAAGGACACACAGGTTAAACAAATAGAAAAGTAAAAACATAAAACATACAGAACATTATTACAAAGAATACGACCCAAAGAATACCATGTATTTCAGCTGAATGGTCAGAGATCCTCACACACACAAAGTGATTTTAAGTCTGACAGAGAAATAAAAGTTACATACATTTTTACAGTTCCTGCCTGGCATCTGATGTGGTCAGAAACCTTCAACTTGGTTACAAGAATCTAATGTTCAGTGGTTTCTCATCCTAACAAGTGAATCTTTCTATAATGGGAATCTGACTCTTATCTTTAGCCTTGACGGTTATCACAACGACTCTTCATCCTCCTCTTAGTTTGCTACCCAACTTTCGGTGGGCACTTGTAGCAAGTTGTGAGAAAGAAAGGTTGCAAATTGTAGTCACAAAATACACAGACCATGGCAAAATACAATTCAGTTAAAGGTTAATAGTGTAATGGATACAATTTTTCACCAGACCTGCAAGTGTGGATCCTGTGCACTGTTTGATAAATGGGACCCCAGGGTTTAATCTATATGGAGTGAGCAATACAACATACAACAGGAACACTGAATAAGACTGTGTTCTAATGCTAATATCTTTTTGTTATTTCTGTTATTACAAATGTTCAAATGCTTTTACTTTTTGAACAGAACCTGGAAGTTCTGGTATAATTTGGGATAATTTTTGGGTCAGTTGGTCATAGCAAATCATATTTGCTTGGATAAATATATGTATACACCACTTTCAGAATGTACCATAAAAAAAAACATTTCAATATTTTACAAGTGGAAGGCATTAGACAAGGCATTACAAAAATCCTTAAAACATAGATCATTTTATTCATGGAGACAGAAACCCTGATATACTTGTCTAATTAATAAAGAAAAAGATTTAAATTTGATTTTGGTAATTTCACTGTCTTTACATAACTTCGATTGACCTATCTACTTTTGCCAGCGAGAACATCTCGATCACACATTTCTCACACAAACACACACAGCTCTATTCTCCTCAAGCTACAGCTGTAATTGACACAAATAATACAGTCAAAGCTTCACAATAGAGACAAATAAGCCAACTAATTAGAGCACAAATCCCACAGAAATATCTGCTGAAGAGATAATTTGTCAAAACACAAAATACTTCTTGTCATTTGCTGTTTCTGGCTTGAAAACAAGTTTTTGAGCTATTGTTGCTGAAATGTGTTTTGACTCCCTCTTGATCGCTCGCTGCACCGTTTTCAATCACTGAGCAGTTAAAAATACAATTAGGTGGAGAAGGGGGATTGGAAGTAGACGATCCCATGCACAGGGCGATTTTGTTTCAAATGTTCTAGTAATCAACAAAACCAACAACAACAAAAAAGAAATCTTGCAACTTTGCAAGATTTTTTTTTTTTTTTAATCCAGAGACGTTAGTACCAGCGTGCATAATGATTGAGTCTTTGGTATTTATAAATACTTTCAGCAAACCCCACAAAAATATTATTGTGTTCAACAAAAGCATATGAATCACAGCATTAAGACAAGTCTTCAAGAGCTTTCTGTTTCATAGAACTATGAGAGCTATAGTTCACTGGATATGAATGTATTTTCTCTTGATGTTCATATACTATGAGTAATTTAGTCTTCTGAGACAATATTAAAAGAAGCAACACATGGATTTATTATGAGAATTAGAAAAAAAAAAAACTCTCTAGAATTAGGCCTATAATGTATTGACAAAATCACAAGGCTTCTACTTGAAGAGGGGATTTCTGTTTGCTTGATCTTTGCTTTCAAAAGAGTCTGTGCCTGATTTTAAGGCATTTTGTCAAGTTGCACACTGAAGACTGTGCAATGTAGTTTTCAGAAAGAGAGGACTTATAAAATAATTATTTCAAATACTTGAAACTGCATGAATAAATATACTCTAATTAGCCCGTAGAGGTCAAGTGTACCAACAGAGATTTTTGGAAGATGCATCTCTGTGTTCGAAACATGGTTGGGGGGATTGCAGAACCACAGTGAAACAGTGATTCTTTTATTTTAAAAATGGATGTAGTCCTCCACTTGAGGCCATTTTAATATTTAATGCAAATTTAATGTAACAGACTTTGTTTTTTATTTTTTATTTTTTTATACAGATCCACAGTGGTGAATGAAGCAGCTGGTGAACATATCTGAAATGAAGAGACCCGATGAAATGACATCTAGATAGCAATAGCATCTGTTTAAAGCTTTGAAGGCCACAGTTTGAACATCATAGTTCCTCTCATTTTTCACATATCTTCTGCGTCATCTTCCCACAGCCTTTGTTTTTCCTCAGTTCTTTGGTCGACCCGATTCGACCCCACCCTGTCCCCAACTGCTAGTGATTTTTTTTTTTTTTTTTTGGAAACAGATATCATTCCCCCGATCCGTCTTTGTGATAAAGACCAGAGGATACTGCTGTTTATTACCATGGTAATGAGGAGTCACACTTAGAGAAGATGGGGAATTTTATAAATCGTTGCCATGGCAATTTATCTATTAGCTGTAAGACTTTGAAATACTTGTAAATAATTTTTTTTTAGGAAATTCAATTCATGTCAAAAACATAACAATGGAAGAGGGGGAGGCGTCTTGCTCATGTTATGATTTATTATTCAGTGGATCTTTCAAAATGCCCCCCCCCCCCACCTTATTTTTTATTCTCAGAACGACAGTGTGAGATTAATTGTACTTAACTGGGAGAGCAGAGTACAAAAGTGTGTGTGTGTGTGTGTGTGTGTGTGCAGAGGCAGTAATGTGGTTGAAGTCTGAAGACTTCCAAGTGAAGGACAACAAAGATCAGCATCAGTCTTTAGGCCAGGCCCACTCAGCTCTTGAAGAAAAGAGCTTTGCGGCCTCATTGTATGTATCATTCCTTGCACATAATACTCTTACTCCTCTCTCCAGATAACACCTCTGCTCGTCTTTATCTCCTCCTTATTTCAAACTCCATCCACTCTTTCTTGTCCTCTGCCGATCCTTTCTTGAACACTTTGCATCCTTTCCTCTGATCCCACCTCTCCTCCCATCCCTCATAATCTCCTCTCCTCTCTTCTTCGATCGCTTCTTCAGTCCGCTACTTTCTTCTCTCATCTGATTTCATTTCCCCTCTTTTTTTTACCTTTCACTTTTCCTCTTCCCCTCCTTTCATCTCCTCTCCTCTACACATTCTTCTGAAGCATTGCATTGCCACATATACACTCCTACTTTTTGCTGATCTTTTTAATCTTCTTAACCCATTTGCATATTCACGCTGTAATTTTCCTCCCAGGTTGCATTTAAATAATACAAATCCAGTCTATATTTGTCAGCTGTGAGACTATCCTATATTTATGAATATAATTGAACACATTCCAGCCGTCAGAAGATGATGCCAAGGGGGGCGTAAGAACAAGGAGTCACATCTGGAGGCCCACTTTTCTCAACCTCGTTTATTCTCCTCTGAAACCGAAGCATCACAGCGAGAGCCACAGTTCGATGCCTCACTGCTCAGGCCTCATTCATGTCTTTTCTTTCATTTTGTTGTTGTTGTCTTTTACATTGTTCCTTTGAATAAGTTCACATTTCCATCACCAACAGAAGTACGTCTTCCTTTCTTCCATGGCTTTGCATGTGTTGACTGTCTCACTTCCTCAAGGTTCATTAATTTGGTTTCAAGGGTGCTTCAACAGAGCGGCATCCTCTTTCTCGCTGTTTCTGTTTTCTTCTGTCTCCCTCTGTAAGTGGGTCAGATTCACAAACCAGTGAACCACTTTTAATACTTCATCTGCGGTTATGAATGAGAGGATTCATCAGCGTGATTAATCAATCCAATAAGTACCCCTTCTCTGATGACATTAGTGATAAAAATTGAATGTTTTCACACCTCATGCATGTGTGTCTGTGTGTACTGTCTGTGTATTCTCTCTTTTTCTCTTTGTGTATGTGTGTTTGTGAAATCTGAGCGGAGGTGGAGAAAGCACAACCCTCAGAGATTGTGATCTGATATGTATCCTTTGAAGCTGTGTTCTTGTAGTAACTGTGGATAATTGATCCATGCCTTTGATTCCAGCTCCATGTTTCTCCATGGCTGAAACCATCATTTCATGGGATGTGTGTGAAATCCACGAATTGAAGTGAGAGGACCTATTAGAAGCTTTGAAGCTGACATGATGATTGCCCTCAAAAGGAGCTTGTTAAGATCATAAATTAAATCTCCAACATTCATGAGTCATTTGTGTACACATGCTCAGGGCTTTGCACAAACAAGTTTTAACTTAGTATTTGCAATCCCTGGGATAAGGTAGAATTGAAACCAACCCGAAGGTTACATTCAACTGGCCGGCGTAGTGTGCTTCCTGATGACACAACATTGTGCTACAGCAGACTGTAGCTCCAGCTTTTTTTTCTTTTTTTTTTTGCCAGAGATCTGCACTCTGCTATGTTCGTGTCCATTTGTGGCCAAGTTTTATTCACAAACTGTTACCAAAGAGTAGAGTAATTTCACACCTTCAAGTGCTGCTGTCAGAAATCAGCAGCAGGAGATTAGCAGCGTCAGTAGTTGTATTTAGGGGACCCAAAATGAAAATATTAATAACAATGCATCATCAGAGCAGAGCTGGTCTGTGACAGAAATAAAGAGGGAATGGTTTGGCATGAAGTTAGATGCTAAAAAACCTCTTTCTAAAGCAAATCAGTCCATGACTAATATGAGAGGCGCTGTCAGTCACTGAGATATTAGGCTGTAGGTGCTGTTACACTGCTGAGTGCATAAGAGGATGATACAGGACAGCACCCTGCATAAAAACCCTCAGCCAGCTGAGAGACTTTTATGAACAAATCCTGAACTGTATGAGTTGCTGTGCAGAAATATGCCAATGAAGATCATAAAATCTAAAACAGCCTTTAGTAAATTGGCATGCCATTATGATGATGATCTGGTGAAGGGAATATTAATTCAAAATTTTATCGCAGTTCATTTTTTTGTCATATTTAAACTCTAAAGTGATTCAGGTTAAGGCATAAGTCCAGGATAAGTGTCTCTCCCCTGTGGAGAAAGGAGTGTGGAGTGGAACACTCGTGAATTTAATTCATACCAAAGAGAATATTTGATGTAGGAGAAAACGCATGAATGCCACAAATTCTCTTAAATCATTCATATGTGCCACATAGGAACAAATCTGTTGGAGTGGTTCTTGAATGAGGCTCAATGTCAAGGTGTTCTGGTGGTGAAATTTCATACAAAGTCAATAATAATAATAATAATAAACTAGAATCCATTATTGGTGGCACAAACTTTCAAAAAGTTGAAACGTTTTTTCATTCTTTTGATCTAACTTCATGTACCTCTACTGTACTGTTAGTAAATGTTCCGTTAGGGAATCACCAGGCCCAGGTGCTTCCAACCAGGATGATCATGGTACCTGCTGTGCTAAGGAAACACAATATAAAGGTAAGGAAACCAGAAGACCGTCGCATATCCCTCCACAAGAGTCCTGAAGGGAATCCCAGCATCAAAATATTATTACAATCATACAAAGTCCTCTACCAACACAAAAAAACAAACAAACAAAGAAAACACTGGCTAACCCATTACATTACCAGACATTTGTTTCTTTGTCAAAAAGCACACATTTGAGGTGAACAAGGGACCCACTCCATCAGTCCAACATTCTTTGCACAAAATAGACAACCTTCCTTTGCATTTAGCATGAATACACTACGGGTCTAAAATACAAAACAAAAAAACAAAATAAAAATGTTACAGTGACATACTTCCAAGCTGATTGTTTGATCCAACTCCTGTCTTGGAGGCAGCTTTGTACAGGGAACAGAGAAGAAGAAAACAAATTGCAAATATTATACAGCATGCAACGTGCAGTGGTTAGCACTGTCGCTTCACAGCAAGAAGATTCCTGGTTCGAATCTCAGCTGGGGCTTTTCTGTGTGGTGTTTGAATGTTCTCCCTGTGTCTGCATGGGTTCTTTCCTCCCACAGTCCAAGGACATGCACTATATAGATCAATTGGTGCCTCTAAATTGCAAATACGTATGAATGTGAGTGTGAATGATTGTTTTGATCTCTATGTGCCCTGTGATGAACGCATTTATAAGTCAGTTGGGATAGGCTCCAGCCTCCCGCGACCCTGATGAGGATATGGAGATGTTACAGAAAATACAGCATTCAAGTACATAAAAAAAAAAAAACAGCAATATAAATGTCCCAGAATGTCTTTTGTCTACATCTAGAACAGAGAAGTACGCCTCAGCCTTCAGTCCTGACCTGAAGACCCTGACCCCAGTCCAAATGAGACAGACTGGGCTATAAACCAACTCTGCAGCAACGGTGGACAAGGCATGGAAAGAAGAATCAAGCTGAAAAAAAGTCTTTTGTGTGTGTGTGTGTGTGTGTGTGTGTGTGTGTGTGTAAGAGAAATTCCTCTTTCGGATAATGTTAATTGTTTGTTTCACAGCGTAGGTCGTAATCTTGCTTTTATACACTCACACATACACACACATATTCACACAGTCAAACATACATACATGCAGACATGCACACATGTTGACAGAAACAAACACGCCACCCACGATAGTACGCGCACCTACACACTGTGCACATCGATTCAGTGGGCAGAGTGGAGTAGCCCCTTGACACTGATCTATAGTCAGCGATTCATTACTCCCGCTAATGAGTGAGGTGAGATTGCTGCTCTCAGAGCAACTCCCCACTACACCACTGCAATGCTGCAGCAAATTATTTCCAGTGCAACTCTTACAAACACACGACACACAGACTGAAGCATGGAAAAATCCTTCCATCACCTGCCACATTGTTTGCTCACTTTATTCCCAACCCCCCCGTCTCTTCTATCTCCCTGCAGACATACATGTGCTTGTCTGTGTTTCAAATCACGCGTGATGGTGCAGCACGCGCTATTGATCAATATTGAGAATGCAGTTATGGGGCGGTTAAGCTGACAATTGTCTTCAGAGAAGGTGACTGGTCATGCACATGCTCTTCATATGTCTATTATCACTCACTGGGGAAATCAACAGATGAAGACACAGAAGAGACAAAGAGCACCTATCTATGATTATTTCACCCATTTATTGAATCTTTAAGAGTTAAGTGGTCACACGTACACGGGGTGAAGACACTGCTTATTTAGAACATTGACCTCTTTTTAGCTCCACTCAGAGCTACAGCACAGAAACAGCCCTAAATTGAGCTGCAAAGATTAAAGGTGGCGTGTTTGTTCAAAAGAAGGGATTCAAATAAGAAATCTATAATAACTGTATGTGTTTATTTTCATTGCTGGCTCAGGATCTCAATAAGCTAAATTCATAAATTCAGGCTGTCATGCTTCTGATTACATGCTACACCCTCATGTAAAACAATAGGATGATACACACCAACCTCTGGCAGTAGATGGAGATTGCACAGCAGGAACAATGCACGCTAGCTAATCGTGCATAGGTAAATATGTGTAAACTAGAATTTGGCAGGCAGAAACTGGCAGCTATATTAATGACCTGCGGGCTCAGTATTGAATAAGAAGGAACTAACATGTACACCACTGACATTTCACAAAATATGATGCTGGGACAGCAGTAGTCGAACTTTTTTAATGAGTATACTGTTTTGCACTATTGAGTGGGCTTACATGTTACAGAATAATATTATCTCCACATGAGGTATGCTGTAAATTGATTGTCACTTTCACTGTGGAAAGAAGGATAGACCGTCTACTGAATATTCTTAAATAATTTGTATCTGGGTGTATTTTCAAAAGGAAAAACTGAAAAAAAGGAAAAAAAAAAAAAACAACAACTCATAGATGTATCTAAATTGTAGCTTTTTTTTCTCCCTAAAAGCTCTAACTACGGAACTGGAGAAAACAACTTGTGCTTCAAATAAAGTAGATGGATCGCTCTTCAAACTGCACATACCAGCTCTGTTTGCATGTAACAATTGTTTTCATAATTACGTTGTGCTAACAAATGGTATTCCTGGATTGATTATGTTCACATAAGATTTCTTTGAGTGAGTGACACATGCTGGACTCACAAGGTTGAGGTGGATAAGTTTTTAAGCTTTCTCGTTCAGCAGGTTTGCATAGATCATGGCCAAACCTACATTGTTTGAGCCTGCTGCTGTGGTCCTTGACGGCTTGACGTCAACTGCAAATACTATTAATATGATTATGTTTATTACTACCTTTAGTCATATTTCCATTAACGTTTATAGTTACAGTTAACTGGTCACAGCAGATGGCTGCCCACCAATTAACTTCATTTTACTCAAGGTTTCTGCCTGTTACAAGGAACTTTTTCCATACCACCGTCACCAAGTGCTTGCTCCCAGTGTCTCTATAAATAATTTTATAAAGCGTACAGTCTAGACCTGCTCTATATGCAAAGTGTCATGAGATAACTTTTGTTATGATTTGGTGCTATATAAGTAAAATTGAACTGATGATGGGTGTACAAAGTGCAGGACAGTGACATCCAGAGTCCAGGGTTTGCGTCTACCAGTTGCTGGTTAGGTTTAGGGAAGCAGGAACAGCACCTTAGTTAAGGTAAGTGAAACATCGTGATCAGTTAAATATTAATAATGCGGTGACTGGGTATTGTAAGACTGCAAGACTGGTGGAAAACAAACACGTTAACATTTTAGTCATTTAGATTTTTATCCCTCATTATATGGAAGATAATCGGCATTAGGTTTCCTTGACAACGTAGTTGCTGCAAGCGTCATTTCTAGGAGAAAGGGATGCATGTATAGGACTTTTGCATGAGCTTAACAGACTGTAAACTTGAGCTTCCAATGGCCATTGGAAACATTTGCATATATAAAAGTTTGGAATCATCTGTCATATTGATGTTTTTCTTCTTCCCTTCAATAATGGCTATTTTACAGATAAAAACACTATAATCCAGACACCAAATGTATTATTTACTTTTGACATCGTTTTGGCCCAAAAGCAGAATAATTAAAACTTCCATTTAGTTGATGTTCCCGCAGTGTTGCAGGGCAGATTATTGTTGTAACCCTTCAATTTTTAATTTGTTTTCCAGTCCAGAAAGCCATAAGTGACCTGAGATCATTATTGAACCACACGATGCAATTGAGGTCTCTAAACATTTTTCTTTGGGCCCTCTGCAGTCTACTCAGTGGTCAAATTGAACAAGTTTAAACTGTGATTTGTCAGTTCAGAGTATGTTTAGCTGATATTCTGAGATCCAGTTACAATAGTGCTAACCATAGATCAAAGCAACACGCCTGTTCATTCCATTTCCAATTGAAACAGCAAACTTTTTTTTTGATCTACAGCATTAAAAAGGCAACGTCATCATTTATATGAGCTGTTTTGTGAGAATGGCTACATCTGTAGAAGGTACTAAAGTTTTACTTTACATTAGTATTTTTTTCTCTTAGTTACACTATTTTACTGTAAAAACAGTTGACAGCAAACATAACATGGTTACAGACCTCTGAATTGCTGTTGATATCTCTATTTCAGAAATTATATCTTGAGTTGGAAAACCCACTGACCCAATCAAAGCTTTGTACACAGGACTGAAAATAAGGGCATCATCTTCCTGTTAAAGAGCCAGAAAGTGTTGACAAAAATGGCCTTAAGTGTAGATTGTACTGTACAGAAAAGGCAATTCTCAAATCAGCATATTTCTTTAATTGACATACTTGTTTGACGACAGATTCATCAATCACTACTGACTGGTTACAGAAAACAGCTGAAACAAATCTGATGTCAGACTGAAAAATGATGTGAAAATGAAATAGAAATTCAGTCTGATTAGTTAACAAAGAATCTGTCAAGAATGCATGAAGTGATTAAAATATACAATTAAGAAAGATGGTGGGACAACAAAACAGACACAGACACAACATAAGACAAAGAGAGCACGTGTGATCAATTCCATATTTGATTAATTGTGTGCGCTGTTGAAGTGACAGCTAAAAGCGCATTTTCTCTGATCTGTGTTAGAGCACCGTCCATGATTCCTTATTTAATGAGGCGGCTCTAGGTTTTCTTTTAATCACTCCAGAGAGTAAAGCCTCGTGTTTCTAGATCCATAACCTTAGGACAGACATGTTCAAATTTACACAACTGATTCAACTGAGATCACGAGAATAAAGGTGGATATTTGCTTAAAGTTCTTCATAAGCTGCGGGGAGGTACATCTCTCAAACAGGCATTTCTTTTTACATGAGATAAAAAGAGAGCTGAAAAAAGGTCAGATTTATTTAAATTAGAGGTTTTCTGGGACTTACTGAGTGCTAACACAGACCTTTTGAACTGACTAATTAAAGTCTACAGTGAATTCAATTGTTCTTGAATGATCCTTTATAGGGACTTCTTGCATTTGTTGGCCCCTCTACACCGAGATCAGCAGGTCAGCTACAAAACTTCTTTATACATGCATGAATGAATATGGTGTAAGTTATTTGTTATCATCATGGAGGTGATTTACTCTGAAGCTACAGTAATGTGCATGTTAGCATGGAACTAATGTTGACCCTTTTGTTCTTAATTGGTTCTCATTAATCAGTTCATTTGTGTTTGATAACCCGGTCAGCGTGTTATGAATACTGATCAGTGTTCAATATTTCGCTCTATCATTACTGATTTCATCATGTTACATTAGATATTCAGGAGTTAATACTTGCTTAACACAGTAATAGACTAATCATCGTTTACTGTGGTATAATTAGTTAGTGAAGTGTAGATTTATGAGCCGAGATTGTTTGACTGTTTCATAGTGTTGAGCAGCCTCTAAAAAAAGTTGGTGATGAAAGCAGTTTAAAGCAGTGCTTCTTTAAAAATCTTCTTTTAGACATCTGATATTGACCAACTAGTCTGGACACATTCATAAAAGATAAAAGTAAAGGTTTACCCTCCCACAGTTAGCCAGGAATGGATTTAGACACATCTTTAAACTCATATTTGTATTTCGATACTGTCTGATTGGTAGCATAACCATTACGCATAGCTGTGGTTATTTATACTGCCCATATTATCATTGTTTCATTATATATATAATCAGACAATTAGTGAATCAGAAAGTTTTATTGGCTAATTGGTGTATATATGTATTTATAAGTGTTTTTCATTTCCGCTTTATCATATCATGTAGACATAGAAACCATGTGGAGGTGTGTTTATTCTCACTGCATGATCTGGTGTTATAAACAGTATATGATGTTGGAAGTAGCCTGTGCATGGTTTTTGTGCACATCTAACACTTATATGTCTCTAATTAATATGAGCTTATTTTTAGTTTTTTTACTTAACGGACCATTTTATTGCTGATGATGACGAGTGAGTGATGAGTAATTGTATATTTGAAACATCCATCTAATGGGTATTTCATTCAGTTATGCAGTTAAGCACTGTACGCCTCTGTATGCGTGTATGTAAAATGTAAGAAAATGAACTGAATACAGCAGAAATGGCCTTTTAATGTTATAAAAGAAAGAGGAGCAGGAGTGCAGACAAAGAGGATGAAAGACTGATGGTTCCTGTTCCTTAATAAATCATGTCAGAATGAAACAAGAGGAAACAAATCTAAAAATAAATACGTTAGACACTCCAGCTCCCACGAAGAATTAGCTACATAATATGTGACCTTACTCTTTCTCCCTCTCGCTCACACACACACCAACACCCAAACCAAATACACCAAAACACAGACAGAGCTGACATTTAAATGAATTCAGGCTCTGTCTATTCAGATTGTGCCTGACGTCCAAACCCAAAAAAACATTCAGAAATCTTGCCAGGTAATTTCATTTGCAGTTTAAAGAACCTAGCATAGCTACTAGACACACACATGGCAATATTCAGTTATTTCATATTTAAGACAGGACTGCATTTCCAAAATAGCTACAATGGAATTTGACAGACAGCCATCAGATTTTGGTGTCACTTCTTTAGTTGAAGGAGCAAGAGTTGTTTTTCATCACTTACTGTAGTGGTCATGTCGTGTGGTCTGGATCTATTGATAGCCAATGAGTCTGCCCTGAGATGTCTCAACCTCAGATGCATCTGCATTCTCCCTGATTACTTTCCATATGCTTCTCAAGGCTTCAGAGTTTTACAAGCAGTCCCTCTGTCAGTTTTACTTGTTCTAATCTGTGAGTCTGACAGCTTGAAGTTCTCATTTATAGTTCTTTAAGTCTTTATTGGACTGACTGCCTGTTTGACCTGTTCCCTGCCTCTGTACCCTTGGCCATGTCAGGTTCCAGCCTGTTTGGAGTCCCTTTTGGACCATTATTAATATTTTCAATTACTGGTCAATGATTTTAATCTCGTCATGAGCAACGAGTTGAAGAGCTCACCGAAGACCTGTGAACGTCAGTAGAGAATCGTGTGTCCACAGCCATGTCAATAAAAATATGTAACCCTCATATGTTTGTGTCATCATTACTGCTGATGAAGTAGAAATAGAAATGTTTGTGCTAACCTGACAGATGCCAGCTTATTATGTCACAGTTCAAAATAACACAGTAGAACCCAAATACAGAGGCAAAGGTACAAATTATACAAGTTTTTCCTTGTAAAGTGTACAAGGATACAAACAGCCACACAAGGTCCAAAAGGACTAGACTGAGGCAGAATGCTGAAAAGTTGGAGTTGATGAGGGAATAATAAACATTTGAGTGATGATGGTTAGCAGGTGAAATCATTCTGTAATCAGAAGACTGGCTGGAGGTCTATAATGATCAGAGAGTGAGCAGAGTTAAAACATGAGCAAATGACAAGCCACAATGAATGAATACTGACATATCAAAGTCATGACACTTTATAATGTAGTATTATTTGGAAAGATAAATGACAAAGGGGAAAAAAATAATATCAAACAAATTAACTTGCCAGCAATGATTTAATATTAGCAATGATAACCCATCCATCCATTTTCTGTAACTGCTTATCCTTAACAGAGTCATGGGGAGCTGGAGCCAATCCCAGCTGACACTGGGTGACAGGTGGAGCACATCCTAAACAGGTCACCAGTTCATCACAGGGCTGACTAGCAATGATAATATTGCAAAATATTATATGAATAATAAACATGCAAAATTTGAATAATATTAAAGATGAAAGTAGTTGATTTGATTTGATTGATTCGAGGCATCGTAGAGATCCTATGAGAGAAACCCATGTGACTGCCGTCTACCAGACAGTTTCAAAGAAGCTCTTTATATTAATAATGAATCACATGGCTACTTGTATGTGAAAGGGATCACTGGTGTCAAAATCACTGGTAATTATGACCCAACATTTCATCTTTTAGCCTTCTTTTCTTTTTTTCTTTTTTTATGTACTCTCAGCCATTTTCAGTGCAGACTGTCTGCTAACAAACACACTAAAAAACAGACAAGTTGGTGAACATAGTGGAACATTTAGCTGCTAAGGAGCCAAATATTTCCACAAGGACATGGTGGAGACTAAATTCAGAGTTAATAATTCATAAATTAAAAGATAAAATAAAGAAATTAAATTATAATTCATTTGTCAGATTACCTGAAAAAAAAAATTGTGTAGAACTTGTAAAACATGTAGCAACTGCTGCTAACATGTCAGTCATATCAATTTCATCAGTGTTGTGTTTAAAGCTTTCCAGTGCCCCCAAGTGGGCATAAAAATCAGCTAATGCAGGTTTAAATATTTCATAAAGCACTTAGACCTATAACATAAATCCTGTTCATCAAAAGGAGCTTTAGTCTACTATTTTACAACCTATGCTCATTTGACACATGCTGTTTTTCTTTGTAGCCTACCTCCGCCCAGTATTCAGTCTCTAGGCTACACTCTTCAGTTGCCTTGAGTCTTTTCCACAATCTGCCTGCTCCTTTTGGTTTCCAGTCTGTTCTCCCCTGCTGCAAGCCGACCTTCTCCTGTTGAGGTCCAGCCCTGCAACTCCTTTTCATTAAAATCTCTTTCACCTTACCATCTGTCTCAGCCTCATTGTATCTGCGTATTTGTGTCCGGTTCCTAAATAAAATCCTTGACGCTACTGAACCAACATTCAGCTCATACAGGGAGAAATACACAAGGCTTCTCCAAAGACAGGAGCCTTCATAGACCAGGATACATTGCAGAAACAAGACATACTGTACTGCACTGGGTCTTGTGTGTGGGGGTGAGGGAACAAAAACCTTTTCACCAAAATCCAGCTGAAAGTAGCTCCAGGCTTGTTCTCTGGGGTAGCCACAAGGCATCAGGGGGAATGTAAAAAATCACTAACTGTAAAGTAAACAAGGAAGGTTGGTTCTTCCCAAATTGATTACATATAATACAGCCGACTGTAAGAGTAATGGAGATTGCTTTAAATACATTGGTCAAAGCAAACGGATACACTAAAAAATGTACCACAAGAACTGACAGAAACAGAATAATAAACAGAATGCAGGCTCGGTTAACAGTTACAGGGAGGTTGGGGTAAGTTGCAGGGCTGAAGAAGTGGATTATTCCATTAGACTGTTCTACTAATACAAGCATTCTTTCCTAGATTGGTTCTGGTACAAGGTTCCTAAAGCACTGGACCATGTGAATTCTGGATCAGTGTTTCAACAAGTACAAGTTAAACCATGAGCTTTGTAGTAAAATACCAATGACTACAACATATATTATAGTGGTGAGTATTGTGCCAATCTTCAGTGATGAATGGTAAATAGTTTATCTTATAAGCCAGAACTCAGGTTCAACACTTCTCTTTTAGTTTACTAACAGTTTTTTATATGATGATTCCATATAAATTTCTCATTAAACCAAATGCAAATTTAAGTATTATAACAGTTGAGATCATTATATCTGCTTTTAGCACTTTCCATCTGTCTCTTTCTTTTTCGATGTTAATTTGCAAAGGCAATAATATAAAGAAATGTTATAAGTGTCACCCACATTATATTTATCAGCATATTGAGAATGTTTTAATGAATGTATCTGCAGAAATGCAGTCATACTTAATATATCTTTTAAAAACTGGCAATTTTGTTGTCCCTACAGTATCCAGTACAACTAAATGGTTATCTTTAGGCACTCAAAGCATCCGGTTAATGTTACAGAAAGATCATTGTCTTGCCTGAATATGGAAAAGACAACACTGTCAATCACAGGACAGAACATATCTTTACTTTTTAAATATTTAACCAATACCACCATGTTTTCCTTTCCTTTTTTCTTTTTCTCACCATGGCCAAAATCTTTTAGCAGCCTAAACCTAATCACATAGGAGGAATTGGGGTGCAGACCATTACTTATCCTGTCAATGTGTTGATACAAACCAGAAACTTTAATCAACAAAGCCACTTCTCTCTCTGTATAACTGTTTGGTGTCTACATGTCCATTCTAATTTAGGTTCTTTGTGAGCAGAATTGTACAGCATGATAATGTTTTCTGGCTCAGACTAATTGGTCCAATTATAGACCAAACTGAGTCCCAGAAGGTCAAGGCCTCAGCTACCAATACCATCTGCTTATGGAACACCGTCCCAGTTTGGATCAGCTCGTCAATGTGCCTGGGGAAGACATACATGCATCCAGTACATGTACATGCCTAGAGAAGGCAAGCCAACATTTTCAGACATTCATTCGTATATTAGTGTAATCATTGAGTTTTACATTCTTCTGTCTTTAAAACAAGGGAATCAGTTAGTGGACTGACACAGCTCTGATGTCGAGTGTAAATTAGCAGTAATCTCATTGACTTGCTTCTGTTCAAACAAAATCTCCAATCTCCAAATAAACATGTGGAATTGACAGTTTTGCCACCTGGTGTTAGTGACTGTTGCTACATGTTCTGGTACCATTCTATTCAGCCAGCTGGCTTCTGAGAGTCCTGTTACATATTTGCCAAATACTGACAGACAGCGCTTCAATATGCCATTAGAGGATCATGTCACACTGAAGTCCATCTTGACTAAGAATTTGTATTCTATAGCTGCCAAGTTGGAAAACCAGGTTGCATCAGGCACCTTACTGAGTGGAAAATATCAGGAACAGGTGTTTTTCCCAAAAGACATTTTGAAATGTCACAGCAGGAAAAGCACAGGTATAAATATTAAAATTAATGATGGCTGATTTCCATTTAGCTGCTTTAATTTCAGGGTCTCACATGCTGGTTCACTGTCACACTGTCGTGGTTAGACACTTGAATAGAACAGAGGTTAATGTTACCAGTAATACCTGTGATTTTCTTACAATGATATGTCAATATGTTGCACAAAAGGAACTTCTCACAGGTCCAGCAACATAAAATCCAATATTAACACTAATAAAAGTAAGTCTGAGTGCAGAAGGAGCAATGTACTACAAATATCTAACACCAAACAAATAACCGGCTAACAAGTAGATGTTTTGGGAAATATGGATCAGCAATGTCAAATTTTCAAGTTCTCAAGATTTCCCAAACTTCACATTCTGCTGCAAATTTAGCATTAGTTCGGCAATAATGCTATTTCAGGCTCATGTAAATAATGAAATGAAATGAAATCTTGTATCCCTTTGCACCTAAGACCAACCAAAAAACAAACAAACAAAAAAAACACTAGTTGTATGTTATATGTTTTGAATCTCCCAAATATTCCCAACAATGTTCTAAAGTAATGTGTAATTGTATTCAGGTAAAAGTGTTTTTTCTGTTTAGTGTAGCTGCTACAACTTTCAGTGACATCTGGTATGCCTTAATACGTCAGAGAGTGAGGAGTCAACAAGTCAAGTCAACATAACATGAATAAAACTTTAATACATTACCTTGTCCATGAATTTCTGTTGGAGTCACATCAGATAGAGTTTCATGCATAGACAGTATAAAACACTGACGTCGTACCCATGACATCACCCACAGGTTTCTGAAGAGTTGTGAAGCTCAGAGTGTGGTGGCTCTGGCCATCGCCATCTTGGCAGTCCTGCCTCCTGCTGCTGTGAAGTTGGGCATTTTAGTATGGGGACTTATGGAAATTGACTTGTTCTGTAGCCAGCCTCAAGTGGCCATTTGAGGAACTGCAGCATTTGGGATTTTTTCGTCACTGCACAGCCATGAGGGTTGCCACTTGGTTTCATGAGCTATAGTAGTTGTTTAACAATGAAGACAACAACTAGCATGAATCCACACTACTTCATGGCATCATCAAACTGTATCTTTTGTTAATGTTATGATGCCCGGCAGCATAAACTACATACGGTACATTTAAAGAAAATAAAAGACATGTTTTATGCATTCAAGATTTTTCCAGTCTGTTAATCAGAAACAAACTAGTGGAGGCCAGGAGAAGAAAGCATTTCTGCATAACCTATAGTTTAAGATTACTAGCTGTCTTTACACAGCGTTCTGTTTTCAGTCCTTGTTCTGCATTCTACACTTTCATGCACAGTACTGTATTTTGGCAGTGCTTAGAGCCCAACACACAAACTGTATTCATGAGAAAGAGAAAAGACTTGAAGTGTAAAAATATCCCAAGGGTCACAGCTACGTGCTTAAAGCACGAGTAAAATACGACACGCAGCCTGTGCAGACAGCTGTACTGATTAAAATTGAAGCATGTCTCTTCTGTGCATGTTAGACAGATGTTTCAAAATGAACCTGTGTAGACATAAGGCAGTCTGCAGCAGAGCAGTACAAACTTAAATTTCCTTAAAAAATTGTTTGCCTGAACCTTGAATGGTGTTGAACTGTTGACTTGTATGTCTATTCCATGAAAGTTATCCAAGGATGTTGCAGTTCTTGCTCAACCACTTGCGATTTGTCAGTTATCGCAAATCCTATTGGCAGACCTTTCAGTGTAAGCACATGACCCGTTCAGATAGATATTTCTGCACACATAGTGCGCTCGTTCATGCACAAATCTTTTTCTCTTAATCTCTCCCACTCATACATTTAAGCTGCTTCTCTTTCTCACACACACTGTGATTTCTTCATCATTCACCAAGCATCTTGCAATGTTGTCACATAAGCAGTCTTCTATTTATTCAAGGATGCCCTTAAATATGAGAGAATACGACACCCAAGACGTACTGCAATAACTGTTTTAATATCCTCTGTTGTGTCAAAGCTGGTGGATTTTATGAGCTCTGTTCCCCCTACCAAATTTTTTGGACCCAACTCAGTTAAAAAGCCCACAAACGTAAATTATGAAGCCCATTTTAAGGTAAGAGCTCTGTGGGATTTTACAGTTGAGGCTGCTTCGAGCTGTGTCCTTGTAAGAGGCAGGCATATTATGTGTGTGTGTGTGTGTGTGTGTGTTTGTGTGTGTGTGTGTAAGAGAGAGAGAGAGAGAGAGAGAGAGAGAGAGAGAGAGAGAGAGAGAGACGAAGTGAAAGTGTAAGTGAGACTTTATAAATACTCCTCCAGCCATACGGCCTGAGCATCGCCATGAAATGCACGTAGGGAATTTCTTCAAGCTTTTGTGCGATACTCTGATTTCTAAGTAAAGATCTCCTTTTATTTAAAGCAGGGCAGTAGTTTCCTTAAATAAATCTGTCTATAATGATGCAAGATTCACAGGACTACTTTTTTGCAAGCTCAGAGACCACCTAATAATAGATATTTTAAAGCTACATTGAGAACCGGATGTTTTACAAGCGAGTCTCAAAGAAAAAAAAAAAAAGCAAGACATCTTTAATCCTGCTGGAATGGACTTTACTAGACCACAACCAGAATAAAAAACACTCTAGTTCAAGTAGTGCTCAAAAGTGTGTGATCTGATTCCTGTCTCACAGTTTGTGCTGGTGTCAAAATGTGTTTTGTTGCGAGTGCAAACACGGCGTGTGTTTGTTTCCAGACTGCGACGGGTAAGAAGATAATCTACATATTTATGACTCTGTTTGATATCATTAATTTTATTTTTGATATATGCATTGGTGTGTGTGTGTGTGTGTGTGTGTGTGTGTGTGTGTGTGTGTTCCTGATTGATGTGCATTATACTTCATCTCAGCATAAACTGCGGGTGAAGATTAAAGGAAAATGGGGATTCAGCAGAACGCGCTTAGAGTTGGTTCGCACATAAGCAAGATAAGTGAAAACAAAAATGCACACACATGCACACAGTTACACGCACAGACAACACAAACACACACACACACACACACACACACATACACACATATGCAGTGACTGAATCTTTTTCACATTTGTTTCATCTGGCTGATCTGTGTTTGTTTTAAAATCAGAGACACTGCAGATGTCGGATAACCCTTGGCTTCTCTCCGTCTCTGTTTCTCAAATTTAAATGAGCTTCATCAGCATGAAATATTTCAGCATCTGTTTGCCAAAGAACATGGGGACAACCTGAACAACAATAAATCATTAAACACAACACCATCATAAAATCGGAATCAATTAATCAACAAGCAATTTATTATTATTTGTCTCTCCTGTCTCTGCTTAAGAAAAGAGGTTATTTATGTTTCTGTTCTATTTCTACCTCGGTCTCCCTCCCTGTCATCTTACTGAAACCTGCACATGGCAGTATCCATCATATGTAATCAGAGTATGAAATCCTGACTCTAGGGCAGCCATACAGTATGAGTCTTATCTAGACAGAAACCCAAACATAAATTGCATTTTAAATCAGAATCCTACGTGTGCTCGTTATGAACAGGGTATAACACATTAGCAGCAGCAGCCGGTATGTTTAAAAATGAATCTAAGAAATAAATTTAAAAAATATATCCTCTTTATTTGAATGAATGTTCTTTTCAAACAAGAATTTTGATCGTCCGCTGCTACTGTCACACAGTAAAGCCTTTGCCAGTTAATATTTCCATGATGAATGATGTCCATGATGATGAACTTTTAGAGGATTGGACCCAAAACAAATGAATTGAAGATGAACAACACCTGGCTGGATGTCAAGAGATAGAATCTTGAATGGTTGTTTTGTTTTCTGTGCAGAGAAAATGTGTCCTACTTGCTGAAGTAGCCTTGTGGTGACAGTGCTCAAGATGCCACGAGGATATGAAAAAATAAAATAAAGTTAGTTATAGAGTTTTTTTAATTCAACATTTTAACAAATGTCAGTCCCTCAAATTTGTTAGTCTAAATACAGGATATTCACAGGACATCTGACTTTCATGGCCCTGCTTTCTTTGGAATTTTTCAAAAGCCTTTTAAGTCTATTAAACATAAGCCAATCTACATCCAAACCACAAGTCCGTATTTCTCTTCTAACCTTGAATAATAACTACATTTGGATTTCATTCATATTCTGCTTCTAGAATTCGATTTCCTTTATTGTGGCATGCCACATTTCAGTGGTACATAAAGTACTTTTTTTTTTTAAAGATATTTTTTTGGCTTTATTTATTTATTTTTTTTTTTGATAGAGACAGCTGAAGAGTGACAGGAACATAGGGAGAGAGAGATGGGGAATGGCCACAGGTCGGGTTCGAAACTCTGGGCCGCTGCGGCAAGGCTTCGTACATGGGGCAGATGCGCTACCAACTGAGCTAATGGACACCCCATAAAGTACTTTTAAAAGCAGAAGTGACTATACATTTAAGTGGATTATGTGTAGAGCTTGAGCCATGATTTTATGCAGCTGAAAAAAAATTGCAAAAGAAATATTTTTGCAAGCAAACATTTTCAATGAATCTTATACTTCATTTAAAAGCAGTTTTTGCAATGTTTTTCTACATTCACGATGGCCTTTGTATAAAAAAAGAGTAAGGCTGCGTTCAGACAGGGACAGGCAAACCGGCAACCGGTGGTGGGGGAGTGCGGTGGTGGGGGGGTGAGGGGAGCTGAGGTGTGTTGGCGTGGGAGTGTCTATACCTGCTGAATGTAACCACTGTGAAACAATCAGGAAACAACTTTTTATTTCGCTGATTAATAACAGCTTTATCGAGGCTGGCGCTCGCTCTCTGTTGTTGTAACTCTATGTCTCTCTACCAAAGCTCTCTCTCTCTCTCTCTCTCTACGAATCAAATTAAACTTCTTCGTGTCTCTATTTTGCGGCGTAAATTGCGAGTCAGACTCAGATTTAGAAGCTGGTACATGAAATAAACAAAGTCAGAACACACACACAGGTAGATTATCAGAGTTTAGTCCGTGAATCCACCTGGATAGTCTCTGCTTCAGAGACATTTCAGGCTGTCTGTGGAGGTTTGACCGATCTGAGTGTCTGATTGGCTTGTGGAACGTGACGTGGGGCTCCAGTTTCCCAAAAGTTGAATCTGGCTCAACCTCTCTCCCGGACCCCGGCCACGTTTTTTAAGGCAGCGCCTGTATTGGGGGCTGCTGGCGCGGAAACGCACGACCCCCACTGAAATGAATTGAAAAACGCCGCCGGCGTCCGGTTTGCCTGTCCCTGTCTGAACGCAGCCTAAATCATGTAATTCCTGCCACCTTGTATCTCCTTTTAGTTTTCACATGCTCATCTAAGAGCTCATAAAACCAAAGCCCACTGGATTATATCAAAAATGTAATTCCATCAAGCTTTTAAACAGCTTTTCTGAGCTTCTTAAAACATTCAGTTTTTTTTTCTCCCAACACCAGCAATGTTAAACTTTTGATTGATTGACTGTGAACTGCAAACTAAAACATCAATTTTACCAAACAAAATACAGAGTATGACCTCAGCATAACCTGATTATTTCTGCATTAAAGCTGTAATACTATACAGCGATATAGCTTCAGCTCAGGTTTAAGTTATGCAGGTTTTACATGTAATGAGCCAATTCATTGTAGCTACTCTCTATTTATTCTCTGGTTTCACCCTTTCTGTAGTTGTTGAACCTGCATACAGAGTACCTGTCTATACAGCGCCTGTGTATAATTAATCAACAGATGAAGCTATTTAAAGCACATGCTACCCAGAATACAATAGTGTGGGATAAAACTGCACCACCCTCAGAAGTAACAAGTCGTTACTTAAAAGACGATAATAGCAGAATGAATGATTAAAAACAAAAATCTTTTCATCTCATGGGGAAAATGAGGCAGTTGCACTGAAACTGTATTCTCAATATGTTGTGCAACCAAAGAATGATAAAGAAGTGTTGTGCAAATGGCTGACTAAAGGGAGGAATCACTGAATTCTTTTTCATTTGGCAGAAGTTAACTTTTGAAACTGGTATTTTAAGCGCAGTGCTCACAGACCTCCTGTTGGTTCTTGGAGCAAAAACTCTAAAAGTGGACTCAGCAGCAGAACATTAGTGGAAGCTGAGGCTGAGCATACTATTTACTTTGTTGCTCAGGTGACACTGGAGGTATTTTCCCACTGATTGATTGATTGATTGATTTTAAGCCAGCATCTTGTAACCATATGGACGATGTGCCTCATATATATGGCACATTGGCTGCTCATTCATGTGAAGTCATTCCAAAGTGGAACTCGGGGAGATGTGTACGCCACAGCACACAAAAGGTAGAAAGGAACCATCTGTCACTAAGATATTAGTTTTCCCAGGAGCCACAGCAAAATGTAACATTTGGGCTCTGCTTATGACTTATAAATATAATTGCTCCATGATTGATAACGCACTCTGCTTGGACCCTGTAGGTCTAAGGTCCAGGACACCTATTCCACTTGTTCCCTCTGACGTCGACCCTTGAGAATTACAAAGCGAACTCATTTGAAATGAGGCTCATGCAGGTATGCACTAATGCAATGATGGTGATGGATGGAAGCATGCAAGGTTAATTGGTAACCCAATTTACTGTTAATGGCTTGTGTCTGCTTTGGTTATGGCGTGGTACCTGTGTACTGCACCTAACTAATAATACACCTGACTTGCATAAAATGTTGTTGTCACACACATCTTGTGTTAGTGCAAAGCTCCAAATTAAAGTAGCTCAAAACTTAATGATTAACCTGCAGCACACAGAGGGGAACTGTGTTTGAGGTTTCACCATTGTGACTTGGATCGCTCATGTTTTATCAGTAATAAACACCTTCCTATTTACGTACTTGATAAAGAAGTGAATTGCAAACAGGCGGTACACATACCACCCTCAGGCATACAGTGTTCACGCCAGAGGCAATTCATTACTGTGCCTTTACTTCAACTATTAAGATCTGTCTAATGAAACCAGGATTCAGATGTACACCTGCTGAGTGTGTGTGTGTGTGTGTGTGTGTGTGAGAGCCTGTCTTAGTCTTATCTTAATGCAAGTCGACCGGTGGTCTGATGGGAGGACCCGTAAAAACAAAGAGATTAATGAATAATGCAGGAATTGTGCACACAAACACACAGACCTAAACACACACACACATGCAGGCTCAGCGATAGCATATGCCCTTACACAAAATGCATCAGGAGTCCCCAGTGTGTGTTTGAGTGAATGTAAATGTGTGCATGTGTGTGAGACAGAGAGGCTGAGGGAGCTTATGTGAAAGGTCCGTTGCTAGGTCCACATTTTCCCCAAAGGGCACTGAGATGTTTTTGAGTGTGTTACTATGGAAATAAAATGGTTTTAGGTTTAGAGGGTAGGTGGCAGGTAGAAGTAGAGAGGAGTCTCTCCACTGAATATTAATGACAGTCATACAGTGCAGAGCGATGTGTCTCTGTGTCTGTGACTTTGTCAAATATCAGTGTGATATCACAACAGCAGGCTGGCTCCTCCACCGCGGGTTTGGAACCGTGGGATTGAGAAGAAGTGGAATTCTTTGTCTTTTTGTTTTTGGACTTATATGTTACAGTGAAGGATCTATTTTTAGGCTTACCTTTCCCAACTCTACAGTGCACCGTGCACATATTTTGGAAAATATCTGAGGAGGTAAAAGTTACTGTAGTATTGCAGCTGTGCTACATCAACTAAAATAATTCTGTTTCATGAGTGTGTGGTTTGTTTTTGGTGAGATGCTACAGGCAAACACATCACAAAAGTTTTTTGTTTTTTTTCATCCACTGGTCAACTTTGAGATTTTTCTTCCAAAACATGTCATCGTTCAAACTAATGGAAAGAAAAAAGTATTTTACTACAGTTGATATATGTGCATCTGTAGATTTGACCAAAAGTTAGCATTAGATATTTCCTCAATGTCATATTGAAGCATACAATTTCAGAAAACTTTAATTCAAAAAATAAATATCTTAATGTGAATAATCTTAGTTAAATGTTTTTATCTCACGTGATGTACAATGTATGGTATTTTACACTACATATCTTTAAAGGCTGTTTTCAAAAAAGGAATATTTTTTCATACTCTGAGCTGGAAATCTCCTTTTTAGTACGCCAACACACACCAAACTTTCTATTCCTATCGATATTCTGAAGGTTCTTCCAGAGGGGTTTGTTCATATATCATTCATAGCCTGACTTATAGAACATTTTATTTCTAAAAAACATGGTGAAAAATTGTTTTTTTATGGCTGTTGACAGTATTTTCTGATTTATGGAGTGATAAAGAGATATCCTCTGAAAACCTTTGACTCTAATATGTCAACAACATAAAAACGAGAGTTTTGAACCTGGCTTTATCCAATGTTCAGATTTCTGTTTGGGAAATGTATGCAAATAAGTGAATTTTTAATTAGATGATGCCTTATTTGCACATTTAAACAGAACATTTCTGAAAACTTAATGTGAGTAATCAACTGGAGAACTTTACAGTGTATCTATTAGTTTACGAGTTTTACTCTATTCACCCGTCTCCCCTAAAATATTTAGCTAAAACATGTACTGTTTGTTATTATAATAACATTAATAATAAATTTAAAAAATGTCAGCAACAGTTTTAAGATTATTTTCTTCCAAAACTGACGCTGACTTCGACCATAACATTTTCTATGTCCCAGAGTGCACATTGAGAAAACAGACTGTCCTCCCATGAAAACAACAGCATCAATCATTTCACTTCAAAACACCCAAACACAACACTTGTTTACGTTGGTGTGACAAAAAGTTTCAGCAGCTGTAGGAATTATGAGTCCTCTCCATCAGAAGCACAGGAGGAGTTAGTGTGACGTTGACATGGACTCCGAAGAGGGAAGGAGGTTAGGGTGGATGGATGAGTCAACAAAATGTGACATACGCTGGACTGCTGCTTGTTTCCTGTTGTCAGCATTGATTTCTATGAACAATGATCACAGTCATACCTTAACCTCAATTAGTATTGCTATTCTTATAATTAGCATTATTATTGTATCATTTATCCATTACCTACATGAAGTAGTCATTTTATCCAAAAGCTTCATCTTTAAATCTAATCAAGGCATGTTTATGCTAAACCAAACCTTCACAAGAGTTGTATCAATTCAGAAAATTATTTGATTTTTACAACAGTGATTTGACTTTGAGGAACTTGAGAGAAACACAAAATGGATTAGCTTCCACAAGGCCTCTCCACACTGATGACTGATTTATTTGGATCCCCATTATCCACTACCAAGGTAGCAGCTGCTTCTCCGTACATGCAGTAACTTTATAACAGGGTACAGATAGCTACAGATTTGAACATTTGCCAGTAGACCTACATTTATCCAATGAACAAAGAAGAAATAAAATTAAATAATGTCCTTTCCCTTCATCATAGAAATTCAGCAGTCACTCATACAGGAAGTTTGGACATTGATCAGAAGTTTTTATGGCTTTTTATCTATGACTGCTGTGATGTTTGCAGCATATTCATGTATTGGCTAGTCATTATTTTTTTTCTCCCCTGTATTTTTAGAATAATGTAGAATATGTTGTTAATTTGTAAATTATAATGTGCAGAAAAATAGTGAGTCCACTGCACACTGCTAAGAACTAACTAACTGACTGAATACTCAACATTCACTGTGCTTTTTAACACATTTAGAACAAATACGTAGTGTATTAATTAAGGACCACACGGTAAGGAGGGCACAGCATGTAAGGAAGGCTGGAAGACGAGCTCACAAGAACGACAACAAACTGAATTTAAGGTCTTGTAAAATATGTAGCACGCAAGCTAATGGTCATTTTAGGACATAAGAAATCAGGAGAAGAACTACAGATGGAGATTTTCCTTAAAAATGTAAATTGTTTTAATGTAAACAGAAGTTTATAAGTAAGATTTTTGTTTTGGTATGAAAGTATAAAAATGATGAAATGAACAGTGTAACACAAACAAGGTGTTATGCATAAAAATGAAAAGAATAAAACCACAACAGTTCCTGTGTTTTTAAAAGGGTACATCACCATAAATTAAAGTGTCTTACTGGGATGTGGCAGATTGGTATTATTTTGGAAATAGTAATGTTAATAACAAATTTGCATATGAAATATACTTTGTATATGCAAGCTACATAAACACAGACAGACAATTTCACCTATTTGGTATTAATATAATACGCAACTAATAGTTACACCTTTCCAGGAAATATTAATTACTAATTACTGTTTCTATGCCTGTCAGTTATGCAGTTTGGTGCAATGGTAATGGTAATAGTAGCAGATTTAACACTTGAGATTCTTACTAACTTTTGAAAGAATGGGTCTTCACTCCAGACAGAGGCAGACAAAAGCAGCTTCTCATTTTAAGCCTGTGACCATAAATCAGATTTTATCGGCTGTGATTAGCTGGCTAATTAAGCTAATGTTAGCTTCATTAAGGTTTTTGAAAGCACCATTTCTGACTGACTCCTTAATGTTTTCATTTGATTTGAAATGGTAACCCTGTGAGGAGTTTTAAATATAGACTTGATGGCTACCTATCCCAGTCTCACCTGACGATGATCTGATGTAGAAGAAAATATAGAAATAAAGAAATAATGTTTTTATTTATTTATTATTATTATTTTATTGTATAATGAGGAAAAATGTCATCAATCAATTATTTCATTTCAACATAACCCTGATTGGCTGCTCATTGTATTTCAGTGTGTAAGGTTTCAAAAGACAACTGGGAGTAACACTGGATTAGGTTACACTTAAAGACATTCAGCTAGTTTTGCAGCTGATATTGGTGCAGATAGAAACAAATTGTTTCATTAAGTTGTCACTTGTTGCTCTTGTGCTTTTGTTTTTGAAAAGGCTTAGAATGACACCAAACTCTACAGAGTATTACTCAAACTCCTCGCACATCACTTCAGCATGTAGAGATATCAAAAGTACAAATCCAAAATGATTTTTTAAAGTCAAGTCAAGCTGAATTCAAAATCCTTTTTATGAAGGCTGTTTTATAGACTGTGGAACTTTTTCTTTCTTTTTTAAATTTTCATTATTATATAAAGACTTATGAATATAGAGGATCCAGACCCTGGAATAAAGTCACTCTTGTAAAACTTTGTGTTTTGAGAAAAAAAATAGCTTAAATAATTAATGATAATTCATTTAGAATCAGAATGAAGAAGAAGGACAAACCCAGGACACAGGATGAGGATCAGTCATTGCTTGTTAGGTGCACTTATTCACGTTTCTGTCTGGCTGCTTATTGGTCGATTGAGTGGGCTGCTGCTTCTGTTCTCCCACTCGTTTCCATGGAGACCTCTGACACCACATTCACTGAAAAATATCAGTGACTTTTCTCAAGAAAGAGCAGTGAAGTTCTGCTGAAAAAGTTGCAAGTTTTGTCATTGTTTTATGTCCGGTTACATTTGCCAACATAGAAAACTTATTAAACCATGTTACAGCTGATTTATTGAAGATAGTTTCTCACCAAAAGAGACTCAACTTCTGTGAAGAGCTTGCAGTGCAGAATGAAATTCAGACTGCACTCCACAGTTAAATGCGTCTAAGCAGCTTAGGTTCCAGTTAACTGAAAGTCAATGTGTACAGCAGCATGTTTCAGACGAGAATGCCAACTATTTAAAAAAAAAAAAACTTTTAAAAACTGACAAAGAACTTATTTGGCTGCACCCAGCTTCACATCTAACAGCTGCTTAGTAGAATCTTCTACTGTTGGCCACTGAGCAGCTCCACTGGAGCGGTCAGCGGAGTTCAGCAGTTTGCTTAAAGGCAGTACAAAAGTTGTTATTGTGAGAGTTTAATTTTCTCTGTCAGTCCAGCAAGTTTAGTAAAAGTCTTTCCAGAGGAATACAACTGTTACAATTGTGAAATATAACTGGGCAGGTTTGTCGCTCTGACAATTCCTGCAATGTACCAGAGTGCAAATTTGCTCCACCTTTACTGGAAAACCCCTGACACACGTATACCAGCATCCCGTGACCCTTTCCATCCCTTCCATGTCTTTGCCTCGACTCTAAGCCTCACAGATCCTTCCAGGAAATCTGGACATGAATGTTGGCATCATGGCCAGGATGTCTGGACTCAGTGCCAGTCTCCAGTGCCACCGCAATAACATGCCAACATGAATCTGTTATCATTCAAAGAGCAGCTATGACGTGACATTGCCCTGAAGGGCTGCTGATACTGAAACACATTCACTTGTTTTTCAATAAAAATCCACATGGGAGTACAAGGTCTCTTTGGCCATCACTTTACATGCATGTCTGCCTCACAGAAAAACTCTGTCTGCCTGATGAAGAAGAACACAATGACCCCATCTTTTCCATTCATAACAGTACAACACTATTGTATAATAAAGCAGAAATAGAATCACTGAAGGAAAGAACACACAAAGGAAATAATGAATGAAAGTAGAAACATGTCCCTCTTAATTGAAATGGGGTTTTGAGTCTCCAGCCAGTGAGTGAGTCAAGTAACAGCGCTAAAAAAATGAAGATAAGACTTCCTATTAATTGTCATTTTCTCTCTGTGCTTTCTCCCCTCTGCCACGCTTTCTCTGTCTCTGTTATTAAAAGACAGGTGTCCGTCCCTCTGTTTGTGCCTGTATGTGCAACAGGCACGTGAATATTGGTTTTACTTTCTCTCCATTTGTTTGTTTGGCCTGCATACACCGGACAGCTGCAGATGCTCTTTGGAGTGATTATCAATCTGAGAAATGGCTCTCGCACTGATCCCTTTTCAAATACTCTTGAAATGAACCTCCTGCTTGGCTTACCATACATTATAACTGCTCATTATTTCGACCGATCCTTGTTATGTATTCTCCAACTGCACATGGGCAACTATGAAAGAGAACTTGTAAAGACAGAAAAAGAACTGGTCTGACAGAATGTTTTTGCGCGTCTTTGATTTTCCTAAATTTCCAGCATTCATGTTGAGATCTTCTCTGATCTTCTCTCTCAAATTAAAGTTTTTTTTCTTTCTTCCATTGTTTACCTGTCTATTTCTCCTTTGATCGTCTCACAATATAATGAAGTAGCTGTAGAATAACATGTTACATGTATGACTGAGAGATCAAAGTCCAAAAAACATGAAGATGAACTCACAGCCTTTAGCTTGTCTTTATATCATTATATTAGGGAGGCACCATCTATTTTTCAGCAACAGCAATTACTTCAAAGTCTTCATCTTCATAATGTTTAGGTGAGGCCATCTTAAGATCATTAGCACTGTATGAAAAAACACAATTTATTTAAATGAAACTCCTGCATTGGCACAACTCAGAGTGCACTGGAAAAAAATTAAATATAGTAATAATAATATATAAACCCAGCGCTACATTTGCTACAACACAAGGCAGCATCATCTGAAAACGTCAGTCAGAAGCTTAGTCAGAAGCTAAAAAAGAAGTTAGATATGATATTAGGAGGGCCAAATTACAATATAAACAAAAAATTGAGGGGAAATTTCAAAGCAATGACTTAAGGGCAGTATGGGATGGCATGAAAGCCATGACAGGCCAGGATAAGAGGCAAAATAGGCCAATTAATATCGCTGGTCTTAGTGATAACTCAGAGCTTGCAAATGCATTCAATGACTTTTATTCACGTTTTGATGATGAATTTGACTTTTCAATTGCATATAGCAATTTGTGTGATAGGTGGGGTGAATGCAGTCTAACCTCTCCACTTACTATCACTGCCTCTGATGTAAGATCTGTGCTCCATAAATGCAATACCAGGAAGAGCCCGGGGCCAGATATGATCACCGGAAAACTCTTAAAAGTCTGCGCAGACCAACTATGTGAGGTTTTCAGTGATATATTTAATTTATCTCTTACTCAGGGGAAGGTCCCCTTACTGTGGAAGGAGTTCATTGTAGTACCTGTGGCCAAGAGTGCATCACCTATAGAGCTGAATGATTTTAGACCAGTAGCTGTCACTTCATTGGTTATGAAGAGTTTTGAGTGACTGAGCAGGGAATTTCTGATGAACAAAGTACAGGAGTTGCTTGATCCGATGCAGTTTGGTTATCGGCCAAATAGAGGAGTGGAGGATGCTACCACCACTCTGTTTAACTTTCTTTACAAGCATTTAATACAAGCTTTTACAAGCTTTAAATACAATTCAGCCACTCATCTTATACCATAAATTAGTGACCCTTTTTAGTCTTTTTAATAGGTAGGCCTCAGTCAGTCAGGGTAAATAGTGTCTTATACCAAAAGAATATGACTTCTACAGGTTCACCACAGGGGTGTGTTCTGTCCCCTCTATTGTTTATTCTATATCCAAAAGACTGCAGGCGCCATCACACTGGCAGGCATTTCTTGAAATTTGCTGACGACACGGTCTTAGTCAGTTTACTCCAGGATGGAGAGGTTGACCGTGGGCCAGTTACGACTGACTTTGTGGAGTGGTGTGACAGCCATTTCCTCAAGTTAAATGCTCAAAAAACTAAGGACATGGTCACTGACTTCAGGAAAACACCACATACAGCTTACCCAACTATTATCAAGGGTACAGCAGTGGAGATGGTGGAATCATACAAATATTTGGGGACAATAATCGATAAAAACTTGACACATGACCTAAATACCTCAACAATCTGCAAAAAGGGCCTGCAGAGATTATACTTCCTGCGCAGACTAAAATCTTTTAATGTTGATAAGACCTTGATGGTTTTGTTTTACAGATCTTTTATTGAGTCAGTTTTAACTTTTTGTTTAATCTCATTTTATGGTAACCTGTCAGTTAAAAACAAAAAGTGTCTGCTCAAAATTGTGAGAGACGCCAATAAGATAATTGGCATGCAGCAGCTCTTTCTCTCAGAGATCTTTGACAGATGAGTCTTACAGAAGGCTCGGTCCATCCTGTCTTGCCTTGACCACCCATTGTTGGAGGAATTCACTTCTCTGCCGTCTGGAAGGAGATATAAGCTACCTAGGGCACGAACAAATAGGTATAAATTTTCCTTTGTTCCACGTGCAATCAACACAATTAATTTGCACAGCCCTTAAATGCACTGTTCTTGTGGCATCCTTTATACATTTTACATGTTTTAGGATACGTATGTTCTTATTTTCGTTTAGGATTTTTTGTTTTGAATCATGTTTGGTTGTGCGGTACTCTGCGACATTGTTTTATGTCACTGTTTGTCTATTTAATATTTTTTCATTGTGTTAGTTGCACTGTCACTGGAAATCAAATTCCCCCTGGAGGGACAATAAAAAAAAAAAAAGCTCTGAACGTATTGTCTTAGTGCTATGCAAATGCACATTTCTGGATTCTCTATATACAAATATAAAACAAACAACCAGATTCCCTAGCGATCCCTGTGCACGATCACCTATGTGCTACCCACAGAAGGTTTGGTATTTTGAACTGCTGTGTGGCTGCATGCTGTGTTTTGTGGCGATCAGCATCCTTTTCTAATTTGTATGCATAATTTAGTGTTTATTTGAATCACAGTTCATAAATAAAACTTTCTCTGGTTCTTGTGTTGGTGTTTTTGTTATTTTTATTATATTCTGTATTTTGATTGTGCTTTGTTTTTTGTTGTCCTGAGTTTGTTGGAATTGCCACTTATTCTTAACATCATGTCAACTGAATATCTGGGCAAATCAAATCCCCATGAATTAATTCATCAGCACAGAAAACGGCACCAGATGTGTTCTGTCTGCCATGGAAGCTGAAAACCACTTGGAAACAACATTTTTACATGAAGATTGATTCTCAGCTATTTAAATGTATGAAAATTTTAGCATTGATCTACTTATCCCTAAATTTTACACCAAAACTTTACATTCCATTTACCATGTGGAAATAATACTTATGGGAAGATATGGTATACTTCTTTTAATTTGTGGGTTATTATTAGTGGCAGGCTGTTCCTTTGCTTTTGACCAGCGAAACCTGGAGTGGAAAGTGACAGAAGGAAAGGAGATGATGACTGCAGTCACTTTAGGAATTGCACAGAGGGACAAAATAACTTCTCATCAGTTTCTCTTCATACATCAGCATGGAAAACAGACCAGGCTCTTACACTGATATTGAGACAGGTTCTACTGGATGCTACAAAATGTCTAAATATTTCATGCCCCCTTTTTGTATGAACCAAAGTTTGCTGTAAACCCATTGCAAAATTTATACGTAGTAACGAAACCAGACACCTCTATGCATTCCACAGAGGACAGGCTCAGCTCAGATAGACTAAAGAACCAAGCGCTATAGGTCTATATACAGAGAGAAAGAGAGTGTCATGGACACATTCATTCAGTGTTAATTACTCCTGTGAGGAAAAGGTGTAAAGTGATATGGCCTTGCAGACAACCATACTGCAGAGCCATTATCAGGTCATATTCAACGTCAACCAAAGTCACATCTAGTCAAAACATAAAGGTCAAGAAAATTTATGGAATTTTTAGGTGGACAATATGTAGGACACCCGAGTTAAACATGTTTTTATGTGATAGAATACTGAGTGAAATACTGACTAAAGGACCAAGTAATTATTGTGATTAAGGACAAGCTTGCAGACAGGAACATAACTGCTTTTGGAGATTAATTTTTTTTGTTGGTTTATCACTCCATCTGACTTTTAGGCTCTGAGACATTTTAAACGATGTTCCCTAGATTCTTGTCATTTTTAAATAGGCTACTTTTTAACAATAGACAGAGGCTGCTGCTCACAACTGATCCTTATGATTTTCCTAGAAAAAGATTTAAACCTGTGAGATTTTTTGGTTCCTTTTTAGAAAAAAAAAAAAAAACATCTCAAGGCTTTCTACCTGAAAATGTCTGATACTGTGACTGCTCAAATATTATAAGAGGTTGAAATACAGATATACAACAAGTTACAAAGGCTGTAATGTACCAGTCCTTCTACAAACCTGGCCAAAAGCTGTGTGCCTGCACTGTCTAAAGAGCATCGCTTCTGCCTCTCATTGCAGTGCCCAGGGTGTCATGGACAGAGATGATGATGTATGTTTAGTCAGGCATGAGAAATCTCTTATCTTTCACTCTGTGGACCTCAGAGGACCATTATGTGAATGCAGAGCATTTCAAGATTCTTTCCTACCCTTCAAACACATATTTGCCATTTTTAATTGCACCAAGCACTCATGGGATTCTCTCCCTTTAACATATACACAGTCTCCATTTTACCCTTGACGCCCTTGAAGACAGAAGAGAGGTGGTGGATGGACTCAGAGGAGAGAGGATGGTGGATGTATACAGAAGAGGAGCAAGACAGAACATTGTGGATGGACTCAAATCTGTAAAACTTACTTTCATAGAAGAACTGAAGAAGTAAACTGATTCACTTATTCACATATCCCTCTTCCCCTTACTGTTCAGTAGCGCGGCCAAGGGTGCACACTCTAGGTTCAGATACGCATACATTTATACAGATTATGATAACTTACCTGGTGTGTGAAAATGTGCTCGTCACATAGTTAACTCTCCACTTCCAGCATTCAGGGGGAAAACAGGGTGTAATAATAAAAATCACTAAACAGGATGATGACATGCTTTCATTGGTCATGTGACATATATACAGTAATTATGTTTTTGTTTTTTTTTGTTAATAATGTTAATTTAGTTTCCACAAAAGGGAACTGGGGACCAACATAGTATAATTTTTGTCTAATATTTATTTTGGTCAAATGATCAGAAAACGTGTGATATTTGGGTAAAGATCTTTTTGTTTCCTGGAGAACAATTAAGCCTAATGGGAGGGGCAATGATTATAAAAGGGGCTGAATGGGCCCTAGTTGGGTGAGTTGTGTTTGGTTACAGAGGAGGTAACAACTATTGAGAGTGTATTGGTTTTCTTGTGAATTTGAGTTATTGAAGAACTCATGTTTTTGTTCCTTTTTTAACTTGTATATAGAATATTTTCTTTCATTCACATATTTATTTTTTGGTTGTGTAAATATTGGCACTGTTTGTACCTTGGCAGGTTGGACAACAAACAAAAACCATCACAATTTTTCAACTAAGCCTGAACTTTTTGCAAATAAGTTGAACAAGGTTGAAATAGCACCCTGTGACAGTTATATTCATAATAGCAGTGGAGTTTTTCAGGATTTGTCACTTAATAAACTAAATGCAAATTATTTGTTAAAATGCAAAACATGATTAACCTATTGCATTAATTTCAATTGTCGTGAAATGGTCTTACTATAACATTGTACAAAGGAAAAGACAGAATATCTATAAAAATGTGAATTCACCTTTATGACATGACACCTTTTTGCCTTTAAGTGTTTTTTATTTTATTAATGGATTGTATTTATCTCTAACAGATTAGTCAAATGTTGCAGCAGGGAAAAGAAGAGGATAAACAAATCAAACAGGTAGGGTGTGAAATATGGGCAGTCTGGTGGGAAGGGTGAGACAAACAATACTGAATAATACACACATTCATTATGAAATTCCTGCACCTGTATGTCATATATATTACTATCATTTCTATAATGTAATGTCTTGCATCTGTGTACATTGAGATAATTCTTGTTTGTGTCTTGTTAGCCGTATGGGATGAGCATTGTGATATAAGATAGTCCTCGGTTACTTTTAATCACAAAGACTAATATATCCAAATTATGAGACCCAATGACTTGCAACATGCACTGCCTCTGGTGATTGCACCAACTGAAATGTATTTTGGTGAGGAATGCCCAAACCTTAACATGTTAAGGACGCTAAAAATGGACAGAACAGAAACCTTTTATTGAGGAACTTGGTGCTACGTCCACCTGTGATAGACAGATGGTACACCCAATCACCTGATCTGTATTATTTAAAAATGCCTGCCTTTTCCAAACAGTTTCCAACAATGACTTCCCAGATGGTTCTGTATAACAAACCATCTGGTGCAGTCAAGGTACTGTGACCTGGAAGATGAAAATAAATTGCATGTGGTTTTATTGTGGGCTCCTTTATATGATAACTTGCATACACCTGCATACTGAATTAATTTGGTTTAAATAACCAATAACCAATAATAATAAATAAGTATGAAGAATGTACATACGTCAACAGTCCAAAAGTCATTTGAAAATCAGCAGGGAAGTCCAGTCGTGACTGCAGCCGCGCCAGGACTACAAGGAGCAAAAATGTAGGTGAATCTCCATAAATCGGTGATCACAAAAAAATTTAAATCATCTCTGGTTGGATTTGCAATTAGGTGTGAGGTTTCCTGTAGTTTTAACCTTGGGGTTAAGGCGAAGATTAATTTAAGAAACAACTTTTTAGTTTATGGTTTTGCTTATCCAAAAAGTGATGAGATGACTGAAACTGACGAGAATACACACCAGACACATAACACTATGTGTGACGCAGGACGCAAGGCACCGCCCTTGAAATACCAAGTTTGTAGGAAGTCCCATGAAAATACATCAACGTCTTTGTGGATCAATGCAGAGAAGGGTGTTATGGGTACCAGCAAGTCGCAGAGGCACAGAGGGAAGCTCTGTGTACATCTCTCAAATCTCACTGAAGCATCATTTGACCCTGAATGTCAAACAAACTGATTTAAAATGAACACTGAAACAACTTTGAACCCAAAATCCATAGAAGTTTACAAGAAAGCTGCTACACCAATGTCTCTGGATGGAGACGCATGTTCCTGCCTTTAGTTCTGCTTTATGTGTCTGGATAACCACGTGTGTGTGATGAAAAAGATTAAAGAATGGTCTGCAGATTAAACTTCCTCATTGTTTCATATAAAGGGATGAACAAAAGGTGTTCAAATCCTGCTGTGGAAATGGAAAGCCAGATATACTGAGGGTGCAATCAAATCCAGATTAACCCTTTGCTCTTAAAGTCATTGTTATCTGTGTGTGTGTGTGTGTGTGTGTGTGTGTGTGTGTATCCTCTCACACACACATTACCATGCATACACAAAATAAAATTTTCTCAGGAAATAGTGAAAGAAGGAAAGTGACTAATATGCTTAGATGTGTGTTTAATATATATGGAGGGAGTGGCTGCACTTTCTGATCTGTTGGTATTGAACATAGATTATCAATAAATGCAGTGAAGGTACGTTCTGTGGACATGTCTTTGATATATCTGAGTTTTCTAACCCCTGCCCTTGATACCCTGAAACCTGCTGCCTCTATCCCAATGAGCATTGATCCAACTAAATTATTTATCTCCGCTCTCGCTTACTTTTACACACACACTCACACATACAGCTATAAATATAAAAATATATTTTATGAAGGTATAGGACTACTACTTAGCACAGATGAGGCTTTCTCAGAGTTTCCCTGCAAGGTGCAATGCGTTAAGACTTTTAACAAGCTGTCCTGATGCAAGCTGCGATTTTGAGTCCTAATCCAAAAACTGTATGATAATACATTTTTTAAACTTCTCACAGGGTTACCTTTGCCCTTTAAAGCAGAAACACAAGAGAAAAAAAAAAGAAAACAGATTCAAACAACACAGTATAAAGAATTCTGCTGTAATGGCTCAGGACAAGCTCAAGAAATACATTTTTCAGTTGTAAGTCTCCACTGGGCTCCCCAGTATTATCTCCCATTGAGTTCCTGTGACTTCAGAGCTGACAAAATCTTTCCCTCTGCAGCTGCTTCAAGTTCAAACCAGGACTTGAAACCCATAGCGCAGATTCCTGGCTTTGATGCATTAACCAACAGCACTGCATGGGGAGTATGGTACCAGCAGATGTTGTAACACATGATGGAACAACAATGGCAGTGAACATAAAGGGGATTTAGACTTGAGAGAGAACAGCTTTGTATGAGTGGAAGGAGCATGATCGCTTCTTTTTTGGCAGTTTGATACGACATGACTTCACACATTATAAACCAATCAATGATTAACCAGTGTAGATCAACTAAGGTTTGGCCAACAATGGTTTCTAAAGGCCGATCCTGATTGCATCATGTTTTCTGTGGCGACACTGTTACGGAATCGGCCATGACATGACATGACAAATTCAATACATTCAAATTGAATACAGTGTCTTTGTCAGTGCCATTATGAAGTTCAGTTTTTCTGCTACAATAGTTACATGCATTCAGTCCCAGCAGGCTGCTGACTTACTTTTAGTTCCATAACAGTCCTGGCCTCATGTTTACCTATTTATTTCAATGAGATCCACACAGTGGGGACTACACATTCAGGTTTGAGAAAAAGAAATCAGTTCTCTGTATTGTCAGATACCCTGAGTTGAGTTACTGGAATAGGTATCAGGAGTAAAAAAGTTGGATCAGTAAATCTCTACAACCAACTATTTTAATTACAGGTTGTACTCTTGCGCTTGCAATCTGATATACATCACCTGGAGAACCCAAGCCCAGGATGAAATAGAAATTTATGCTGGGCTGTTTGGGGCTGCTCTCCTTGCACTAAAGCTGCCATAACCCTGACTGTGTATGTTCTGGAGTAAGGTTATTTGCAGTGGGGGGAACTTTATGTTGAGTCAATGGATTTGCATTGTGAGAAACCAGTTCAAATGATTTGGAATCTACAGTAGTCCCCAGGTGGAACCAGTCGAAGGTGGAGGGATGTTTGAAATGCTCAGTTTGCTCTTAAGATGCATAGATGGATGGAAAGTTGACTCAAATTTTAAAGTTATTTAAATCTTTATTTGATCTATGGCTCACATACAACCCAGTGGAAATGAAGCATAGCTTTAGTTCAGGCAGAGCACTGAAGTCACACTTGGATTGTCTGACTGACATCAGCTGTCTAGCAATGCCCAACCATATCATGCAGGTGAACAGAGTAACCAATATAGGCTGACACTTGACACTATATGTCTGCAGCTCTGCATGTGTAAATGATGTTTGCTCCCTCCACCATCTCAACCTCCTCCTTGTCTGCTGTGTGTATTACTGTTGACTCGAGACTTAATGTTCAGGTATGTGTTTATTGGGTGGGATTAGCTTTCTCAGGAGAACGGACACCAGACAGCACTTATGGGAAGCACTTACGTTTGTTTTGTAAAACAATCTTCGTCATAACAGACTATTTTTGCCTTCACAGATTTTGTTTTGCTAAACACTTCAGCAGATTTATCACCTTGGTACATATTTGCACAACCACAAAATTATTTGTAAGTTTCTTGCCATATGGTTGCCACGTTTCTCTGGCCTTTATTGACAATAAATACTCATCTAATTCCTGAAACTGTGTGCAACTGCAACACAATATACATGAAACAGATATCAAAAGTGAAAATATCTAACTCTGACTATGGCTATACCTCCTAAAAATTAGCATAATTTGTTTTTGTAAGAGCCCTAATGATTACAGGATTTAGGCATCCTCTGAAACTCAGCATAATTGAATTGTACTGCAGATCCAGACACATGCGAATAATAACAGAATTTTCTATTACTAATAAAAATAAAACTAATAAAAACAATTTTTGGGAATTGTGCCACCTTGGCAGACATGCATGTTCTCTGAGTGCTTTCTAGTTTATTTATTTATCTAATCATGAAAACAAAAAGGAAAAATAAGACCTAAATCTAAATTTGTCAGAATTTGCTTTCAACTATTTTTAATTTTGAGAACATTAAAAATGTTTTCCTCTCAAAAATACCCACCATTTTTGAAATAAATAATACATACAAGAAATTCAGGGAAACAATACCTAACTAATTACCTGTTTTAAAGTCATATTCTTTGTGTGTAAAAACTTCTTAATGAAGGTGCTACAGTTTGTCAGGGTTTCAAGGTTGTGCCCTTGGGCCTAGTGTGACTGAACAGAAGTTAGGAGCAGAACAGAGGGAGCAACAAAGAGATATAGGGGGAGTAAGAGAGAAAGAGGCAGAGGGGAAAAAAACAGCCACAGAAAGAGACTGCAGCCAAAGTAATGAGCATTAGAAAAGCAGAGCGACGATGAAAAGACAATCTTCCATGTTTTATTCATGTAGTTTGTTTTTAGCCTGTCGGCTCATATTATCTACTGTGCACACACATACACACATCAGCATTTATAAGAGCTTGCACATGATGTTTTTCTTAATATGAAAAAAATGTCCAGTTGAATGGCACTTTACAGGGCAAATTTTTGTTAATCCTGGTTGGAAGCCACAGAAAACTGACTAGTAAGATACTTTCCATATTTCCAGCTTATTCCAATAAAACAGAAGTCATTTTATCCAATAAAATGGATATAACTGAAATATAAAAGAAAAAAAGCAGTGTATCACATAAAATGGTTGTAAATGCATTATTCATTTGTGATTGGACTTTTCAACTTATCATAGTTACAAAATGTTGCAAATAATAATCATTCCATCAAGTGTCCCAGTGACCCATAATGCACAACACCAGGAGCCTGAAACTGAAACAGCTAAATGGAATTCAGTTGTTTTAGTGTTTATGATTTTAGGTTACACCTGTGACTTTTCCTGCTGTCAAGAAATGTCATTACTTACCATTTTTGTTCCCCTCAAATATGGCAGTGCATCGTCAGGACTCCAAATTACAGCACATTCACATTTTTAATGTATCGTATCATAAGCGACCACAGCAACAGAGAGATATAAACATGCCTTATAGACAATGTTAAATGACTGTTGGACCTGTCTCCAGGTTAAATCATCAAAATTAATACTGTGAAAATCAAGAGATTCCCTGCAAACACATGCATTCACAGACAAAAGTCAAAATGTAACATATAAAGACATATAAAGCACATATAAAGATAGGTCAGCTTTAGGTCCCAAGAAGCATTGCAGGAACATTCTGTCAGTATAAAGCAAGAGGCTGAGGTTATAAGGAAGTCATGGTACCAGACTGAACCATCAGACTCTCCACTTCTTTTCTCAGGTTTTCTATCTGCAACTCTCAACTCTCTTTGCTCTGTCTGTTGAGAGAAAACTCGTTCCATAGGCAACACAATGAATCATATTCAGATGCTGCAAACAAAACAAAACAGAATTCAGAGGTGGCAAGATTACACAACAAGGGAAACAGACATACACAGGTGACACAAATGAAAGATAATTTATGTATTTATATGTGCCATTCAGTAATGAGTTATTGAATTTTATACATAGAGTAAGAGAAACAGCTTCAGTTCCTTCCAAGTTTGGAAGTCAGTCTGAGCTGTCACAGGAAAAACAGACAAGTACATAGACACACTTCACATACACACACACACACAGTTTGTTTGTATGAAGTCAGTCAGGGAGCTCCTCCTTTGGCTGTTGGTGGCTAAAAAAAAACTGTCAAATTTGAAGCAATGGCAAGACGAAGGTCTGCTATTGTTACATCTGAACCATAACTTGCTTCTGGGATAGAGCGGTATGTTGGAGCAAGAGAGAACATCAACATACCGACTTTCAAAAAAGCCACTCCCACTCTGCATCGCTTGCACACCTTACCAGCCTCCAGATTGTGTCTGTGGTGTCAGTGTACCTGTCATTTATAGTAGCTGTGTGTGCATCTGGGTTTGAGCCTCGATTTGAGTGTGTGCAGCGGTGTGGTTTTCCCCATAACATTTAACAGAACAGTACAGTGTTTTTGCTTAAAGGCACAATGTATGGTTGCATAATGTATTGTTTGTTAATGCTGGTAAACCTGTTGTTCCAGGTTTTACTCAGCAAAGTTATCCTGATAATCAAGGAAACAAGCTCCTTAGAACAGACCTCAGACCAATGTGTCCAATATTGGACAGTCATCTCTTTTTTTTTTATCTGTAACCCTTTAAATCACTAAAGTATCCAGTTTCTGCATTACTTATTTGAGTTTTGGAGTTCCACCTTGACCAACTGACTCACTGAGAAGAAATTATGGATGCATGCCAGCTTTCTCAAACTAAACTGTGATAACAAATCTGCTATGATCATCATTGATCTCAAAGCTCATACCAAAACTACACTTCTGCCTCACGATCGACAGCTTCACTCTGTCTCCCTCCCTGCACATCCACAACCTTGGAGTAATCTTTGAAAGTAAGAAACATCACTAAAACTAAAAAAGTCTGTCCCTCTCCTCCTTCTTGTTGATCAAATGATCTTTGCCTTCACCACATCGAGACTTGACGACTGCAACAGCATTCTCTCCAAAGTCTTTAATTAGTAAACATCCAGAACTCTGCTGCTCGCCTACTCATTCACTTCCATTTTGTGTACTAAAGAACACCCACTGCCTCCTCAATCCACAACAGAGTCCTCAGTAACCAGGCCTCCTCCTACCTCACAGGCCTTCCCCCCACCATCGTCTGCACCATCCAGGACTAAGTACCAAACTGCAACTGGGTCTTCTCTAGAGCCATTCACTCTCTCCAAGTGTGTGACTGCTCTGATCTTGCTATGTTCAAGAAGCTGTTCAAAACTATTTTAGACAGTTTTTATGTGATTTTCTGTTGTGATTTTATGATTGCCAATCAAAGACTCTTTGGAAAGCATAGTCTTATTGTTATGTGAACAGAGGTTTAGAGCCAAAAGTATGTCCAAATATTGCTGTATGCTGTTGTGTTGTGTACTGTATGTATTGTGTATTGTGACAATATCTGTCATTTTTAGAACATTTGCAGTGCATTAGGTTTGGAAGGTTACTCTAAGAAGAAAATGGACTTGAACAGCCCGATCGCTGTGGGCTGAGAGATCTTGTTCTTTCAACTTTTCCTTCCTACGCACATCAAAATTTCAAAATTTGTTTCAGTGACTTTCTGGTGGCTCCAGTTTGCTCTGGTCAGTTTTTTTTTTACTATTATTATTTTACATACCAGCCAGAGGCAAAACAAGGAAGACTGAGCATCAAGCCTAATCTGACCTGAATTCAGTATTGCTCAAAGATATCTACCTATAGTCACTCTACATGCTGTACTTTTTTTTATTACTCTGATTGGCGTGTCGATGAAATTCAGAAAATTTAGAGATAACTACCAGATTTAAATCTGTTGGACAACGTGTCCACATAGTTTTGAATTGAATTTGCTCAACTTTTATGAGTTCCCATGTTATAAACTGACAAGTTCACGCTCACAGATGCTGCTGGCTAATCAGAAACTTTTCAATTTTCAATTTCTCTGTGCTTGTAAACCACTGCCGCCATTGTTATTTCAGACGCAATCACTGTTCTGACAATCAGTATAGACACACAGCAATCCTACTCGGGTTCTGCAGACATTCCTGCTCAAATTAGTCAGAACTGTGCATCTTTTGAAACATCATGCTTTTTTTCTTTTTGATTGGGAGCCAACCCTGCAGAATTTGGCAGCTGCTTCGCTTCGTAAAACCGAGGCGCAAGCCCAATTTGGCAGCTGAAAGTGTGTCTCTGAGTGAAAACGTTGGGTCCTCTGGTAGACGGAGTTTGAATGACAAGCAAAGGGAGGGTGGATGTCTGATGATAGAGTCTGTTATTATGTCTCCTCCCTTTTTTACCTCCCCTTTCATATTTTAAGCTTCTGTGTGTGCCTGCCACACTGCCTCGGGATAGCACAGCACTCAGCGGGTGTCTGAGGGATGGTGTGTAGGTGAAGAGGCTAGGGTGTTTGTGGTTTCTGTGTGTTTGTGTGCTGCTCTGTATATTATTGGGCTTGGCTTTTGAGAGGGATGCTGAGAAGAGGGATGCCGGGAGGATGGAGGAAAGTGCGAATGTATGTGTGTGTGTGTGTGTGTGTGTGTGTGTGTTGACGGAGGGGTTATCTAGTTGCCTCAGCAGCCTCTTGCTGAGCATCTTAGCTTGATAAACAGAGAGATTGGGAGAAGGTAGCAAATGCCTCCAGGAGAGAAATGCAGTGGAATCAAAGCTCTCTCTCAATGTGTTTTCTCTTTCTCACACACACAAGTGCACATTCACAAATGCAAACATACACACAGAGGGAGACACACAAACGAACACAATCGAGTAGACCTACAGGTACAAACGCACGCACGCTCACATGCACACGTGGGTTCTTTATCTACGAGTGCCACCTGGCTGGCAAAGGTTTAGTCTAACCTGGCAGACGGCCCAACTGGATGATCTGTAGGGCAGAGAGAGACATAGACAGAGAGAAAGGGAACGACACGGAGGCCAGACAGAGATAGAAAGAGAAACGACAGAGACGACGACTTTTTGATATTCTTTAACGAATGCGAAACAGAGGCAAAAAACAGATAAGAAAGGTCAAGCGAGGGAAAGAAGAGAGATGGAGGAGCTTAGGAGAAGAGAGCAAGGTGAGAGCCAGAAAGATCAATGACCCGATGAAGAGAAAGGGTCAAAGATGAAAGAGAGAGATGCAAAGAAAAAAAAATGAGACAGAGAGAGAGAGAGAGCAGAGTGAGTGTGGCAAAGATTTGAGCTGAAAGATGAGAAGGCTGGCTGCAGGAAGGAAGTGACAGAACGGTGCTCTCTGGAGATGAGGAGAATACATAGTGGGAGATAAAGTGTGTGTAGTGTGGCAGCCGTCGCTTACGGAATCAAGGAGTCCGACAACACAGAGCAGTGGGATTGAATGATTGGGGCATCTGACTTTCTTTGCATTCTTCATGAAATGATTGCTGCTGTCAGCGCTGTGTGTCGGGAACATATTTAAAAGCAAATGTAGACATTGTTTTCACAAGAGGCGCTGACACTGGACTGCAAAAACAGATCGTTAGCAAGAGAATTTAGTGTTTAATTAGATGGTGGTTTAATTAAACAATTTGTTTTCTTTAAAAAGCAATATAAAATTAGCTGAACATGCTTGTTAATTGTAAGCTTTTTGGCTAATGGAAATGTCTATCCATACATTTTCTTACTTAATCGGGGAAGCTGGGGCCTATTAGATCCAAGAAGGCATGTGGTGAAAGGCAAACACAGCAGCAGTCCATCTCATGACTAACACATAGGCAGACCTACTGCACCTGCAGACAGACAAAGTAAGATTGTTGAAGATACTGGACAGTTGGGGGGAAAACTCACCCACTGAGCCATGAGTCACCCGCAAATATGAATAAAAAATAGTCAAATAACCAATAATGCTGCCCCACAATATTACAATAGCAACAGTATAAAGATGTTAGTCATGAGTATGAGAGTTATTACAGACAAAAACACGTCAAAATGTTGTGTGATAATGTGAAAAAGGCCTTTAAAGCACTACGAAAATACTCCAATAATCCAGACGTGTGATTGATTATCTCAATGATAAAAACTCCACAGACAGAAACACGGTGACTTTTAGTGTTCAGCTTCATTAGAAAGCTAGAGTAGGCAAACGTTTTATATTAAAAATGAAAAAAATGACATGTGTGTCATGTAGAAGGGCTCTGTAGTCACTAAACCACAGTGTAGGATCAGAATAATAAAATGAACCTGTAATTTACTGATCAGCATCACTGGTTCAATGGATTTTTGGGGGACAAATGGAAGTTGGTGTGTGTGTTCTGATGTAAGTGGGGGAAAAACGAAAAAACTGACAGAGCTCTGCTGTGCTCTTATTAACGTTACATCTCTAGCAGCAGAGAGAAACCTCTATGCTGCAACGTTAGTACCAGCGAAAGCCATTGTTATCTAAAACGCCTTACAGGTGCAGGTCTTTTGAAATAAAACACCCATAGGACTGAGTCTTTTTCTTCACCCCATCCTTAGTCGGCTGGAAGTTTTGTAAACTGCTCCGGAGCTCTGCTAATGTTAGTCTCTGGATGATGGGGTCCAAAATATACTTCACCTTCATCTTGCAGAGCTAATTATTGAATTATTAAATCCAAAAGGAAGCCATCTCTTTTGAAGATGACCTAAGAGGTCACTCCAGTAGTTAGTGCGCACACACTGACCGGGTGCTACACTGTGCTCTCACCGTTGAGTTCCATCTTCTTTGTTTCATCCCATAACTTAGTTATCACAGAAACAAGAATCATGATTTTAATGTGAATTGATTTTTTTCCCTTACCACTACCGCTCACAGGATGCTCAGGAAATGAAGCTGATTCTGCACATTTCACCATGACAATCAATTCATTTAGTATTACCGTGTTTAATGACTTTGTCAACTATCCTGTTTAGTCTTCTTTCTTGAAACAGCATGATACGATTAATCCTCTCAGCGCTGTGTGTTTTTTCCTTTTCATTTCTGACAAATTAGCCTATCAAGGCGTGTTTGGTGTCATTAATATAGAATACATGCGATTTTAAAGTGATCTGTACTATTGAAACTTGTCGCCAAATTGTATTCGGTAGTCATCCTTGAAGTGTTTTTCCCCAGAGGTTTGACATTTTGGACATAGAAAAGAAAATATGTGTGTGACTGTGATTTGTGCAGGAAGGTTTCTGGTTAAAATCAAAGGTCTGTGAAGAGGGTGACCAAACAGCTTTGAACAAAGCAGTCCCAGTTAGTGGTCCAGTTGTTTAAACTGAATGAAAGTGCTGGAAAACAGTACATTACCTGAACACTAATGTAACCTGAATAAATAAAGGTTTTTAGAAATGTTCCACCTGGTGGCTACACAATGATCGGATATGAACGTAAGTGCACGTGAGTGAAAGGTTGAGCTCGAGATGACTCACCCAGCTCCTGTATTACCCAGAGCACTAATATAGGCTACCGACAGTTGCAGAAAAACACTGCTGCGTGATGAAGAAAGGCTTATTGCTGTTTTTGCAGCTGCAGAGAGTAGTTTGCTTTCCCCTCGTGTGCTCTATTGGCCGGGTAAACCCCTCCTCCTCTCACAGTGCAATCACTCTCACTGAAACTGCCTCCTTTTTTCTTTTTCCATCTCCATCAAACCCAAACCCTCCACACGCCACTTTCCCCTCCCTCTCTTCAGCCCTCGCTCTTTCCCTCTCCATACCTGACAGTTTTCTCCTTTCTCTCTTCTAGTCACTTGTGCCTTTTCTGTCTCTATTCATATTTAGCTTTCCTTGTTCGCTCTTTGTCAGTTTAATTTACAATTCAAAGAAGCTGGTATTGGCGAGAAGTAATTATTGCCAAGGTGGGAAACTTCAAACATAAACAGATTCGGCTGGCGACCGCGATAATGTGACAATAGCGAATGTTTGGATAATAGGATATATATCAGTCAGTCAAGTAATGGCAAAATAATAGATAAAATGTCAAATTAACAAATTGTAATAATCCTGAGTACATATGTAGCTCCTTTCCATCTATCCGACTACTACCAGGGCTTGGTTCTTTCTTTGCTGAAATGAAAGCAGGGTCAAAGTCATACTTAAGCTGAGGCTAAACAGGCCACTTAATAAAGCCTCACATATTAGCTTATGAAGAACTGCCTGTGTCATATCTAACCGACAGGGGAAGTTAAGACAAAGCTTTGACATTTGAATTGGATGCATGCTCATCACCAGGACTGAAGTAAATATGTCTACTGCATGTGGAGAACAAAACACAGACATTAGTATAGAAACAGAAAAGAATAAGTCATTTATTTGAGGAAGTAGTTACTTTCATTTCATGTCAACTAATAGCTGCCATATGTTATACAGACCAAAGTAAATGAATATATTTAAAAAGGCTTTTGATATTAGAAATTAGAATCCACTTGGCCCTTTGAAATCCCTTATCAAACGTTTGTAATTTACTTCCAGACGAGTAAAGCTAAGAAGTCTGTTTTGTTCTCTTAACCGTTTCATTTTTCTTGAAAAGGCTGAAACAGTACATGTTTCTATACGCATTAATGTTCACAACCTGTAGCTACAACATGAAAATTAAATGAACAGCCAGACATATAACAAGATGAATATACACGCTTAACATTCCAAGCAAACCATTTTTGCCTCACTCTCTATATTACTCGCCTCTAGAAATGATGTTTACATATACATATACTATATACATTCATGTACTACTAATATAAAATAGCAAATATACTTAGCAATAAATATAACACAGCCTAAATTATGATGTTTATCAATGTAATGGGGAAATGTTTCCATTAAGGTATCTGCCAAGTTGCAAACTATATGGAAAACATTTACTGACAACGCATTTCATTTGTTTCCCCTACAACATCAGCCTGTAGAAACTAAAGCATGATTAATGTCTTTTATAGAGATGTCTGGAGCCAATCCGAGGGATAAGTGTTGGGACCGAACCTGACATTTTTAATGGATCGGATCTGGTCAAATAAAGCTGATCGAAATCCGGTCTTATCCGGCTCCACAGTGTGAGCATTCGGCTGCTTGTGTGAGAGACAAATAGAGTATACATATTTGGGTACACCGGTGAGCAAGGTTGGCGAAATACACAGATTTGCTTAGCTCCTACACAAATTATCATTAACAAAACAGGTAACAGCTTCTCATTTTCAGCCAACGCTTCGGTCCTCTGTGGCAGCAGATTATACCAGCTGTTACTGATTTAAGCAACATATTGGTGTTTTTACGATTTTAAGTGTAATACCACTGTTGTACATATGGACAGTTGGTCACGTCAAACATGAAGCAAGTGCAACAACACAAGACATAGCAGCCAGCTAATAGTCCAAAAGCAAGGTGCCCAACTCTTGTCTGCACACTTCTTGCTTGGTCACTCTCTCTTTTTCTCTTCTCATCTTCCTCCATCAATGTCGTCTTCGATCTCTTCACCTCTGCCATTATGTCTATAGGAGCTGCTCAGTCTGGTTACTCCGCTCCCCACCAGCTTTACTCCCCTCCCAGGCCTGAAAACCTCCTGAAGGTCCAAAACACCTGTAGTACAAACACACTGTGCTTTGAGGTCACAGCTGACAAACTGAGCTAACATTAGCTGACAGTAACTATAGCTCGCAGCAGTGTGCTTTACTGTCCATCATGAAACTCTGTGAATCACAGAAAGATAAAATATGATCCAGTTTCACCAGAATCAGTGAAATAGTTGGTGGTGTGTGACTTCAAGCACAAAGATATTTGTGCAGAAACAGGCGTACGGGGTAGTGTAGCAACAAAATGGTTTAAAATCATTTATTTTATCAATTATTTTATGATACAACAGTTACACAATGTTGCTTCACCATTAATTCCACGGGTAGCTTACTAAAAAACTGTGAGAGGAGAACCTCCACTCCTTAACATAAAAGTGTTTCAATAGTTCCAACAACTCCAAAAGAGAGATATGTCAATTTCAGAAGCTTTCGCCAGTTAATCTTTCATTCATAACATATCAATCATTTAAATAGATAAACATATTTTAGAGCTGCAGTTTTTGGACGCAGTAGCTTGTAAAAAGTAAGGTCTGTCAGATTTCATAGTTCCAACTATTGCTATCTCAGTGTGTCAGATACATACCAAAATTTAGTTAGTAAACGTAATATCCAACTCTACAACCCAATACTAAACATCTGGCGACATTTCTCATTTCAAATATCGAAAGCAGCTGAGAGCTCTGGCTGAAAATGACAAGCCTTCTCTCTGAATCTTGTGTGCATTTGCAAATAAAAAAAAGAGCAAAGACAAATAAAAGGATAAGACATTTGTTAGTGTCTTAAAGACAGACACACACAGAGAGTGGAAGACAGACATGGCAGAAGGAGAGAAAAAATGTTAGCAAGATGCCCTGGTTGGGGGGAGTGAGGTGGGGATAAACTATTTGTTAACCAGCAAGCAAATGCTCGGTGTAAATGGGAGATAGGAGTTGTAATCAACGTCTGTGTTTGTGTGTGTGCTTGCATGTGTGCATGTAAGCAGGACCGAGTAATTACATGACATTATTTCTCTTTGACATGGAGATTTGATATCTGCCCAGCGAGAGCAAAACAACAAACTCTGGACAGCACTGAAATGGTAATGACTGAAACACACTCACACACAAACACACATTGAGGACATAGGTAGACTGATAAAGACTCCCCAAATGTCCTCGTGGATGTGTGGGTTCAATGTGCCCTGAATTTATAAAGAACCCGAACTTCCTGTCTGTCTAAAACCATGCACAGCACAAAGATTCAAAACTGTCTGCACACACAGTTCATTTTTTTTGGAACAACAGTCACGTACATGTGAAATGAACCTCGGCAGAACAATGGATCTGTAAACACACATATGATTGAACTTTGTTAAGATTCATCACGGTGTTTTCTTTTCACATCCATACCAGACTTTATCTATCTGAAGAAATATTGTATGTGCTATAAAGTCTGTATTAAAGGCTGAGTATTCGAGTGGGGAACATACATACATAAATATCAGGTTTCTCAGAATTCTACATGGAAGTGCACTTTCAATTCTACCATCCTTGGCTAGTAGTACAGAGGATGAATAACAATTTTTACCAGACAAATTATATGAAAAGTTCTAGGAATCCATCAATTTGACTAGCTGGAACAGAAGCACTTATGTACTCACAGCACACACTGAATGAGATGAATGGACGTGGTAGAGGTCTAAACCTCTGAACACATCAAGATTTAGTAAAAATCCTACACACATAAAAAAAACAGCAAACCAAAAGACTTGGAAGGACGTAACGGAAGGACATTTCACAACAGAGTAATATCAAGTTAGTGGGGGCATGACCCAAACCTCAAGAATTTCTGAGATTGGTGATGGTGCATCGTATCCTTCAGCCTAATCCTAAAATCTTGAACTATTTTCGGCCACGATTCATTTCTTTCAAGTTGAAGAACAGATGACAGATCCAACATAGTTGGTACAAATAACGGCCAGAGGACGATAAACAAGTGTACATAATGTACATTTCCACAGCACTCATTTCATTGATCCAGAAAGGTGTCATACTCAATTTGTTGGTCTAAATTTTGTCTCTGAAGATAGTTGAAAGAGAAATAATGTTTTTGTTTTTTTCACTGCACCTTCTTTGCTGTTCTTTTGTTCAGCTACCACCAACAAACACATCAACACAGCAGATGCATTAAAAGCCTACAGAAAGAGGGAGGGATTATAACCTTTACATAAACTGGAAGAAACTATTTTAATATTAAAACCCTGGTGCAGAGAAGAATTGAGTTTTATTAGAAAGAGTGAACAAAAAATATGATCATATTTCTAAAGAAAGGGCAAAAAAAAAAACAAATGAAGACACCAGCTGGCCTCCAAATCCACGAGGATGATCTCATATTTTCATTCATTTTGACTTATTGTGTTGGCAGAAAGGTATATATTCTATATGCTTTGCTGCTTCAAAAGTTTTGCTGTTGCAAAAATAAGTCTGTATATGTAAAGTGTATTATTGCATAGTTATCTTCAATAGCAATATTAGCGCTATAATAGCAAATAGCAACATTTTGAAAAAAGAAAATTCTGTAGAAAAATGAAATGAAGGTCTGTCTCGACTATAATCCTGTTTCAACTAAAGGAGCTCATTCTGTTCACAACTGACTAAATAATTTATTGAGAATTTATGGTTTCCAGAAAAGTATTGGGGAATATTTAGAAAGCATGCAAACCTTTGTTCATCATTTCTTAAAGACTGAAATTACAAAGGCTGGTCGGCCAACCCATTTAACAAAACTTTAACCAATTTATATGTCATTTTTTGTCTTTTCTTTTTAAGCAAATCTTTCATCGTAATAAAGATTCTGTCACTGCTATATGCTTTGGGTCAATGAACAGGAACCAGTTGGTGAGTAAAGTCAAATTGCCTTCACAAATCACAGTGTGAGTGTGAGAGACAGCCCAGCAAGACTCGCCAGTTTCTGACTTTCTGAAACATCACAGAAGTTCAAAGCTTAGAAATAAATGCAAAACGGAAACTTGTGAGATGTGGCTACGAAGGCTTTCTGTTTTATTTATCTTCATGCTGTGAGAGTTCTCTGTTTAAAAGAGCTGCTGTTTGTTCGAATGTGGTCACACAGTGGAAACAGATGAATCTTCCAATAAGAGCTGAGATATCACAAGCATCACAGGCTTGCTTACAGAGATGATCTGTTACCATGATTGATGCGCTGAAGATTAAACGCGTCTGAGCATATAAATTAGGACTTGTTTTTTAGATCTGCATATTGCAAATGTGCCATTACTGCTACTTGAGTCGAATACAGATGAGAGAATTTGATCAGAGAATTATTCTATTAGGGTGCTTTTGTAGTCACTTTGTATGAAGCATTGCAAACTTTGATCTGTGATTGATTATAGATTAATTTCGTACTCACTGGACGAGTCCTTCTGCTCCAAATTATTCCACTGATGTGGGCAGTTAAGAGAACAACACATCACAAATGAATTTTTAATCAGAAGTTCTGATTCATTACTAATAGTATTAAAAAGAGATGCCTGTAGAGACAAGACTGGACATATCGTACTTCTTCAAAAAATAATGTTGAAACCAAAAGCTGCGAGGACAGTGCAGCAGTGTCGTAAATGAAAGTAATCTATTAGTAAGCAAGTTGGATAAAGGAGCAGCTGCAGTGTAATGCTTTTCATAACAATTTATTTAATATCCTCACAAAGAATAATTTAAGAGGAAGAGTCTCAGGCAAAGCCACACTTTGCCATGTTGTCTGCTTCCTAACATAGAAGTTGGCTTTTCTCTGATGTGTTGCCTAATAGGAGCTGCATCCCCCACATCACTGTCATACAGAAGAATATTAGCCGACATACAGCCGTCTTTATGAAAAGATTTCACGATGTTTTATCCCTAACCTTAATAATGTCAGCATCTGGCATGCCTAACATGAGAAAAATGAATATGAAAAGATTGAACATTGAGCATAACAGGTTTTATGTCTGGCCTGACACAGAGAGGTTTCAACAGGTTTATCTAACATTAACATGTTTTATATTTAGGTTTCAAGTAATCATCTGTTAAGTAGTCCTTAACTGATAATCATATAGTCCACTAATTTGAACCTTCAATAAAAGAGCCTTGATGATCTTCTTGAAATCATATACCAAATACTTGATCATGATGAGAACATAATCAACACGTGTGGTATGATTTGATTAAAACGCAATCATGAAAAAGCTTTAATTTTGAAGCCCAACATCCTGCAGCAGAGCAGAGCATGTCTTTCATGCTGTTACGAAAGTCACTATAACTACTACTCATGTAGATTAGTTAAACTAAGTCCTGTGGTGTGTTTACGCATAACTGAGCTAACACAGCTAAAAGCTAACAGAGAAAACATGTAACAGCGAGGATCAGTAAAACTTTGAATTGAACGATCGGTCAGCCAGCGGCAGCAACCATGTTACATTGTCCGCTGCAACAAAACAAGCGTCATTTTTTTTAATGCTTTTTCCTGTAAGCTATGAATGTAAACAAAACAGGGCATTCTAAGATATGGAGACCACTACCCAAAATGCAACATGGCATGATGTGGTTGACTGTTCTCTATTTAATCAATGCTTTTAGAAATTGATTAATCTCTTAAGTGAATAAACATTAACATGTTTTAACATGTGGCCTTTGTGGCATTTGGTGAAAAAAAAACTTACCCTGCAGCAGGCCAGGTAAAATTAGAAAAATCCAGGTCTGCTCAGCACGCTGTCTTTTAATTCCCATGTGTCCTAGAAGAGAGTTTACTCCTGATTCAAATATGCCACATTCTCCCATGACACCGGTGTTCTTCAAACAACAGGACTGTAATTCCCAACAGCAGCTGAGGAAGAGGCCTGGACATTCAAACCTGAAACAAATTTAATCTAAATGAGGCTGGGAAGTTTTGATAATTCAGTGTGACTTGGAGAGATACACAATATTTAAATCTTCTGATATTTGAAAAGCAATTTTCAGATTGAACAAAAAGCTTTTTTTTCTGATAACAATCTTGTGCTGCTTGGCGTTGCCTGTGAAACACTAACACAGCAGCCACAGCTTGCCCCAAAGACTTACTTCCTCTGGCCATTAAAAACATTGGGCAATTATGCAGATTTTGTTTTCATAAATCAACAGGAGAGGTTCATTTTACTGCTCTCCCCTGCATTTGCTGCCTCCATTGCTCCTCCTTGGAATAATGCAAATTAATTGGGTCAAAAATGTTGCAAGTCTCCCACCCAGTTGTCATGATCACACATCTTTAATAAATAGTAAATTGGGCAATTATCATTGTAGAATTCAGTGTCAAACTGCTGAGCTGGATGTTTCATACCAGAAACACAGCTGTATCCCAACTGAAGAGAGGTGTGGAGCCCCAGCTTCAGTCAGGTCCAGTGTTAAAGTTGTTGTCTTTACAAAATGATTAAGTAAAGGATTTGTGGTCCTTTCACACCATTTATACTCAATTACTATCTTGTCAGTCTCCTGATCCAGCCCTCCTTTTAGCACCAAATTTGTTGTACGACAAGGCTGTTCTGTTGATCTTCCAAATTAAATAACTGACAGATCACAGCAGCATACAAATGAGCTGTTAGCTCCCCTGCTGTGACTCGAGGTAGCACAGCCTAAAGATGAAAGGCACCAAGAGGAGCTAGTGCTGCTTGGGCTCCTACAATTGGAGAAAGGCTGATGTGATCATGCACAAGCTGCCAGTGAACTTTAGAGACCTTCAGGAAGGAAATAAAGAGACTGTATTGTCGTGTCCAACACCTCCAGCCAGTGGTGTTTCTGTTTTCAGGATGGAGACTCTTCTGAAAACACTGTCAATAGTCCCAAAATCTAAAACCACAATGACAGTGTTTACATATTAGCACCCTCTAAAACGTTTTCTAATCTGCCACTGTAATGGTTATGTTATAGTTAGGTAAAGGTTTGTGGAGACCCAAATTGTGCAAAATGAAATATTTAAAGAACAAAGAAATAATGAAATAGAATGCAATGCATAATTATATGAATATGAACATACAAAGTATGTAATATAAACATAACACTTTGACATATTCCAAAAATGCACAGGTCACTAATAGGCGGACCACAGCCAATGATATGTTGTTTCCAATTATTGTCCGGACAGGACAGAGTGTGGGTCCGGACCCAGAGCCGGAAACGACATATCATTGAGTTTTATTCAGTTTTGGCAGAGATTACATTTTGACCGACGACTCTTTTCTGACAGTGTTTCAGTGTCAGCCAATCATGGCAGGGTAGGGCAGGCCTTAACTGAACAGAGCGGAAAATATAAAGGAGTGAGGAGACAAGAGAGAGGAAAGTGGCCAAATTGGGGTGTGCTAAACGGCGGAAGGTTGACACTGAAAACCGGCTTTTAAGTCAGCCAATAACTTATTATTATTATTATGAAAGCACTTTTTATTTAAAATTCTCGGTTGAATGTCAAATTTACTTTGCTTTGCTTCTAATTTATTTTATTTATTATTTATTATTGTATGTAGCTCTCCAAAGTCCAGAGTTGCACTGAAAATAAATATTGTTGACATGACGTTTAATTATAGTTTTCTTTGTTTGATTTGAGTGGTTGACTTCACACAGTGCAGATGTTGATATAATGACAATGCTGCTTCAATATATACTGTATAAAATAATTTTAATGTATAATTAAATTATAATGCAGCTTAAACATGATGATGCTGCAGACCTGAACGTGAGGAAATTCTCTCTATCCGGACTGCCTTAAATCATCATTGACTACCCCTGCAATAATGTTTCAAACTCATTACAATGAACTTTTCATCCCTTTTTTTAAATAACTGAATTCATTGCTGATTTTTTAGCATATATAATATTTTTTTATACTTAGGGATAAGGATTTGCTGCCCTTGTTTAGACACTAAATAATCAAATTATTATTATTATGATCACCAAGGGCTTGTGCTGGCAAAATGGAAGTTAAAATTGTACGTTTGGTCTCATGCAATTTGTATTTTAAGGCATTCTTGTTCAGTGGTACAAAATGTGCAAGAAGAGAATATACAAATACTCTCAGCACATGATTTATGACCTCAGACAAAATTGCGTTGTTGAAATGTAATGTCTGAGAAAGGCAGATGTACCATGTGTTTTCTGTAGAAACTGTTTTATCAGACACACACTGAGGGAGAGACACTGAGGTCTGATCAAAGCAGTGAGTGAGGAAGACAGACAGAGGCAGAGATAGTATAATGTGTATTCTTCTATAAAATGTAATTATTCAATAACATGTAAGTAAGTAAAATGTGTTTCTATGCACAGTATTTCACAGCTACGTTTTTTTAAAAGTGCAAAACCAGGAGCACAATACATGATGAAATAAAAACTCAATTCACAATAAATAAATAAAATCCTGACGCTGCATACAGGTTACCCAAATACCTGTCTAAGCAGGTGCCCTTTAAAAGAATCCACAGACTCAGGCTGCAGGCAGAGCAATCCGCGGGTCTTAAGGCGGTTGCATGGGACAGGCAGCAAATTTAGCATATTTGACCTTAGAGAGGGAGCTGATGAGTATGGGTGAAGTAGTTTGCCCACATATGCAGGAGCCTGACCGTGCAATGCTCTGTAAGAGCGTGTTCGAATTTTAAACTGGATCCCACACAACAGGGAGCCAGTGATGAGAGAAAGTATTAGGGTAATGTGAGGCAGTCTATTTAACATAGTGAGTCGCATTCTGCTATGTCTGCAGATGATCTTGAGCAGACATACTAGAACATGAGATGAGGTAATGTATAAGCATCTCTAGTTCAGCAGACATTTAACAAATACTACCCCTAAATTCTGCAACAGAGGAAAGAGGCACAATACTTTGCATGAATCTATTCTGGAGCAACAACCAGAATCTCCGTCATATCGGTATTGAGCTGTAAGAAAAATTCCTACCATCCAGTCTCTAATACACAAGACAGTCAACTTGAAAGCCTCACCAGGTTTGAATGAGAGGTGGAGATGGATAACGTCCAACATTTAGAAGAATTTCCCCAGTGGGGATTAATAAAGTAAATCTTCTTCTACTTCTTCTTCTTCTTCTGCTTCTTCTTTATGATCTGTCCCAAGGGCATAAATTATAACGAAAATAAAAGAGTCCCCAAAACTGAGCCCTGTGGGACAGCACAAGACAGTGGAGAGGAATCAGACACAGTCTTCAATAAAGAGAGTGAAACTCCTGTCAGTGAGATAAGATAAAAACCATCGAATTCTTGCCAAAGTTAAATTACAGATGTAGCAGAATGTAACGTTAATGCTAACACGGCTTATTTAAATTTGAGAAAGAGAGGAACGCAAATTAAACAAGTCACCACCAGAGTTTCTCTTCAGGTGAGGAAGAATAGGTTGAAGCAACAAGGTTGCATTCAGCAGCTACACTGCTAGATGACACACACTTGTCCTCTAAAACAACATACATGTATGCTAACAAGCAACTTGTGATGCAGCCATGGTAACAATGGCTGTTCTCTCTGCAGGACTTATGTAGGCATGAGAGAGAACTTATGCTGTAATTGAATCATTTTCACTTTAACTCAGGGCCGTTTCTAGCTGTTTGGGGGCCCTATATGCAAGATGCTATTTGGAGCCCCTATTTTGTCAAACTCTGAGATTCCTTACCTTTTCAGATGATCTGTGGCGGTGCAACAGTCTGTTACATTTTAAGAGGAAAACAGGCTCCAGTACATTAATAAATGCAACTGCTATCTAACACCCTCTCAGCCTCTACACCGAACACAGTGACAGATTGACTACCGCACAGTGTAACCAGAACAGTGAGCGGGTAGTCAGAGCCAGTTGAGTTAACCAGCCATGAGCAGCTGCTGACAGACTCTCTGTGTCCACCATGGAGAGTTTGAGAGCTTCGGCAGTCACTAGAAGCGTATTTACAGTCCTCTGTAAATGTTTCTGTGTGGTACCTGTGTTGTAGTTTCACTAATGGCTCAGAGAAGCTAACTCTCCTGGAATTTGTGTGGCTGTTGGGGGAGTGTCTGTGCGTAGTGTCATCACCAGAGAAAAGGATGCAGTCTGGTGGCATTTCAGTCCAAACCACCAACCAAAATACTAAGTTGAAGGTTCACATAACATAGTGTAAACTTTTCACAGTCTTGACTCCCACACAAAGGTGGGGGACACCCATGTTGGTCAAATTGTCAATATTAACATGAGCATTGATGTATTCCATCACAGTCATTTAGTTTACAGCTCAAAGTGTGCTGTACCATGTGTAATGTGTAAATTGTGTGTGTCCAACATGTAGTTAAACCACAGTTTAAAGGACCCACATGCACGATTGAGTGGTAGATTGCAATCAACTGAATACCACTCGCTTCACCCTCCCCTTTCAAGTATGTATTAGAACCTGCTGGAACTGGAAAGGAACTTATCTTGTGCTTGGTTTGTCTGTTCTCTTTAATGAAAACATAGTTATGAATATTATATTCCATTTCTGCCAATACATCCTCCCACAGTTTACACACTGGTCCTTTAAGTACATGTTATTAAGTGCAAGGTTATTAAAGCACAGCAAAACAAAATGTGCAGACAAGAGTGCTTGTGGCATATGATGTTCTCAAATCATTTTTAGAACATAAAGTGACACAGCGGTTGACTCGAACATCAGCTTTGCGCTTGGTTACTTCAGAGTATGCAGAAAACAGGATAAAAGGCTTAATCAAAAGTATAAAATAAAAACATTTGGATGTGTGCAGAGAAAAGAAGAAAACAAAAAGAAACCACTGAATTTTGATGCTGAAATACCTGTTTATTCCAGATAATGAGATGTCAACCAGCCCATCTAATACTGACATTAATTACTATATTGCAATAGGTCTACTTGATGAGGCGGTAACAGTATTCATCACATAGCAGACTCACTACAAAGAAGAAAAGAAACGTTCTCTTTCTTTTTCTTTTTTCAAACATTCCACTACAGATTCAATTTGCTGACAAATCGTAAACACCTATTGTTATTTTTCTTTTTGAATGACAACCTATTCTCCACCTGTCAAGATATTGGGCACTGGTAAGGGACACACACACGCATACACATGCACAAGTGCACGGGCACGCACGCACACACACAAATACACACAGGTAAAGGTTATGGACTTGAAGAATGTTCTCATTAGTTCTCTGTACAACACTATCAGTATACTGCCTCCATTGTGGGAGATGCAGCGTGTGTTTAGGTTTGTGTGTAGGTGTGTGTGTGTGTAGGTGTGTGTGTGTTTGCGTGTGTAGGTGTGTGTGTGCATGAATATGTGGGGATAATGAGCTGATAGTGCTCCCGAAGAGTGAGGTTGTGTGCTGAAGGCCAAGGTGGTAACTAACACTCTGACAACACTCTCCATCACCTTAAACCCCCCGGTGTTGAGAGCACCAGATAGAGCGCAATTATGTTTATTAGCTTCTCTAGCTGTCACTCATACACTCTTAATAGCATGTTGTGTCTGACTTGATGCCAAAATACACTGACATAAAGGCTGAGTGAAATTTCATGGCAAAATACAAACCATCCAATCTGAATGAAGTGAAATGAACATCTAACAAATGTATGATTGTGAATATATTTTGTGAGGCAAACTGAATGATTGTTTTGTAAGTTTGACACCAGGTTGCCAAAATGTTGTGAAGACTTTTTCCAATTGTGACTGCTGCTTGCAACACATGATGCTTTGACTTCATTTCACTTAGATTTCTTCCAATGAACTTGAGTTTTCAACAGCCAAACTTTGAGATTAAAAACAATATTTTTTAACATTTTGACTCTGAATATAGTACTCTGACTGGAGCTCTGTGTTTGTTTTTCCACTAATGTAAAATACATGCAGAGAGGCTCGCCTACACAGCCTACACATATGAAAATTGCCCTTCTGTTGTGTGTTGTGTTGGAGAAACACAGCAGAGCATGTGAGAGTAAATTCTGGTGGATTTAATACATTTGGCACCTTAGGCCAAGATTAAAACAAGCAGCGGTGAAATAGGAAGTGACAAATAGTGCCTGTACTGGAGAGCCTCCTATTGTGTATCAGCTGTATGTTGTGGGGGTGTTTTCTTTGGCTCTTTTCTGAACTGCATGATGATATGCGTGTGTTGTGCATGTGTAATGTTGTATCACTCTGTGTCATCTCTGTGTGTTTTAAAAGAGAAAACAGGAGGGGATGAGATAAAGGGAGCATGTTAAATAGAGAAAGGGAAATCTAAGGTTTTGACATCGCAGATTTACACCAAACCTTCTAATTCTTCTGAGTAACAGCAGTTTCAAAAAAAATCCTGGGTCGCTGTGCACAGATAAACGCTAGGCCTTTGTTGCTGAGATGGGCAGATGGAGCAGCGGAGAGACAAGTCTCATCACGGAGTAGGCGGGTGTGCAGCTCTGGTGGCTGGGATGCCACTGCAATGATTTGTCAACTGTTGTAGTTACAGTAGCTGGTCTGTGCTGTTGTGCCTCAAAAGTTCAATATATTTTCACATAGCGCCCTGCAAAAAAAAAAAAAAAAAAGAAAAAAAAGAAAGAAAATCACACCAGCTGTGGTGTTGCATCTGCCAGGCCACCAGGCACAAACAAACACATATTTCTTGGTGAATTCGAGGTAGCTGACTGGTGAGCAGACCTGAGGACACTCGACATAGCCTCTGAGGTCCTGTGGGTTAGTTGCTGAAACACCCGTGAAGTGGGTTGTATTGAAAACCCTGAGGGTTTTTTTTTTACTGTTGCAACACTTCTGTAGAGCTGTGGCAAAATTCCTGCATCTAATCATGGCTAGATTAACCTGCTAGGGGGGAAAATGAACCATTCGCCCCAAAAGATCCCTCCCGCTAAATCTCCATGTGAGTCTGTGGCCCCTTGGATGCACAGAGGCCCTAATCCTGACACTGATCAATGGTTCTTCTGTGGAATGACTTATCTTTAATAATGGCAAATACTACACTTTGCCCACCTCCTACTTCCCATTATACAATCTTTACTCAGGAGACAGTTTGAAAAATGTAAACTCATAAACTGCTACAAAGAAAAATGTTGCAATTGTTTAATGTTTTGCTTGTCCTGAAAATCACGAGCCACAGATGTGTTTAGTGTTTAATTGCTTTGCCGATATAACAATCTGATGTTACCTCATTATTAAAACATAGACACTGGCCAGTCAATATCATGTCTCTGATACCTCAATTTGTCTTTGCCTTCCAAAACAACCCATATGAGCATTTTCAGATTGGTCATCGCTGTCACAGGACTACATTGTTTATCAGTGACTTCCAAAATGCTCACAAAAATGCTGATATGACTATTTTCTAGACTGGCATTTCTATGGTTAAGGCACAACACGTACTTGGTTAAGGAAATTACATGGTTATGGTAATAAAAAATGCACCTTTGTGATAGGATGCAAACTCGTGCATGAAGATAGCAATAGATTTAATCCCTTCAACCTATGTCAAGGGCCATCACATCAGAAAATGTGCATGGATTGTTTTGGAAGGCAATAACAAACTGTTTTGTTTGCCCAGTTTCTAGTTAGTTAGTTAATAAGTTAAACTATATTCATGAACTCCATGAAGAAGGATGGCAATGCAGGTATCAATAAATGCTAATAAGAGTAGAGACTCTGTTGAAATATACTGTATATTAAAGAGATTTTTTTTTTGCATTGTTGCACTCTCGAAAGACTCATTAAAGTCTGTGTGTGCAGGGTGTAAAACATGCAGGCATGTACGTGTGTGTGTGTGTGTGTGTGTGCGTGTGTGTGTGTGTATGTGTGTGTGTGTGTATGTGTCTGTGTTCTAACTCAAAAATATATTCTGTGTCTATCGATCTAGGGTGGCGTGGTCTCTCTAACACACACAAACACACATGCAGACAAAGGCCCACTGAGGTTCTGTAAGATCAAGATCAACAATAGCTACTCACTGAAGCCGTGTTGAAGCTTTTGTCTAAGGAGCTTGTAACATCTTAGAAACATGTCACTTCATACTTACATCTATGATGCGATAAGAAAGCGTTAGTGCAGCAATAAGTGCTATGACAATTCTTAAATGGGTAGCTTTCTCATGTCCAGTTGTAGGAGAGAAGATACTCTCTGAAGAGCTGGGTCTTCAGGAGTTTTTTAAAGGTAGAGAGGGACGCCCCTGCTCTGGTAGGAACTGGTAGTGCGTTCCAGCAACGGGGAACAACAAACGAAAAAAGTTTGGATTGCCTTGAACGAACGGGTGGCAGAGCCAGGCGTCGCTCATTGGAGGAGCGCAGCGGTCGTGAGGTAACATATGCCTGTATAAGGGCGTTCAAGTAGGTAGGTGCAGTACCGGAGACTACTTTGTAGGCGAGCATTAGCGCTTTGAATGTAATGCCAGTGGAGCTCGATGAGCAGCGGGGTGACATGTGACCTTTTGGGTTGATTGTAGATCAGGCACACTGCTGCGTTCTGGATCACCTGAAGAGGTTCATACTATTTGCACTGCAAAACACAGAACACCATCTGCCTTCCAAAAGTGTGTTCTTTTCGCAAAAGCACCAAACACAGCATTAGCACTGAAAAGGTTTTATTTCTATATATATTTATTATTATATACTGTATTATATACTGTATAAAAAGAGAAGAAATTGTATAACAGGATAGCAATTGTGTCTTTTTTGCTGTTTACATTTTGTCAACAGTAATAACAATTGAGATGTTGGGATTGGAATTATACAAGGATCCTGAGATGGCCCTGTATTCAGTGAATATGGTCAAATGTAATGATTCTGCATTAGTATTTACATTCAGTTGTAAAGTTTGCTGCCATTGCAGGAAATAGTATGTAATTCATACAGTTCAGTAAAAGCTACAAAGTCATGATTTTTCTTTTGACACCGCAATGAAGTCTTCTTCAGTATATGTATTATTGCATATGTATTTGCCAGTGTTTTTAGCCTCACACTCTACAGTCTACTGCCTACAGTGTTTTCACATAAACATAAAAAGTTATTAACTCATTAATTTTAAAGATACTTCAATATAAAAAGAAAATACCTGTTCTTGCAAGCTCTACATGGAAAACCAACTACAAATCACAATTACAATTTCTTATATAACATATCTGCACTATTAAGATCTTTAAACAGTTCAGATACTGATGTGAAGATACTTTGTGTATCTTTAGGAACTTACAGAATAGTTGAGCGAAATACATCAACATTTTAAGAAGACATTTTAGTGTAGATCATTTGATACATTTCATTGGGCTCTTCTACACGAACAGTAAAACCGTCTTTATTTTATTTTAGCACTAAAACTTTGTTCTAATTCATTTTGTCACATTATACAGTACATCAATATCCAGGATCAGCTTCACCACCAACAGTCAAACAAACATGATGCTTTTTATCAGAACAATTTCACCTAAAAGATGTGCTTGTTGAGCACCACAAGTGGGCTTTTATGGACTTAGCATGCCTGCTTAGCATCCATCTCACTGGTTGCATTAACACTTATTTTGTACCTTATTTGCACACGCTGAGTACATAGCAGCAAAGGGAATAACAAGATAAAACAAGAACATTCTCATGAATGAAACAACACTACAAATGGTAATCAGGAGGTCTACAACGACAGTGTTCCCACAGACTGAATTAGTTGCTCATAATTAAGCTAATGCTCTCCACCAATCCAAACGTAGCAGGCACTAACTGTGCCAAACATCAGTCAGCAGATCTGATAGTCATGTTGCCGTGTACAACATCCAAACGCACTTGTTCAAAGCATGCACAGAACTTGAAGAAAAATACAGTCCAATAAGAAGCAAAAAAAAAACAAAAAAACAAAACTGGCCTTAATAGTCCATTCATGTGTAACAAGAGTTTTCATGCTGCAACAGCCAAGCCACAACTGCCGGGCTGGGCAAATTGCAAAAGCTCATCGGTAAAAGACTCAAGCAGTGCCAGGCTTTAATATAAAGGAAAGAGAGCGCGGCAGAAAACTGGAATTAAAAAAAAAGAGAGAAAGAGAAGAAAGTCAGTAAATGGGATGGCCTTTAAACAAAATTGAATATTGAATACTCTTCGTGCAGTTCTGTTACACGATCAAGAGGTCAACACACATATAGCTTTCAGAGGCTGCTTTATGCAATTGTAAGTTATGATGAAATTTAAAAGATAATACTGGTTCACGTCAGTCTGAATCAGAAGCTGTAAATAACCTCATATTATGGAGGCACTCGCATCCATGCATAATACAAAATATGAAGGTGGACACTGTACAGTGCAACCCCACTGATAAGACCACATTCATTTTTTCATATCTCGAGGGGACAAAAGTCACTGATTAAAGATTTGATTACATTTCATTTGCCCATGTAGCTCACATGATTGCATGGACATGTGGTCTCACCCAAGGAAAACATTAAGAGTGTGAATCGCTGCATTACAGAGCAGTGAGCAGTGCTTTCATGAATAATCAACAACACATGACTACATCTCCATTTTTAAATTGTCTGAAATAAGGCAGAACCAACACCATTACTGTTCACCGTGAAAGAGCTTGACTGTGTGGAATACAAACACAGCTCTTATTGTAATGGTATGCTGATCGAATGACACCTCTTACAGCAGCACCTGCAGCACAAGACTCTACAGCAGGTTGATAGGAGAAGTACGACACATGCAGAAAGGATTAAGAAATTCCCATGAACCACAAATTAAAAGGCCTGGCCAATGCCCCACAACCAGACCTTAATCTGCCCTCTGAGCTCCTGGATCTTGAGCTCCTGAGACCCCATTTATACCTCATATTAACATGTAAACTGTATGTAATCTGTGAAAAAAAATCATATCGCAGGCATTTGCATTTACACCTAGTAGCCCATGAATGTTCTCTCTATTACAGTTCTGAGATCAGACTTAAATATGTAAATTAGATGCTGTAGGTGAAGCTGACAGGCTTGTCAACGAACATGGCACATCCTTAGGCTAACGTCACTTATCCACCTTTTTTCTAGTCCCATGATACCTGGAGATGGAATTTACTCTCATGTCTGTATGGAAAATATGTAGCCACTAAGATACTACAGATACTAACTGTATCTGGCTGCCGCCAGTGCCTTCATAGTTAATATACAGATGTAAAGGGGTTGTTGATCTCCACATCTAACTCTCAGCAAGCTTATTTGACAAATTGTTGAATTGTTGCCTTTCTTTAAATAGTATAATGTAATGATATCCCAGCCTTCTACTACAGCAAAGGGTAACCTGAGGAAGTACCTTTGGATAGCGGTAATGAACTAGCTTAGCATTAGTTAAGTGATGAGGCTCTGCTTTGAGATAGCCATGACTCTGTTCCACCTCTTACAAAAAAATGCACTTGACTTTATTGCTCCTCAGAGATTTTCAGTGTTTATTGCTTCACTAGCAACAGAATCAACAACGTAGCTAAATATACTACTTACCCAAGGCCACTTCAGGTCGTCCTCCCACTCCTTGCTCATGGATGGCAGATATGATCACATTAAGGTGTGACCGAGCTGGCACCTGTGACATGACTTACTCGGTGAAGGAATGCTGTAAGTTATCACTGGGCTAAGAATAAAGTGGATACAGTAAGAAGGTGATCAGAGTCAGGTAGTTTTAGCTACCTCTGTCAGTCATATGACCCTTGTGTTTGACGAGGGGTTGTCTAAGGCTTTCTGTCAAGCTCCTTGAGATAGCTGAAAGAAACATACAAGGTAACCTCTCAACCTGTTGGTATTTCTTTTCTCGAAAATGTGTGAAGCTGTACAGATTGCCTGTACACTTCCCTGAGATACAATGACACTGAAGGACAGACCACAGGCAGATGATCTCATTCCATTCTTGCATGAACATGAGTTTTTCCTTATTCAGATATCACAGCATTAGGTTTCTTCTTTTATTTTGTAACTCTCCCCTGCTCGTGTCTGTAACTTTACTTTCTGCCTTCCCCGACTGTTTTGATTGTCTGTTCCACCCTGATTAGTTTCACCTGTTCCTGCTTAGTTTCACCTGTGTCTCGTTATCCTGACTTCACTTGTGTGTGTTCCTTGGCTTCCGTGTCATTTTGTTGTTGTACTGTGTGTCAAGTGTTCAGCTCTGTGTTTTGCCCCTTGTGTTTTGGGGTCTTTGCTTTTCTCGACCTTGCCTTTTCATTTGCATTCTTGACCCTCGCTGGCCTCAACATACTGTAAGTCTTGTAATTATATTTTTGGGCTGCACAAGCTCTGCCCCCTGTAGCGTCAGCATTTAGCCCTTTCCTCTTGCTTTACCTCGCTTGCACAAACGAGACAGATATCCAGGTACAGATTGCATGTTAATACAAAAAAGCCTGAGGGTCCATAATCAGGACTAATTTCCAGGACATTAACGCTTTTCTAGTTTGGCTGAGTCATGTGACTCATCACTAGTTGGAACACAGTCTCTGCCATGTGGCAAAGATGTCAACTCAAATGATAACAATCCAACAACACCTGGAGCCTTCAGCATTTGAAAATGACTTTTTCTAGCCCCGAGGGATCACAGAGGAACATTCCAACCACCAAAGATAGACTATATGAGTGATCACAGTCACTTGCAGGCTGTCTGCATCACATCTCACTAATAGAAGACAGAGGATGTTGCTCTGTTGACCTGCTGCTTTCATCCTGCAGTCTGTGTGGACACAGTGTGAGTAGCTATGATCTTATAAGTTGACTGGTTAGGGGGTTCTTCTGAGTGCTACTTCACACCTTATGATGATGTTGATATTAAAGATGAACCTTTTCTCAGCATGGGTAAAGACCATGTGACAGTCAACCTCGCAACCAAGCTTTTGTTTCTGTAACTACCAGATCTGCAGTCTGGTGATGCATCTCTGCTCAGTCCTCAATGCCAAAGGCCTTCTGTATATAGACAGACTCCTTCACTCTTCTAGGGATCAATCCCTGGGTTGATTGACATCATTACAAATATCATCAAGGAGGCACAGCCCTTGTGTTAGTTATAATACGACTGTTTTGGAGACTAAACTAGCAATTTATCCAGCTTATACTATGATGGTAATCAGCTGACACCGCCTAACCATGAATCTTTATCAATAAATAATATATAGTTTTATACAGTATATTGATCATGCATCCTTGGTGAATGCTATGAAATTCAAGTAATAAAGTATTTCCACATTTCCAGGCTGACATGTAGTGAAAACACTTTCTCTAGAAATACAGAGTGGTGTATGAAAAAGACAATTTACCATCAATCTACAATCTGTGAATATTAAACTTGACATGCTGACAGGCTGAAATGAATAATGAGATGTAGGTCAAAATGAAGAGGAGATAACAGAGGAAGGAAAATCAATAAACATATGGAAATGTAGTGTCATAATTTGTCTTTGAATTCATATTTATTATATTGTTTTGCTGCTGTTTCTGTAACCTGAATAGAAACCAGTAAACATCAACATATAAAGAATCAAAACTGTTCATCATAGGAAATTGTGTGCACAGAGTTTGCAACCAACTAAATACCCCTCACCTCACCCTCCGCTTTCAAGCGTAGGAGAAAAAGTGAAAGTGGCCGTGAAACTTGTGAAAACCTGACTCTAGAGAGTCAGAGGACCGGCTCTCTTTGTAGACAGAAAAGGCTTATTCTAGGGTAACAAAATACAACGATTATTTTCAGCCGATTATACACTAATAAATACATAGTTAAACATCATATTCCATTTCTGACATATTCTGTGAATGGGTCCGTCAAATCTTAAACACTGGACATTTTTAGTTTTCCGCCCCATTCCTAGAGGCTCCTACACTTTCAACAGCCCAAATCTGCTTTCCCTTTACCTCTTGTCCTGACTTAACATGACGAACAGACATTCTTCCGTAGGAGGGAGGGATAATCTGTTAATCTCATTGCTGAGGCAAACAGAGGAACGAAAGGACAGACAGATTGATCTTCACAAAGCTGATGAGATGCTCTGTAGTTTTGACCGAGGCAACTACAGCCGCAGTGTAGGAGCTGAGAATGGGTCCAAATGAGGCATTTTAATACTCAGAGAGAAAGCGATATGGAGGAGGGCGAGAGATAGATTGAGGAAAGGAAGGAGAGATAAATGGTAGTAAAAGAGACAGAGAGAGATAGATTGAGGGAAGGCAGAATAAATGGGAAGGTAGGGGAGAGAGAGATAGATTGAGGGGGGAGGGTGCAAAGGGTGGGAGGGAAAGATTGATAAAGGTAAAAGGAGAGAGAAATCGATCTTGTGGCAAGAATATGCCCCCTGGAGGATAAAGCTCCTAGAATACCATTGGTTTTCTTTGCGTACAGGAAGAAGTATGTCTGTGCTTCGTAAAGGGTTGGTTTTTGGAGGTCAGTTGCCAAAGTTTTGTTCTGAATTCACTGCAGTCACTTGGAATGTCCAAATCACCACGTCAAAAGGACAGCATCATTGGTTTGGTTGCTTTGTTTTGTCTGTTTGGCACAATTTCCCTTGTTCTTACATGCAAGTCAGATGGCAACTGTTCTGCAAATCCCCACAGCTGTGAATGTTGATGAACATCTCTGCTCTCTCTCCTGTTGACCATTCTCTGTCTTTCTCAATGCTCTCTGGCAAGACTGAACAGTAAACAGCCAATCAATCTATCTTTACTATAGAAAGACTTCAAAACTATGACTGAGGCGGCACAGAGCATGAGTGTATTTGAAGAAAAATTCATCTGTGTGAAGATTTAAGTCCTGCACACTTATGGTACACCCTCTCAAGTGAATTCCCTGTTTTGTTGCACCTGTTAGATTGGACAAATTACGCCTTTATCTTTTTTATCAGCATAGTCTTGCCCACCTACAACCTGAGCAAAATAAAAAAGCAGCAAAGGCAATATACAGACAACCACTGTCTTAAACACTCCATTTAAGGTCAGACCTGAGGCCGACAGTTGGGTAGCATCAACCGATAGTGTTTTGACAGGGATTAGGAGGCCAGAGAGAGGCACAGGGTACATGCCAATTCCCTTATTTGATCCCTCGCTTCACCCTCAAATCATGCTGGTCCACCATCATGACGGCTGTTGCAATACTCTTATTTATGCCTGGAGAACGAGGAGGGATCTCTGAGGAGACATGAGCGAAGATACACGAGGGCAACTTTCACAGAAGTCTTTTATCAGACCAACCCTCCCTTTTATCGGAAATCTGTTATTGATTAGACGTTTGCAGCTGACTGAACTGATCTGAAACTGAGTAACAACATCACTACAGTTTTTTTTTCAAATGAAACAGAACCAACTCAAAACCAAGTTTTAGATTTTCTTTCCAGATTCACCAACTAATTAAAAATCCAAGGGAATCTCCAAGGGAGATTCAAGGAAATGGTGTTAGACTATTATAGTAACAGGTATTTGACAATAACTGACTAAACTTACAGATGGAACCAATAGAACAACTCCTTTCTGTCATTTGTTACCCCTCTGTTTATCATTATTGTTTTAAGTCTCAGGAGTTTGAAAAGTTTAGAAGTATTCTTCAGTCTGAGGCCGTATGTCAGGAGAATGCACCACACACGTCTCATTATTGAGACCAGTCAGCACTGAGGTTCCCTCCATGATGCTGCTTCAGCTCTTTAAGGCCCCCTTGCATATTACTCTCTGGTGTTTCCTATATGACACATAAATAGACCTTGTATATTTTACACTGGCACATTTTTTTGATGAAAGCACAAACATAAAATCAAGAGATGTCAGGTGAATGGAATGCTTCATTTCTTTAGTCTTGCTAGAGTTCAGTTACACACTGAAAAGGATACATTGTGACAGGAGGCATCAATGAGGAGCAGCTTTTGTTGAAATCATTTTCTTATAAAAGATGAATGTATTTCTTAACAAACAACAAACCACTTGATGTGTTAATTTAACCCCATTAGAACTTTTCATGCTTTTAGCTGAATGTGTTTGTGTTTTTTCATCACACTCTTGTTATACTGATCGCCTCTCCTTCTCCAGTTCAGCTGTGACATCTTTCTGGAGTCAGAAGTGACCATGTTTGGATGAGACATGGAGCTGGTGAGTGACATATTGCTTGGTTTTGATTCTCTGAGAGCTAAACAGTACTGTCTAGTTTGAGTTTCATAGGTCCTGTGGGTTGAACTGGACGGACTCAGTGAGAATGACTTGTCAATCACAAGGTAGCCAAGCCCTGAATTATACCCTACTTTATCACCTATTTTACTCAAAATGGGACCATAATTTACAAAATATACTTCATGCTGTGTGGAAGGAGATGTCAAACCAGTGATTGAGATAAAAAAAACTCATGAGGAAAGTGTTTACTGATGTAATAAATCAATGTGGGAAGTAGGGTCAGACTCCAGACAGTCAGAGTGAGAAAGAATGCAGGTTTAGGACATCACTGCATGTGTTGTATCATATGAAGGTAGTTTTAACATAGATAACAACACCAAAGAGACTACCAGTACAAAGTAACAAAGCTGCTTCCATACTGAGAGCTCTGCTAACATCACTAGTATACTTAACTTTTACAAACTGCATTGAACTGGTACATTATTAAAAATACACATACCTTCTGCAGATCACAATAAGCCCTCGAACAGATGGTATTACAATTAAATTATTCACTCTGTCACCATCAATTATGTGGACATGGCTGTGTTTGCTTTATCACTGACCTACTAACTCTCTGACAGTAGCTCTCTCTGCGGTGTTGTGTCTACAGTTTGGATTAACACAAATCAAAAGAGTACTTGCGTATCTTAGGTATAATTAGTATAATTTCTGCACGACTCCTTGTATAACTGGTCTTCAGCAAGGGAACTCCCAACAAAATAATTTCAAACTGGTTCTGTTAGTGCAGGGTGGTGTTTTTTGAGTTTTGTGAATGTTTTATGAAAACCAGCAATGAATTTCATCATGAAAGGAGTTGTTGAAATATTTTAATCAGGTGTGAGTCAACACAGGGATAATCATTTATTTGAGCAAATCTACATTTTAAATGTAGGTAATTTGAACCATAGCAGTTTTTACAGTGTGGAAGGAAAAGACGCAAGTGAGGAAAATGTGGATGCAATTAAGGGAATTGGGATGTACCCACATGGCTCTTCATTTCCCTCACTAAAGTGTCTTTCTGGCGTCTTAGCTTCTTTTTTATTTTATATAGCAAATGGCCATCCTCACTCCTCACTGCTCATTTTGAGGAGACAGCAATTACTCATGACGCACAGCATCTCAGCTGTCAATTGTGTAGAAATAAGAAACAGTAACAGTTTAGAAAATGAACACCTGATGTCCAATGCTGATTATAGATCAATTGAGATGTCAGAGCGTCACAATGTGACTGATAGAAATAACACAAATAGAAAACTAAAATATGCTTATTTCTGCAGGAAAAGAATAGCCGTGTGGGAGCCAAAATAGTTATAAATGTTCTAAATAAAATCTATAGCCTAATTGGAAGACCACAGTTACTGTAAGTCTGACATCCACTTCGATCTTTTAGGCTCATAGTAAAGAATCAATAATAATAATAACCACAACTTTATAGCTGTATTTTGCCTGAAAGAGCCAAGAATGACTTGGAAAAGGAAAAGGAAAGCCTTTCTGCTGATGAAGAAAAAAATCAAGAGTGATTTTATGATTCCTTCATGATTCAGATTCCACACTGGCATTGTTGATGCTCTCATTCCTGTTGTTACAAATGGTTTGTATAATCTATAGTAATATTAATATTAACGCTGTTTCCACAACAGCCTGGTCGCTCCTTTTACTGTCCCATCATATTAGCTGACCAATCAATAAAGAGATTCTGATTAAGGAAACCTCTGCATCTTCCTCGCTCTAAGCTCCTGAGAGCTTCCTCTTGCCTCCTCTTTTCCAAGATGCATCTAGGGGATTGGAACATCCTCACTGATGGCAGACCTCGATCAATTTCCGGGTCACTGGCTGGGAGACAGAGGAGTGAGGATGGGAGGAAGCAGCCTTTGGAACATAACAATGTTGTTGCAGAATCACTGCAGGTCAGCAGCCGACCAACTTTTTGAAACATACTGCATCAGATCCATCACATCTTTGGCGTGGGAGACTGCTGCTCATATTCCATTTCCTACAAGCAGTCTTGGTTTTTTAACCATGACCACAAACTACCTAACCTTAAAGACCGTGTGAAGTCAAAATAAATATGTGTTTTGAGTTTGTCAGACTAAAGAAGAAAGTGTTATTAACCACCCAGCCAAATTTGAATGATTAAAAATAACAATAAGTTTATTAAATTAGGTGTCACAATCAGGTAAAAATGGGCAGTACTCTCAGCTCCGGGACTGTGGGGGCATGTCCACTGAACCACTCTCTGTCTCTCTGTGTCTTTCTCTCTCTGTCCTAACGTACATAAGTCATGTATCTCAGTGTAACGCTGTCTGTCGTCACTTTGCGGTTGTTGCTCCATTGCGGTGTTTTGATGAGATCTGACTGCACATATTCCCTGTCATAGCGACAAGCTGCTGGTGCATATAAGAGACGTCCCGTGTCCCGTTACCGGTGTATTTTCCTCTGGATTCCGCTCAGAAAACGAGAGCAGTCTAACATTACATGCACTGACATTAGATAACACACATGAAAATTATGAGAAACCCTGACGTGATTATGTTAGTACACGATGTGATATTTTCAGGTCTCCATTAATATGGCCCTTCACAATCCACTTCTTCTTCATCACTTGTTTCTTTTTAAATTGAAATAAAGTAATGGAGCTGCTGTCACATTCTGGCATCCAAGGAAGATGCATTTTCGGGATGCTGAGGGCAGAGCTAGCTAGCAACAGCAGCAGGGGCGGGTTTGTGCTAATCACCGCCACGTTACGTAAAGCGGCTGTGATTTTCAGACCCGCCCACTAAATCCTGACACAGAAATGTTGAAACACAGTTTGTGAAGCCTAGCTCCGCAATTCAAATCGAAATGGTTGAAATGCTTTTTACACATTGTTGAGAAATACATTCATGACCTATTTAATGAGTTTAGAAGAAAATGACTGAATTCACTTTACACAGTCTTTAACTACTCCATAGCTGTAGTTTATTTATCACACCTTCAATATTTTCTTAACCTTAAACATATGAAAGTTGCCACACATTGCAAGAAATTAGATATTTTTGAAACATTGGCATTGGATGTTAAAAACATTGTTGTTGGGTGTAATGCAGGTCTTTAAAAAAATCATCCAATATTGATGATCTTGTCTGATTTATGATGGTTGGACAGGCATCAGACCTTGTTTGCAAGGTCAGGACATACATTGTTTGTCTTGGACCAAATGTCCATTCTTTGTCTGCTGAAGACAGCCTTGAATCAGAATAATGCACATGAGAGGATGGTCTTAACCTTCTTTCACAGTAAAGTACAGTAATCATTGTTTTAACTGACACTAAGCAGGCTCTGGTTAATGCTGCCAGAGAGACCAGGGACAGAGAAAGTCTGGTTTGTGCCAAAACTAGATTAAAAAAAATGCTGCATATGGACATCCATAAATGACAACAATGGCAATGGGAGTTGAACTGGTGCCTGTTTACAAAATTTCACAATGACTGAGATGTATAACACAGAAGTCTCCAAACGGTCAGAGTTTTAAATGTGTATATTTGTACACACAGTCATTAAACCTGGAATATCCACAGAGCTGTATGAGTCTGCCTCACAGTGTCCGTTAGCCAGAAAGATTCTCAGCTGCTGGGGAAGTGACATGTTTTTAGTCTCTTGTTTGTGTGGAATAAACAGCAGAAGTGGTAACAGCCACCATGGATGAACAGACTAGAAAAATAAACTGTAATGGGGAAATTTCTGAAAAATGCGAGTGCCTGCATGAAGATCATCAGTTCCTTTCAGCATTAGAAATTGGAAGGCGTTTGGAGGAGTTCTGATTCATATCAGCATGTCCTGTAATTAGACAGAATATTCTGATTAGAACAGATAGCTGGATTGGAAGTCTGTGCATGTGTGTTTCATCTGACCTCTGTGTGTGTGCGCGCCTGAATTCCTGTGAGTGTTTGATTAGTTGTTATGCTTTCATGTAAAAGTCCATAAAATGTGTTCTAAACTGAGTTACAGACTGTAGACAGGGGTTAACAGTGTGTGTGTGTGAGTGTGTGTGTGTAGGTGTGTGTCAGATCACGGAGCAGGGACTCGAGGCAGAGCGTACCGTGACAAGCCTCATTAAGAGGGAATCTCTCCACTGTTCTGGCTGTCGACATCACCACCGCCAGACTTCTCTAATTACGCTCTCTAAGTGCCGTTTCGTGCAAGCAATCAGCCCACTGCTCTTTGCATATGCAAATATGACAGACCTGATCATTAGCTTTTATATCTCACACACTCTAATTGTTATTGTAAAAACTGCTGCATGGAGCCAAGGGCAAACGCACTCAGTCCTCTCGCCGTCTTTTTCCCCTCTCCCTCCCTCAATCTATCACCAACTGTCGACTCTCATTCCGCTACATGTTTTATGAGGTTTTGTCGCTCTAAACAGAGTCATGTGGCTGAATGTCACGGTAGTATAATCAGCTAACAAATGCCTCTGCTTGACATTGTTTCATCAGAGAGGAGGGGAGAAAAATAATAGAGCACTTCCTGGCAAGGGCTAATTGGCCAAATGGAGTCACTTAGGCAGAACAACAGTCCCATCACAGCAATGATGATGATGGTGATGATGATGGTGATGGTCCCAAAGAAACGACTTGGGAGCCCACTGGCCCAAGTGTATCTCTCCACGAAATCAGCGGTAATGCTCTGTGATCTTCAGGGAAAAAAGTTGAAATGCAGTGAAAACACAGACGTGCAAAAAAAGTTTCAAGGACTGTGACGCGACTGTCCTTGAGAGAATGAGGGATTTGTATTTGTTCAGATGTGCATCCTTTTGACCTGCATGGAAACCAATCCTGATGACCCCAAATCACGGCAGGATATATTTAATGAGAAGCAAAGCATTAGTGGTCTGCTATGAATATGTTAAAAACTTTTGGTGCATGGACTTTTTCATCTAAATTTTGTCATTTTTAGAATAGTGACCTTTCTGTCTGTCTGTCATGCAGGTTTATTCAAATAGAGAGCGGGAACAAGAAATCTGCACATATGCAGCCTGAGCCTGAATCAGTCTGTTCATAACTGAGATAGAGGCAGACAAACAGGGGTATGTTTAATGTTGCAGTCTGGCTCTGAGTGTTTCACTGAATATTTTTTGATTGAGAAGAAATAATAAAAAAGCTTCAATAAGGTTATTTGTTTTGATGTTTGATGCATTTATTTCACTGAATATCAATAATTATGATACAAATAAAATACGTCACACTTTTTTTCAACAGGTTAGATACATTTTACAATAATATGAAAAGACTGGTACTAATGGTTTAGGTTCTGAGTGGATACTGCAGGTGTGCCTGATTTACCTGATTTAGAAAAAATGACTTGGACTAAATGAGTTGAGTCGCATGTCTGCTAATACACGTAACAGTGTATGCGGGTCACATTAATAAGCTATAAGATAACAGCAAAAAGAAATAGGATGATTTACATTAGCCAAATGTTTTATTGGCTTTTAGTCAGTGTGAGAAATCTTCTATGACCTGACAATCTATACCATCTGGAAGTCCCATACATGTTAACATGTACTTGTCAGCTACATGTTACACATTTTATACATGCTTGTGTGCTGCAAAAAAAAAAAAAAAAAAAATGAGAAGACATTTTTCATCTTCTGTCCTGCACACGCTGCACCTGCAAACCTCAGTATTGGACCTGACCTGCAAGTATCTTTAAATTAAATTCCATCTCAGCCTGACACATTACTATAAGATTCATGACCTAGGGTATGCTACTCAATATCCTCCAAACTGGCTGCTGGGCAGTACGGGCAAAAACTGTAGGGATACACAACAAGTAAATAATGTTCTAAAAAGTAAACAGATAAATAAATAAAAACACAGTGACACGTCCAGATTGTACAGGCAGAGGCATCCTCCATGTTTCCTCTAGTTCAGACCATTTCGATGGCACAGACACACTCACACTGCTTCGACAACATGCAAAACATTGCGGACAGCTGGCACAGAGTACATGCATGCATTCATTCATTATTCAGTCATTACCTTTTATGCTTTCTCACACTGGGTGAGCTGTTCTCAAAGATTCACATTTTATATATTGATAATCATTTGTAGAATAGCAGCAGATGATCTCCAAAGCCCATTTTTTATTATTCTGTGTGGAAATTTAGAATTAAATAGCATTTGGCATTTACCTAGTGTGCATTAGCTCTGCTCCCTTATAGTAAACACTGACTGAACTACAGGCTGCATTTTGAAGACGCATAGATGGGAGTACAAGGTCATGATTGCATGCCTAAATAAGCATGCATCAAAGTACCTTTTTTTTTTTTTAGGTGTACTGACTTGACGTATGTGTGCAAGGGTCAGGGGAAGAGGAGTATAAATCAGAGCATGTTGTCATTAGTTATTAGCAAGTCACATTACTTTTCTTATTGAAGCAACAAATCAATCATCAAGTCAACCAATCAATAATTGGAGAAGAAACACACAGCGGGTTATATAAAACATCTATGGATGTCCAAATAGCTCTTAATATTTCTCCAAAGGCATCAGGGAAAAAGGAAGTGTAGCAGTCTGCACTAAACTCTTACGAGAATCTGTCATAACTACTTTTAGGCTGTATAAAAGCTTCTTCTTCTTTGATTAAATCCCTACAGGACACGTGTGTGTGTGTGTGTGTGTGTGTGTGTGTTACATCTGTTGCCTCTAATCTGAAAAGTGCTTCACCAAACGCCATTTCTCACAGTGATCCATTGTGGTTACTTTGATGAAATCGTGTGCAACCAACACCAGACTGCTGAAGAATAAACATAACAAATATCTGTCATTCTGTACTGGCTGGTTTGAACTTCTGGTTTTGGAGTTCTCCCAGTGCGAACCATCAGGTGAGAGATGATGACATCCTGGGGATGTATTAGATATACACACAGTCCAGTGAAACATCAGTTAAAAGTTTACTCTCTTCATTACTGAAAGTCCTCTGGACTCGCCTGCATCCTCATCTATAGAAAAACACCAGATTCTTCATGCGTACATATCTTTTCATTCCTAACAATTTGTCTGGCAATAGCGCATTTTCAATTTCCAAAAGCTATTTTTAATTGCAATATGATCTGATTGAGCAGAGTTGCATCTGTAATTGCTTTGGTCAGTTTTGATGTCGGTGAGTCATAAACAAATTATGTCTGTAGAAAAAAAACAATTCCACAAATAAGTTAACAGTTATGTAAACACAATTGCTATGAGGAATTATCTGTAAAAGCAGTCATATAAACAGCTCAAACTAACTGTTTTTGGCAGCAGGGGCATTCTGTTGCATGTCGACTAAATGAATGCAACACAATTATTTCACAGAAAGACAACCACCAAATTACAATCACAAATCACAGTTTTATTTGCTTTTGTTCACTTGATTTCTTCTGTGAACATATTGTATTGTCCTATAGATCACACAGTAAGCACATATGAGAAGACATCTGAAGCACTGCTGGGTCCTAATGGTGATCACATACAGGTGCCCTTTGGATACTTCAGGTATACTGCGCTTATTCCATCTTATGAAGGGCTCATTGCATGGGTAAAATATGGTCTCAATAAAAATATAAAAGACATTTTTATGTCTTTATTACACAGAGACAGTCTAGAGATATGTAGCAATGATTCACCCAACTGACTCAAACTGTTTCTTTTGTGTTTCACCCTTACAGAGACAGTAACTTTGAGATTAACAAGGACTAAACATCACTGGTTACTTAACAATATGTGAAGAATCCAAATCAAGGTGAAAATTACACTGAATATTTATTTTATCTTGCTTCCAATTAGGTAACATTAACAGATGGCTGTTATTGCCTTTTTCTGTCCACTACAGTGGCCGCAACATGTGCCAAAAATGTAAAAGGCCCTGTCTAAAACGTAGTGGTTCAACATGGCAGATTCTGGAAGAGGACCAGCAACATCTGTAGATATAAAAGGTTTATTCTGACATGTTTCAGAGGTTATTTTTAGGTGATTATACACCATTGACAACATAGTTATGCAGATTATATTCAATTTCTGCTATATTCTGCAAATAGAGCTCCATAACTCTGATATACAGGACCTTTAACACCCACCACTTCCTCAAAAAGAGCAAATATGCTCAGCAAACCTCTGCTCCTCTGACAAGATCCTTTTTTTTTCATGCAGAAGGTCAGACTGCCTTGCTGTCTTAGTCTCAAAACAAACAACATCTAATTTACATGATACATTTCTGAGGTAGTAGGTAGAATGTAGAACTACCAAAAGAAATATAGTTATACTTGATCAATTAATAGTGGTTAATCATTGTTGTTGTTAGCAATAAAAGCAGTAGTATTTTACTTGCATTACCTACCTATGCCACGCATAATAGAATAAAGTGAATCACCAGTGTTTAACAGACTAATAAACAAAAGTAGACAATGAGTCATAAAAAAATGTCATCATGATAAAAAGCAGTACAGTACTGCAGGAAAAAGTACATTTAGTCAAAAATTCAGATAAAATCCAGAAAGTTACAGGAGAATATTGGTGTAATGCTTTGTGGGTGATACACAGTCGTATTGACTGCAGCCTTTAATTAGAACTAAGTGTTCAATGAAATCAAACTGATTGGGAAAAAAAAAAAAAACTGAGCAGTTCTGACCCCTCTTTTATCTTGTCTTCTGGAGTACAAAAGGCGATAATAAAAAGGAGAAGCATCTAATAATGTGACTGAGCCTTTTGAGGAAAGCATTAAGTTGCTTTAAAGCAGCACTCCAGATTTAACTTAGCAAGTTCATTTTACTTGTTACAGCATGTATTATTCATTCTGTGAAAACAGTTGTTTAATGTCTTTTCTGTCTATGAGGGAAGTTTTTCTGTAGTCTGAGAGAAAAACCCTGATGATGTCATCATGGTCATCTTGTCCTGGGCTTAGAAGATTTTTACTAAAAATCTGAAGTGTTACAAACTGTGGTCAAGGAAATGTGTATAATGAAAGACATTACTTGAGTTGCAATGTGGGAAATGTAGGATCTAGTACCTCATCTTGACTTTTGCTTTTTCAAATTCTACATTTCTTTTAAAAAAAATCTGTCTTTTGTAAGTCCAGCACCTTTATGGAAGTGCAACACTAAATCACTAGAGAGCCTTTAACACTCATATGGGTTATTCATATTGGTGCTGTATGGGAATCTCTAGTTACATATGCCTGAAACTTCCTATAAATACATGGAATCCACACAAATAGACACAGAGCGTCACCTTCTTCATTTTCACGCTGAATATGGCATCCTTGACTCAGTCTTATTCCTCACACAAGTTCATTACAGTTCCATTACTGAGTTAGTTTGCATTATGCCAGTTTCACATTACCTCTTCTGTGTGTGCTGTGTTCAGAGACAGCCGTAATAATACAGTAGATCATCACTAAGAGATCACGCAGCATTAACATTTTAAATTGTCCTTGAAAGGGTTTGGTAAGCACATTTTCATAAATTCTTATTTATCTTCTGTGTTTTTATTATTTTGTTTGTTACTTGCCTACTTACAATCATTATTGACTCAGATAATGAAACATTATGTCCCCCATAGACCATGACTTTAATCTGATTACATATAAAACCATTTAATTCTTCATTTGCAGCCATAATGTGGAAATTTGAACTTATATAAGTTACTAATTTCTTATAAAGAGGAAGAGGAAATATTCACTGTGTGCACTGCTTTCTTTAACAAGGAGTAGTATAGGGCACACATGGCAGGCAGAAAGAGTAAAATATTAGATAGAGCAGATACTGTAGACAGAGAGAGAGGTGTGGCAGAGACTTGATCTAGCTGTAATGGGGTTCAATTCACCAGCCGAACTATGCCTCTCCTTAATACCTCAGCCGGCTGATCCTCTATAGCACGGCTTGAGGAAATTATCTGCTGGCCCAGTACCCATGATATATGGGTTCCTTTTTACTAGGGAATCCATACAATATTAGTCCTCTGCCTCAGATGGTGTCAGAGAATCAAGACTGAGATATTGGGACACTTACTGAGGAGGTGCTCAATGCAGCATAAGCAGAGGCACAGATTCACTAAGGATCAGTGGTAGCCTTGTGCACTTAAATATTGAACAGAGGGGGAAAATGAATCTATTCGCTTTCATGCATTATTAAAAGGAAGTAAAAACAGAATTGTATCCACTGAGTTTCTGCTCTATTCTCCAAAGTGAGAGGACAGGGAATTTGGAATTATGATTCTCTGACTCAATTAGTAGTTAGAGCAGTTTGGAACGCTTTGAGTTTCCACATCCTGCCCAGTGAAATTGACAGGCAGTACAGTTCATTTTTATGGCTTTCCAGGCCGATGCTCTTAAGGTACTCTTATGTTCCATTAGGTGCTCTATTATGATGACTCCTTTGTTTTTATTTAATTCTTTGTTCGTGTTACTGACAATGTCTTTAGAAACATGTTAAAACGGTGACTCATGAAATGACTCATGGAAGCAATGGGTGCATGCACGTTCTCATATATTAACATTAAAAGGTTTATTGATGGTGAAACATGGCAGTGGGGATTGTGCGATCTGCTTTTACTCCCAACTGCTGCACGTGCATTAGACTTTGACCAGAGGTGCATAATCCCCCTGTGGTACATAAAAGCAGGACATAGCAGGTGCAGCTAGGAAGAAAGTGGCTGAATAAAGCATTAAGACTAATGACAGCGCAGAACAGCAGCAGAAGTAGTCTGATGAAGAGCTAAGCACAGGTGAGTCTGTGGTTTGACATTGCATGATTGGTTTTCCTGTAAATGTGCACTCTTGAGTGAACCGGTCAGTGTGAGTGGGGTGCACTATTCTGACTGATTAAGTTCTTTCCTTTTTCCATGAATGTTTCATTCTAACATATATGCTAATGTGCAGCAGTATGCTACAATGACTACAGTTGCATGCAAAAAATATTCTAGTTTTAGGCCTTATGCCAGAAATGACAATTTTCCTACTACGCTGTATACATGGCTAATGAAACTGAATATCCCCACTAATATTCCTGTTTTCATGCAGTTAATTAATTAATGTAATGAAAAGGTTGTGATATTTGCACATATATCCAGCTTGTTATAGCCAAGTCTTTCATATTTATAAGTAGGCTTTTTTAGCTTCTGACCACAAATATGGGCATTTATTGTTTGTTTGTTTCTTGTGGGTGTGACAAGAGATTTACTTTTGTGAAGACTTTTTTTATATTTTATAGATTACCTTATTTTTTCATTGGCACTGCCATGTTTTAATTAATAATATTGTATATGTATTTTGTTCCTTTATTTAGACCAGTAACTATATATTATGGTACACCTTGCCTATAATGTAAGTGATGCTTAAGACTGGCGTGACGTGAGGTGACGTATCCCATTGGTTGTCAGTGTTCAGTTGTCCTACGATTGAAGTGGACATTAAAGTGACCAAGTTACAAAGAGGAAGCTGTCCCTGTGCATTAACTTCACCCACAGCCCAAAAATAATTTAAATCAGGAACAGTCAAGTTTGAAGTAACACTAAGAGAATCTAGCGGTACATTGGTTTGTTTACATGGCACAGAACTGACCATGAACAGGCAAGAGGCCGTGTGTCACAAACTACAGTAAAAACCCCAAATGAGATGAAAGTTCTGTTCACATGTCCAAAGAATGCTGATAAAATCATCAGCTATCCCATGTCTTAATCAGAAAATCTTACAGAATATCAGAATAAGACCTAAAGACCTAAAATTTTACAGTTTACATATAAAATGTGGAATATTGTCATATTTGTTATAATAGTGGAAAAATATAGTTAAGAATGGCTTCTATCTTCACTTGATGTTGGTTGGTGCGTGCAGTTTGTGTTGAGCAGCCTTCCTATGCACATCTTTCTTCTGCCAGCTTTACTACACTTGATGCCAGGGATCAGTGACAATGGAGCTTGCTTCAGAGTCAGCGGCAATGTTTAAAGCTTTTAGATCTGCTGGCAGACTTTATTGAACCTGAAGTGCGGGAAACCAGATGGTTTTTGCCTGCTGTCCAACTCACAACTCACTTTACAGTTTGGGTGTTGATGTTTTGCATGTGACAGTGAGCCTGTCAAAAGTATTTGAGACCTAATGACCGCAGGTCATTACAGGTCATTAGAGGTTACAGGATTAGCATCTTGCATCTTGCTACTAGTATTCTCGTTACTTTCTTTTTGGACTTTTAGGTTTCTAGAGCATAGTCTATGGCCCTCTTGCTCTGGATAAGCAGGTGTATAGTGCTGATTTAAAGTTGGACTATGCTCGAAGCAGATTAAATGACCTGTCAGCCCACCACATTTAAACATGCAAGTGTTTACAGTGGTCCCTAAGGCAACACACACAAAAGCCTACCATCATAGAGAGGAAAGCAATGCAATTATTGTTTAAATGGAAAATGGTGCACACTTTTGGACAATCTTTCCTCAATGGTGTTCATATTTATGCAACATGTAGCATGAGAAGTGAGAAGTAGTTGTGTGGACACTGAAGATAACTTGAGAAACAAGTTCAAATTCTGTAACCATCATATCACATTAGACACGCCACTGCCTGATGAGGCCATGATTGCTGGTTTTAAAAGTTATAAAAATTGTCAGACACAATCCTTCAAAGTTTTCAGTGCCGTCTGACCATCTGACAAGCACTTCTGTTCACTATTCTTTGTGTTATATTTAACCTAATCTGAGGAAATTACCAGCCTTATAGCACATATTCAAGCTTTATGGTTAGATAGACTGGTGCCCATGATCGGGGAGAATGAGGATTGCAGCCTGGATGTCTCTATGACATCTCGGCTTCAAAGGACTTGATTCATACATTGTGATGCGGTGTGTGCAGAACTCGCGAAGGTATCACCTGTTTTCTTTTTTCTGTCTTTACAACCTCATGTTTTCCAAGAAAGACGACTAGTAGTCACACTCTGATGTTAAAGTCTCTTTGCAGAAGTAGTTGTTCTTGTTCTATCCTTCAAATCAACCTTGTCATTAATGAGGCTACCTTGGCCATATGCAGAGTGGAATCAATCACTCTGTTCAATTGATCCCAGGTTCCTATTGCCATCAGGGCATTTGTGACTACAAAATCAGCTTTCTGACATCCTCTGCACTCTTTCCCACAGGAAGTCTTAAATGCACAGTCATATGCACTGGAAGTCCCCTAAGCTTCACAGTGATTGTTGACGCTTTAGGAATATCACTGATTTTAGTGCGATTAGACATGCTCTGCTACATTCTTGCCATTCTCCACTGTACTGTCCTATAAAAACAATTGACATTGTGTGATATGCCAGTACCCCCATGCACCCAGAGGGCCAGCCCTGTGGGACTGACCGGGCTGAGGTGGAGCGAGACCCAGGAGATGACCCCTGATTATTCATGACCTGAGCAGTGACACAACTGCTACATTTCTGCTTTCTGTCTTTGTTGTGTCAGTGCTCTGAAGTAAATCTGGACTGTCCTGTTCAGTGCAGGCTTGAGCAGGTTGATGCAAAAGGTACAACTGGTGACCAGCTTACAGAACACTGGTAGGTGCCAAAAAAAATAAGTCCACCATAAGTCCATTAGAGTTTGGCGCCAGTGACATTTCAGAAAATTCTGAAGCTGAGATCAGATTCTAAATGGCACTCTGGATTTAATTAAGTCTGTCCTGTCAAAAGGTGTGACCACAAGGAAGCAGATCTGATCTTCCTTCTCTTGTATTTATACATTATCACTACGTTATTTCACTGGCATTTAGATTCATGAATTATGAATTTATGAACTAAAGTGACAGTGTGAGTCATTAACAGGACAAGATTTACATATAAAGTGAAAGTGAAAAATTGAGTCTATTTTAGTCTTGCTTGTTCTACCATATGTCAGGTATCTAAACCATACTTTACTGTAGATACCTGACATATCTAAAGTATGGTTTCGTTTGCTTTTCTTTTTACTGATTTTGAGATCTTTGCTGTTTTGTAAGCTAACAAGACCCCCACATGAAAAAAATCCTGTGTGTAACATTATGAACAATCCGACATGTCCGATCAAAACCATGTGTAACTAAGCCTTATGGCACAAATGACGAGGATTTAGATCCAAAACTCCATGTTTGTTTGTTTGTTTGTTTGCTTAGGAGCCCCAGGCTAGCATTCCCGAATGTCCCTATCCACTATCTGACACACCCACACATAACATACACAAGCACACACACACCGACATTATACCCAGCCAATTTACAGCCCAGTGGATCTCCAGATTGTGTTTGCAGCAAAGTCCAATTGGCGCCTCTCCAAAGCGCTATTGAGCATATTCCCTGTCTCTGTTTTCTTTATCGTCCTATCAAGATATTTCCCCTGATGGCTAGCCTGTTGCAGGTGGGAGAAAGAGAAATTGTATGTCTGGATAATGAACTTGCACCTTCCTCTTTTTTTTCTGCCAAGCACTCTATAAACTACAGCAATGCTATATCTGTTATCCAGTCCCTATGTGTGCACATCTTCAACAGACTTGAAGCTGATGCTACATTTGTAAAGAAAAAAAAGCTGAATTCTGGGGACAACGTGTTCCACAGCTGATAATCCGCTAATTGAAATTTGGGTTTGCAATGAGAAGGACAGTGCGAGAGGAGGATGAATACGGATAGAAAGAGAATTAAGACTGGTTAGGTTGTTAAGATGGGCGGGCAGAATAATCAATAGCAGTTAGGGGAGTGTGTGTTGTGTCAATCTAACAGCTTGTTCTTGTTCTAGGGGGACAAACCCCAGACGTGAAAACTGCTTGGTAGAGCCAGAGCCAGATTGACGTTCCACTTTATTGAGATTTAGTGGGTCTGCATGGATTTGAATGATCCTCAGCGCAGTCTGTCAGTTGTCATGATAATGAATAGAAGATGACAGGTTCAGTGCCAACAATTCTCACTTTGCTGCTCACTGTCTAAGGCGGCCAAACTTTATGACAAGGGCAGCCAAGGGATCTAAATATGACAATATCGGTGGGCACAATTCATGATTAGAAGGAAAAAAGAATGATGGCCTCTTAACAGATATGATGTCAAAATGCAGCTGGATGTACTTTCAATTTTGTCTCCAGGTTGTTTCTGAGATACAAATGATCCTAATTGAACTGTAGCAAATATAAGTGTGGTTGGGCAAAATGTTAATAAATATTATTGAATTATTTAACTTCACTTATTGCTCATAAGCAAAAGTAATTTGTTACATTATTTTCTGTTGCTTAGTTCAGCTTCTGTCTTTAACACATGTAGAACAAAAAATTCTTGATTGTGTTTTTCTGAGCTGTTGATGGTGTTCACTGATCCAGGGGATTAATCCGCTGCTGAAAATAGTCCCCAAACAATTGCACTATTTGTTCATGTTAAATGCTGCTAAAAAATTACAGTGCATACAGGTTTTAGGTGTTCAGTAGGAGCCAGTAGGTTTGGGGCTGAGTGCCACAGCCAGGGAAGAAGGACAGAAAATACTGAGAGACAGATTAATGCATTGTTTGTTTTGGTGTTTTCATTAGGTTTGTTGACGATCATAAAAAAATACTGAATGAGACCAAGGTTGGCCCTTTAATATATAGTGGTACAAATATTCAATATGTGTTTTTAATCTAAAAAAAAATCACACTTTAGACAGTTCAAATAATTTATGTTTGTTTAAAAGGCACCATTTGATGCTTTTGAAATATTGTGCTGTATTATGCCGCCCCTTTGATTTTCTTCTGCTGTGTTCTTATTGTATTTTTGGCACATCATTCTGCCAGGTAGACTCAGTCACATACACAACACCCACAGGTGTTTTGACCCTGTCTGAATGAAGTGTTACTGCAATCTTATTACTTTGCCCAATGTCATATCAGCACAGAAAAAAATCCAGTTTAATAGATACAGCATTGTTGCCATGATTTCAGTACTTGTGTCTTCAAATGTCCATTGACTTGGAGACTGGGATGTGTAACGTTTCCAGAGACGTGATCATCTGATGAGCTGTCTTTAATACTGACAGTCTCTGGACTGCAACATGAATAAGCAAACAGTTACGGGAGGGATGCATTATACATATTGAGTTTTATTTTAAAATCTGACAAAGATGCACACAGACACAGAAAGAGATGAGAGGAAGAGATGATTCAGTCTGCTGCTCACTGGGCCATTGTCACTGCCACAGTGGGGAATATTACTCCACAGTCAGACTTAACAGCTGACCAAATCTATCTCTGTCTGTCGTTTCCTTTTTCTCCCTCTGCTTGTTTTCCTTTTGAAAAATTGTTTATGGCGATGCACTTCATATGACAGAAATGATACTAAAGAGAAATATCAGCCTTTCCCTTTTGTCTATAAATAGATTTCGATTGGAATAGGACGAAAGACAAATCCAAACAAAATAACACCATATAGGGCACAACTGAACTGCACAATACAATAAAATACAACACAGGGGACAAAGGCACGGTACAAACCTCCACCTTAACAAACCAAACCTCTGACAAACTTTGTTATGCAAATGAGACCTTATAAGGTTACCAGGTGTCCTGGTCAATTGCCTTTCTTTGATTTGTAATTAATTAATGAAATCATTTTACCAGTAAGCTGTGTTAAATTAATGAGCCACCGAGATGTAAAAATCAAACAACCTGACGTACTGTATGTCATTTCTATTTTATATAATTATGTTTTAGTCAAATATCTAATGAGGAAAAAGGATTCATTGTTAAGTTAAAGGTTGCACTACCATACAATACAAATATTAAATTACAAGCTGAAGTCCTGCAATTAAATTATTTTATTAACTTGAATTTATTACTCAAGTTGAAGTATAGACACTTTAGAAACAAAATGTTTAATGTCATGGTCGGTCAAAGTGGAGCTTTTTTTTAACTGCTTAATCACCGAGTAGTTTAATCGGTATGCTGCAATGCATCATATGCATGTAACATTAAAAATGATCATATATTTGTAAAATCTTGGTATGAAAAGTAACTGGAAACTATATTTGTGGATGTAGTGGAGTAATAGTGAAGTACCTACTTGAGTAAATGTATGTATTCCCTTTCCTCCACTAAAGTCCTAACACATACACCATTTATTATTGCTGCACCATAAAAATTGTCTGTTTTTTTCAGGCATAATATAATACAACAAACCCCTAAATGTAACTCCCCTGACAGAAAAACAAAAAATCTGATGGTAAATGGTTTTCTTAGGTCAACATGGTTTAATTAAAAGGTGGTTTCATTATTACTCATAATGGATATTTTTAAACAAGGGGGGAAAAATATCCTTGTGGGCCAAGATAATTAGTGATGTGATTTCAACCTGATCAGCATGGTCCCTTTCTGAGCAGGTAAAGCTGTCGTCAAATGAATACCTCTCTGTTCGATTTTATGCGTTTCATGTGGCAGAGCCCTCAATCTGTATTATTCAACCTTTACTTATTTATCGTAAATAGTTTTGCACAGACGCATGTAATGGATGTCTGAAGTGTATAATTCTGAAATTTTAAGTCAAGGTAATGGCTCAATCTTCCACCACATCATTCACTGTGGTGCATTTTTGGCTGTGATTTCCTAATTATATGTATCCCTTGGCATCAAAACTGTTCTATTCACCTGTGAAACACTGCAGAGTGAACTCACCTTGACATACTGATTTTAAATGTTATGCTAAATACCGAAGGATTTTCACTCCCACACAAAACCTAACTTCGCCTGAATATATGAACACAGCTTTGGTGTAAAGCCTGAAACTCGTGTTATCCAAGGACTGCTGATTTTAAACTTTAAAACTGCACAGGTTGCAGTGTTTTAGTGAGTAGGAGTTCAAACGGCACAAAGGCACACAGAGACTGGTGCTTTGGATGAGATAATGACCATGCAGCATGCTTTGGGTCCACAAACAGATTTATTAGCAGGAATACACATGGAAAAATGGTTTTGTTCTTGGTCTTCAGTATTGAATTCTATCTCCATCCAGGGAGGGGATATGAAAGTGAGAGCTGATGTAAAGGGTGAATATCTGTTATATTAAATTTGAGACTGTTCTTTATTTTGCTGGGGATCTGTCTGAAACTTTCACAGACCCCCCGGAGACTGAGAACTCCAAAACAAAACAGAGTGGGTGATGAACATGTTCAAATAGGGCACTTCTCTGTGACATAAAGACAGCTCTGGAGTCGTTGTGAGACCCTGCCTGGAGCTGTAAGCCTTTATTTTCTCTTTGCCCCCCTGGAGGCGTTTTAAAACGATCGATTTTTACATTATTTTAATCCAATGGCCTGACGTGTTATTGGATAGAGGAGTGATGGATCTGGACGTGCAAGACTGGACATTGATCACAGGGAGAAGGGTGGTTGGGTTGTTTCCCTGAGGATCGCCCTGACACACACACACACACACACACACACAATTGCGCGCATGTTGGCTATGACAGTGTTGGTGTTTGTGCGCGCGCACAAGCACGAGTTGATTCGACTCGCAGCTCCTTTGCTGAGAAGTTCATTTCCGATAAGAGGCTCCGTTGAGGCTGCATCACTCTGTTACAGATGCATTGCGCTGGATGATTTGGCAATGCATGCGTAAAACAGCCGGTTCTGTGTGACATCCTCGTGATGAACCACGTATCATCAGGGCATTTGCGTGGCAAACAAAAATGATTTCCTTATAATAAAAGCTTTGATCCATATCAAAAGCAAAGCCGGTGTGTGCTGCGCACACTTTGCAGCAACTCAAACGCAAGGTGGATTAAGTGTGATACCCGGGTGAGATCTGTCGGAAACAACGCACGCAAAAAAAAAAAAAAAAAAAAAAAAAAAAAAAGAGAGAGAGAGAGAGAGAGAGAGGAAGGGAACGGAGGTAAGCGCGCACTCGAGCTGTAAGAAGCATTTTTTTCCTAGGACGCGCACAGACGGACAACGCTGCTGGTGAGACAGCAAACACAGGAGAGCAGGAGGACGCACAGTTCAAAACACAAAGTTCTTCTGCGTCGAGATGAAGTATGGAGCCAACAAATATCTGCGTTCCAGTTTAAGGGAAGTTTTGGATCATAAAGGGAAAGAGGAGAAATATCCCCAAGGAACGAGTGCACCCATGGATTTCGGTGTGGCACGAGTGCTTTAGTGCAGTGGAGTCAATGAGATATCCAGTCATGATTTGGGTCGCGTTTTTACCCCTTTTGGTTTCGTGCGCTCTCGGGAACAGGACCGTGGAGCAGGTGCCATTCTTTCACGGGCATGTATTTGAGAACTCCTCTCCGGGCTCCCGGGTCAACGGACTGAGCGTCCCGTTAAAGCGGCTTAACTCGCAGAGGCTGTGCGGTACCGGTGAATCCGGCTCAGCGGCAGCACACTTTAAACTCATGGGAGACGGGAGCGAGAATTTCCGAGTCTTTGCGCACCACAAACGGGGTCATATTTTATTGAAGACTTCTGGGGTTCTGGACCGGGAGGAACGGGTTGAATACGCACTGGGTCTTGGGTTGTGTTGCGGGCAATGCGCGGGGCTCTCCCGGGAAGAGGAAGGGGAGTCTCCGGTAGTTGCTGAGGTGGCGTCCATCAAAGTGGACGTCTTGGACACTAACGACCACCAGCCCACGTTTCCCGGTGCCGATGTGAAACTGAGCCTGGATGATGCCACTGCGCTCCGCACATCGATCTACACAGTCACCGCGCGGGACGATGACAGCGGCAAGAACGCAGAGCTCATCTACTTCGCCCGGCCCAAAAACGGGAGTTTTTACGCTGTGCCCAAAACCGGAGACATCCTCCTAGTGGACTCCATCCTTGGTCTGGATGAACCGATTAAGTTTAAAGTGTTTGCCCGGGACCGCGGGTGGCCACCACGCACAAGCCAGAGCGTCGCTGTGGAGATCAATCCACGGCAGTGGCCCGTGGCGCCCTCGCAGAACCCCGAACAGGAGAAACGGAAACCTAAATCTCAAATTAAAGTACCAGAGCGAAAGTCCAGGTCAATAATGGAATCAGACAGCCCCGTTTTCATCAACGTGTCCGAGGACGCAGGAATCGGTTCAGTGGTGATGAACCTGAACCCGGTGAGGTTTCAGTCGGCAGCGTTTGAGCTGGTGGAGCCCGACGTGGAGAGCTCACCGGTCAGTGTGAGCCGGGACAGCGGGGATATAGTCATATCACGGAGACTGGACCGAGAGACTGAGCCTCTGGTGGAGATCGCCGTCAAAGTTCAGGATAAAAGAGGTGAGCGAAAGACCGAGCACGCATGTGTGAGCGAGAGACTGTGGGGTGCGTCTGTGTGTGTGATAGAGTGTGTGAAAGAGAGAGAGGGAGGGAGAGAGAGTGTGAATATGACGATTTGCTAACGCACTTCTTGTCTCGTGTGCGTTCTCTGCGAGACACTCTGCAACATATGTCCAAAATATTAAATGTAACAGATCTCTTCTGTTATCATTTCATATTCTTGTGACATTTGGTTGATTTTTTCACATTGTACTTTGTGCGCATATACGCACGGAGAAGGAGAGTGCCTTTAGGAAGAGCCTGAATTTGATTCCCATCAGTTCTGATGATATTGCCCCAGGGAAACACTTTTTTCTTAACACTGCACACTGTAAGTGGAGCTCTAATAGTGAGACAGTGTAACCAGAGAGACCAATATTGAAAACATCTTTCTAGATCACTGGATAGAAAATGTTTGGTCTAATGTTAATGTAAAGCTAATTTTCTAGAACTTTTCCCTTATGGTTCTAATGGTTCCTGGACCATAGCTTGGAATCCACTGAACTGGCTACATTATGTGCTTTCCATGGTAATAAAGAGGAGAACTAAGAACATATTAGAACATTATATTGTGGTGGCTTTGGTGTTTGGTGGTGTTGGTGGAAGCTCATGGAGGAAGAGGTAAGGAACCCCACACGAATGGGTGAACACTCCATAAACATAAGTCCCATTCAGCACCAGTGGGGTTCTAACCTGATTTGCTTTTGCTGTGGTAAGTGCCACCCTGGGTGCCTTGTTACCTCAGTTAGCATCACCAGTATTCCCAGGTGGCCTCCCACCCATTGACTAACCAGGTCCAGTCCTGTTTTGACTCTGAGACAAGAAAAGATCAGCCTTTGCTCTGGGGAGTCTGGCTGTAAGCAGTGTCAGAGTGCCCGGTGTTTACAATAGAGGTTAAACTGAGTGACATTCATCAGTGTTGATGATGATTCATGTGCTTAGATAAATTAGGGCAGCATAAATGTGTCTGCTGCCGCTGCCAGCAGCAACAGATGCTGGGATGTCAGGGGAGAAGCGTGACGCGTAACGGCCACCGTACCAACAGGTTAATTATCACCTGCGGATAAGGCAAAGCGAGAGCAGAGAGACAGAGAGGGAGTTAACATGCAGACACATTCACATTAATAAATGCATATGTGGAGGGATGAAACACTGGGCTAATTGACTGTGACACTGAGCATCAGAGACTAGAATACAGAGAGCAAAAACAATATGTATCCTCGAGAAAGAGTCTAATATTGACTTTGAACTTCTATCTATTCTGTCTGGCTGTTTGTTTGTCTGTCTGGAGAACTTGACTGGGAGAATGTAGGTTCACTGCTTGTTCCATTAAGACCAGTTAACAGCATTTGACAAGGGGACTGACCCAATCAATGTGACCTATTGGTCTCTGTAATATGAACTATCCTGATGCAGAAAAGACGCTGAGCCTGCTCTTTAGCACATTATGCTAATTTACACTCCCAGTAACTGCATGCTATGTTTGTCACAATCATTTCCATCGTAACCACATTAATATTGATAGAAACACCACATACTTTGAGTGGTAAATGTTTACCATACTGTTGCAGTTTTACAGCATCCTCAGGGAGTTCCTTTATGAAGCTTCAAATCATACGTTCAGCTGCTGTTCAAGGAGGCACTCAGCTGGGACTTGCCATCCACATTCACCCAAGTTGCGTTATTGTAGGCACTTCTCCAAACTGTTTTTAATTTCTCCAGCCAATGAAATGAGTTAGTAAATGACGTTTTTTTCCCTTGCAGTCTGTCAAAAGTTAAACTAGTTTCATCTTTTCTGACAGACTGCATTATTATATTTTTTTCTATAAATGAACGGGAATCAAACTCACAGGAGACAGCTCAAATAATAATAATAATTTCTTGTCAAGAATGAATTGTCAGGATATTGGTGGTGGAGGAACAAAACAAAACCAGCTTTTATTGTCAGTTATAAAAGATGTAAATACGATGTATGAGAGGCAGTGACAGAGGTGTCCTCTTCTGATTCTTTTATGAATTGAAAGTTGAGTGCATAGGAAGAGCATTTTAATGTGTAATCCAGCTAAATCCATCAGCTAAATCCAACCAGATACAATAAGGATGAGATATTTATGAGGTGTAAAATGGCTTAGTGTATATGAAGATTTAATACACATCACATGTTGTTGCTTATGTGGCCAAATCCCTCTCTGATCAGCGTTGCTCTGGACAGAATCTTCAATGAGCCTTGGGTGCATCTAGGTCTGAAGTGTGTTGCTCTAACAGGATGCATGTTAATACAAAGTTTAAAGAGGGGGATCAGCGTAAATTATTCCTAAATGGATGGGTTTAAAATAAAGCCCAAAAGCCTAACCTTTTATGTGTTTGACAGGAGAGGGGAAAAGGGACAGTGGGTTGAAATACATTTCCCCGACCTAACTGTTTACTGCGTGACGCTGAAAGACGTCAAGTTTTCATTTCCGGGCTTAGAGGCGGGCAGCAGGGGGGGCAAGCTGGGCTCAGCTCGGTGTCTCAAAGCGCGAGAAACGCTGCATCGGTTCGGTTGTCGGTGGCTCGGTTGAAGTCTTTTAATCCGTTTGGAGTGGAGAGTCCTGATGGAGCCTCAACCTCCCTCCATCTGCTCACATTATCCCTGTAATCCCATCTCATTCTCTCTGTCTGTCTCCCTGTCTCGCTTTCTCTCCCTCCCGCTCTTGCTCTCTTACTTTCTCGCTCTTATTTCACTCCAGGGATTTAGTTTGAGTAGAGGCACAGTTTAACACAGCGAGAGAGATTCTGACATGAGTCTTCGAGGTACGTGTGTGTGTGTGTGTGTGTGTGTGTGAGGTTGTAAAACTCATGTTGTGGGGACATAGATCAGTTTGCACCATCACATTGTGGGGACTCACCTACCATATGGGGGCCACCACACAAAGTAAACCATTTTCCCATTAATTAAGCATGCAGTGGTTATGATTAAAGTCACTGCCACGTCGCACACTGAGCAACAAAAACAAGTTTCCCTGCGTGCACAAGTAAATGTTTTCCTTTTCCGTTATTTTTTCCAGGATTTCTTCGTAATACACAGATGTTCTTCATTTCAAACAAAATAGTACAACTTTATTTGTGTGTATTTATACACAACTTGCGTCTGATATCCCGAAAGCTTCATTTTCACAAGTCATTTAATAATGTGCCAACACCTGAAAGAGCAGTGAGCAGTGAGCAGAGAAGTGAGTGCTGCACTCATTTTCCCCAAAGGTTCTTCCTCCCTTTCTAAAACAGACAGTATGACACCGTTCTTTGACTAGTCATTTCTTTTGGCATAGTATTTAATGAAATGATTCATTTGGTTAATTAGTTAAATGAGTTAATTTGATTTGTCATGTGTCGTCAGAGCTTTCTCTTTTGAAAAACACACACCAATATTTTCTTTTCTTGAGTTATTCTTTTCTTTGCCTAACCATCTTCTGTCATTAACCCTCTAGAGAGTAGAGGTAGAATTCTTGACTGTTCCTCTAGTTCACTGAGAACCATCACTCAAACAAGCATTTTTTTCCTACTCAATCATCAAACATCTCCGGCTCATAGACAGAAAGAAATTGCAATCACAAGTTGTTTTCATTTAAAAAAAATGTGTGGCATTTGTAGGTTTTTAAACTGAGTTCGATTCAACACCTAAAAACACACCAGGAACAAAACATCAAATGGCATTAAACTGTTGGAAGATGATAAGAACAAATAAAAACAGTACAGCTACATGAGTAAGAAATTAATTTCTATGTGTAAAAGTGAATACGATCCAGTCAGTCATTTATATAGCACCTTTGAAAAACGAGTTTACAAAGAGCTTTACAGAGCAGCTGACTCAGAGGATGGCCACACAGGTAATGTCAAAAGGAAAACGGAAAAACATAACAGATTCAATGTCATAAATTAAGAGAGATATGATCAAAGCAATTATAAAAGGACAATAAATAACAATAAACGATAAAGAGATGAAAAATTCCACTATGCACGGTAAGTCAGGATCTCCCTCGCAACACAATCTTACAGCTTCCATAGGGTTGTAAAATTCAGGGGGTCTTTGTTGGTGGAGCTATTTTTAGAATTACTGTGGTAATTGGGTGAAAAGCAACGAAAGAAAATCATAAATATCAATGTAATGGTTTATATTTGAGGTTTTGGTTATTGATGACAACTTAAACTAGCTACAATACAAAGCTGTGTTTTGATACATTAGGAATGATTTCAAAATAATGGCCATTCCCAGGCGCTATTGTGAAATATAAAAGAATTATATAAGGGGTGTCATCATTTCTATCCAGCTAACACTGCATCAACTAAATGAGAGACTACTGTAGTCCTTATTATAATGCATCTTTTTTGTAGCAAATACACATGTTCAGCTTTTTTGACACGAGTTCCAAATTCCAAAGTAATTAAGCATATATTGATCTGTCCTAATACATACAAGAAACAAAGTGACAGGTGCTCCACTGGATTCCTGCTATATGTGGAATGTAAGTCCAGTATTTGGCCTGCCAACTCCTGAAAACCCTGTTAAATGTTGGGCTGAGCTGGGTATCAAACCTTTGGTTTGGTTTGGTGCAGACTACAATGTGACACATTTTCAAAAACTGTTAAGTTGGAATCGAATGGCTGATGAGATTTGTGGTCTAGTTTATTTGTCAGAGATCTTGTGTGTCTGCTTGTATTTAGAAAAAATGTAACTCTGCCTCTATTGTTAAGTGATAGAAAAGTCCTTGAAGGAAATATTTAAACTGTTCCTCAAATTAAGGTATTGAATGAAAGTCAGTACATTTTTATATTGAAAAAAAATTCAAACAATACTAAAAAGTCTATGTTTGATTTCTTCACCAGTCATTTACATTTGTATGGTGGTGGAACATGCTGCACTTACCATGAGAGCTGCTGAGAATCAATCGCATTGACTGATGAACCTAAATAACAAACTGAAGGCTGAACAATGCAACTGTGGTGTTCTCAGTGGGATCAGCAGTATTAGTAAACCCTTCATATTGCGAGGAGTCATTTTTTCTTGTGTTAATATCAAAAATAGTGTTTGTCAGACTTGTTCTAAATTGCTGCAGTATTTATACACAGCCATTTGACACTTTTTAGCTTTAGTCAGAGATGTGTTACAAATCATTTACACATCCTTTGCAATGATGTGAAGTGTATTTTGAAATCCAGCACAAGCTGCGAGACAAGCCACTCTTTTTTTTCTATTTTTACCTTTTTTTCCCCCCTTTTGTCATCTCCAATTACTTCCTATTATTCATGCCATGTGTAAAGATGTGTTCATACTTTTATATGTGAAAGGGAATCATTCATGCTATTGTAACAGAGCTGTCATCTGTGCATCATTAAACGGTGCCTGCGTACTTCCTGGTGTCAGGGGATTAAAGCAATGAGGAAGTTACCTGTGTAGTCGGCAGTTGAAAAAGAAGTATCCTTTACTTTAGTAAATGTATCACACTGCATTCAAAATCTCACTTAAACAAACCTAAAGCAGATTTTGCACCCCCAAGTCTCAGGTTTCAATACTATTTACTAAATATGGACAGCTGTATATGTGTATTTGTCATTACATTACTTATGATCAAAAACTAGTCTGGCTTTCACCCTTTTATTTTATTAAACTCTCGTCAAGTTTTGATACAATACCAGTTCTGCTTCGCGTCAACATTCGCTGGTGCCATGGGCCTGAAAAACCGCCTCTTTTTCCCGGTGGTCCAAAACACCTGTGGTACACTAACACTCCACCTGTGCTTTGAGTTCACAGTCTGGCCAATCCAGTTAACAACCAATGCCAACATTAGATAACAGCAGCTATAGGTGAACTACAGCTGTTTAATTTACTGCCCATCAAGAAACTCTGTAAATCGCAGACAGTTGATGTAATGCACAGGGTAAATGCAGAAAACATTTATTTTCTCCATCCATAATTTTACTTTTTTTAACCAAAAGTAAAAAAGACAACCACAGTTTGCAAGGATAATGGCGTGTGCAGATCATGTGTGTGTGTGTGTTTGTGTGTTCTAGTCGGTATGGGATTTTGGTTAATGAAGAGAAACAGCTGGTCACAGTAGTCTTTAATCAAGACGACTGTGAGTTGATTTCACACAGATCTCTGCTGCTCACAATGAAACCAACTGACTCCCTAGTCATGAAAATACACATGGAGTGCTTTTGCGTGCACTTATTTGACATCTCAAGCACACACGGAGACACATTGTACATTCACCCATAAAATACAACATTGTGCTTATTGTGTGTATTGGGTTGCCAAATTACTATTCTATACCCAGACAGATGGCGGTGGAGAAGCCTGTTAGCTGCATATGTTATTCATCTTTTGTTTGTTGAGATGAAACAGAGTCTGCATTCATTTGTTCCTTCAAAGAGCAAAAATAGCATTTATTTGGTCTATACACAATGAGTACACATGCATGGTTAGCTGCATTAACCTACACAAACCCAATGTAAAGACACTTGAATGTTGAATGTTTTATTTTTTTTTGGCTCATTTCATTGCATTTCTTTTCCCGTCAAAAAACAAAATAACACACTGACACAAATGCACACACTCAGCACACACAAAGTTCAGCTCAGTCTGAGATTTCATCTCTGTGGTTTCATCAAGGAGTTTCACCCCTGCTAAACTGCATCTCCCGACTGTGACTCTCTACCACTTGCTTTTCTTTTCTTTCCCTTTTACTCTCTTCAGTGCCCAATAATTCTTGTTTATATTATTTTTTTCATTGCTTTGTATCTTTTATGTAAATGGTTCATTAAGAAACATCAGAATTTAAAAGTCTTAGGGCTGCCATCACTGCAATTATTTAGCTTCCAGAGGCATTTCCAATTGCTCTTTTCATTTGCTTCATTTTCTGCGCCTCTGATGGTTGGTGCAGAGCCTGCGGAGAAACACACATTCAATTTGAGTTTCTTTAGCTCACATTCACATTGGTGACTCCAAGTCTTTCACCAATGATTTGCCAACTGCAGTTTTGTAGAAGTCCCAATTCTCAGCTTCAGATACTGTCAAATGTGCTGAGGAGTTGCTGGCACAGTTCTCTGGTTGAATGGCTGATAGAGACTTACTGTATGATCTGCTGTGAGCACAGAGAGGAATGGAAAATGCTGTTACTTTTACTTCAGCATGAGTAAATGAGCTAAACAAAACCTCAGTCGTGCAGAGCTTGTTAAGCTGAAGAGGTAGTTGGAAAAAAAAAATAAAATGCAGTTTTTCTTGGTGTAGAAAATTTGCAGTTGGAACTTTACGAAATACATTTGATGTCTTTTTAAGCTTTTAGCACTTTTGAAATGTCTTTGTGTGACAGTAAAAGCTTTAAAGGAAATAAAGTTGTACCTGAGACTGAAGCCCTGAAAGAAGCTGAATGGTGGTTAAAACAGAATTCCTGAAAGGAACTGAAATGATAGTTGAAATGGAAAAGTTGAAAAGAGTTTAAAGTGTGTGTATAAATAAAGCTGAGTATACTATCAGTGGAAGCTCAAGCACTGAGAGGAGTTGAAGTATAACTGACATTAGAGACAGTTCAAGTTAAACATAATATAATATTTTAAAAATATTTGGTGATCAAACGTGAAAGTGTGATCTTATTACATACCTGTGACATTATTTGTGGTATTATTTCTTCTTTCTTAAATCTTGTTATACTGTCTTTTTCCCCCCTGTCTTCCTCTGTTTGGTTTTCCAGAAGATAAACATGATGGAGTGGTTTTATTAAATCGACTCTTCACTCCTTCCACCATCTGTCATTACCAGAAACTCCTAAAGCTTCATTCAGCATCATTTGTTCAGGAAGAACAGTGCCTTCTTCCTTTTTTGTGACACAGACCAGTTTGGCAGATTTTTGCATCCAAATCCAAACTCATTGCAGAGGCCAGCAGAGAGACTGCCAACATTCTCTGAGCTTGAAAATGGTTGGATACAGTCTTGTACCCTGATTCAGCTCTGAAATGCAATCATTCATTGTTCAACTGAAACTTTAAAAGCTTTTTCATCATTTAATAGCACATGTGAGTAACAGCGTACATCAGTGGCCATTTCAATTTCTCACCTTTCAAAAGTCAAATTGCTGCTTTTAATTTTAAGTACCATCCTCTGCTCAGTGACCAAGTAAGCCTTTTATGGTTTAAAGAGCAGTCACCCAATGATCAAAGATTGTAGAAGTATACCTATCAGAATACCATATTCTCATTTCCATTTGGCTTATGCCTCTAGGATGCCTCTACAATTTACCATTTTTCAGTAGTTAACATATTTGCTTTATTTTTTTAAATTTGCATAAACGGTACACATCTGGTGTTAAAATAAACACAGCTGTTAAAGTATCAATAGACTTTCTGGCCTTTTCCAAACTGGAATAGCTGTGGGTAGCACTAAAATTAAAAATGCCAGCCTAACCCCCAAATTCCACCGGGCGCGGACGCACAGCGTTGCATGTGTGCCGCGGTTGCCGCAGTAATACGCGGCTGTTCTAGTCAATGTTTCAAACCCTGCCAACTCAACCACGGTCCAATTCAGAAGCGTCCCAGAAGTGGACCTCTGCTCAGCTGTTCTATTTTTGACGGACATCCCGTGTCAATTTACACAGAGTACCTTGAGCTGGCGAAAGCCAGACACAGAACAAACATAGAGAATCTGGATTTTCAAAATAAAATACCCCATGCAAACTGCCGGTCGTAAAAACTGACAAAAGCTAAACAAATTAACTAGGTATTTAAACATGTAGAAGCATATTTAGAAGCACATAAACAAAGGAAAATGACCAAATATGAGCAAGTAAACAAAGTCTGGTGGGCTAAATGCTCCGCTTCTGAAACGCTCCCGGTGGGGTTTAAAGTCGCTTGCAGGACGGATCAAAACAGCGTTGCAGCCGCGACGTGACAGAGACGTGCCCGGTGGGGTTTCAGGGTAAGGATGCCATGCTAAATCAGGGCACTACAGAATTTTGTTGCTACAACAGCATACATTTGAAACTTTAGCTAAGGTTTGGGCTGAGGTTTGACTGGACTAAGAGTTAACAGCCACAGGAGCATCTCAGTGAGGCTGTACTGAGGCACAGCAGTGCTTTGACCTAAATGCCAACATCAGCATGCTAATATTTGTCAATCATCACTAAATAGCTGAAGATGATGAGAAAGTCATTCATTTTTGACAAGTATCAGACAGAAGTAAAATTTTGACCTGCTGATGTTGCTAGGTGAAAAGTTCAGGAGATTATCAGTTATTGAGATTAATGCTCTGGAGAAGATGGTGTCTTCGGGCCACTGAACATGCATCACTCTTCGGTTTGCTTGCTCACAGCTCCTCTCTGCAGTAATTAATGCCATCAACCGTAATGTGGAGTTATAAGTAGACAATGCTTTATTTTAAGAGTGGTGTGAGCAGGATGAAAGAAATTTGTTCCATCTCACACACATTTGGAGCAGCAGAAATCTCTGAAACAAATAAAACCCAAACTATCCAAGCCATCATGCAAATTTAGAAAGTACTAAGTTATTAAATAAATAAATAATGCTATAAGGTCAATATGATAGATACTATACTATATACTATACTACTATACTAGAACATTTGGGCCAATTTTCATGGAAATACGTTCATGATTGTTCAGAAATTTCTGTTTGTCAGTCATGTTGCCATCCCAAGAAGTATGAAATACAACATATCTCAAGGTCCGGAACTAAAGGAAAATATAACATAATCCTTACCTGAAACCTCACAATTTTACCTTCCACTATTCTATATTAGTATCAGAAAGCTACTTCTATATATGTATCTTTCATTCACAGTGGGGAAACAGATTACTCCCACATTTTATGCACACATTTAACACAAATTTCCATATTAAGATATGCTTCATTTATACAGCAATTGAAGAAGCCAGTCCCATGCACAAAGTGAGCAGTCGTTGCTCTCATGCATCAAGAACAAGATTAAACCTACATCAAGGAAAGCATTTTGTCATTGCAGCCTGATTGTTTAAGGATCACAAAGTAAAACCGTAGCCAGTGTCCTCTTTGAAATGCTGGAAACTAATACAGAGAAGAAGATGAACAAGTTAGTAAGATGGCTTAATTGGTGTAGTAATGATCAAGGGCAGGAGCTGAGTACTAAAGAATACAATGAGATGTCCATAACTGAGGCTTTCAGCCTTTGTACAGCAGCCAGACTAAGGAGATGCACCAGAGAGGCAGAGGGGATAAATGGCTTGTTCTAAAGGCACAGGTCCAGTTTAAAGAATTAAAAGAGGCACACATGATGTATTGGGCTGTTCAACTACAGTAAGGGAGGTAACAAACAATACCAGCTTGAGCAATACCACAGCTTTAATCATATTGTAAATACTGAATGTTAAACATCTGAATAATAAACAGTAAGGTTCTGAAAGACAGTACATTGTCTATAACACTTGTCATAATAAACTTAATTTTGGATTGATAGGAAGGATCTTCTGGACCAAAAGGCAAGTCATCGAATGTACCTAACAGACAACAAGTTGATTTTCAGTTGATAGTTTAATATCAGCACTGAGGAGATCACAGATATCTTGTTCAACATGGAAAGATACAACCTAAATACACATTTGTTGACATCTTTACACATCTTTGACCCTCCTTCGTTGCTGAACATTTAGGGTTATCTTCTGGACCTGATCCATTGCTCATCCTAGGGCTTCAGGAACAACAATAACAACAACAATATATCTGACTTTGCCTCTATATATTTGCCTCCGCCAAGAGTTCTACCAGATTTGTGAATGTCAAACTGATGAACGAATACAAAGCTTTTACACAGGGCATAAAACGTTCATCGCAGACATCTTAAAATACATTGTAATAATTAACCACTGTTTTGATGTGTGAATAAGCTGTGAATTACTGCTGGTACAGTACTGTACATCTACTTCCACTTTTACAAATAACTCAATCAGCACACGCTACTTTCTCTACACCACTGTCATACAATAACTTTAATGTTATTATAGTTAGCTTAATTATGTCCCCCACATTCATAAGTAATTCTACACCACTGCCTTGTTCTCCCAGGAACAAGGTACAGTACAAGCCAAGAGCCAAACCACCCAAAGCTGAAACTGATCAGTGATGGGAAATGTGTGAGAAATACTCATCACATAACACCGGTGCTTCATGCTTAACAGACCTGAAAACAGATGACTCCCAGAACAGTAAGCAGTCACCATCACAGTAGCAGACATCCCAACAGCAGGTCACAAACACCAAGAGCTGGCTGGACAGCAGCAGTCTTCACACCTGCTGCACACAGAAACCAGCAGCACCATCCAGTAACACAGATTAATCAGTCTAACTATCTATCTATATATCTATCAGTCTGTGTGGTGACAGACAATTATGCAAATTCTAATGACTTGATTACTAATTCATTTCCATGAGTGTACAGACAAAGCTGGACAGAAATACCTCTGATCTTGGTTCCCAGTGTTAATGTGTTAGGCCATTTGCATAGTAACATCTTCCAAAAAAATCAGTATGAATAAGTCATTGTAGTTGGCAGCAACAATTTGTGCCAAGATCAATTCTAATTTCTGAGCAATAAATTTGATTTTTAGCATCGTGCTTACCATTTTAATGGAATTTCGACTGTTTTACAATTTCACCTCTGCTCCTTTTATGCCATGCTTATGTCATTGAGTTACGGTGCACCGTTTATATATTTTAACGGCAGTATCATCAGCCGTGTTTCATAATCAACATATTTCAACATTAGTGCGTAGTTCAAACTGCACTGTGCTTGATTCGCAGTGACCTTCATCATATTACTTAAATGTCACTGTTCATAGGGTGGTGTTTAGCTCAGTTGGTAGAGCAGCCGCCCCATGTGCAAAGGCTCAGTCGTTGCTGCGGGAGCCCAGGGTTTGAGTCCGGCCTGTGGCTTTTTCCTGCATGTCATTCCCCATCTCTCTCCCCAAATTTCCTGTCACTTTTCAGCTATCTCTATCGCAATAAAAGCTTGAAAGGCCAAAAAAACAATAATAATAAAATGTCACTGTTCATTTTTTACCCACCTGAATTTTCCTCGTCATAGTGTCCATCCTATCATCTCACTTAAATTTAATTTTAAAATGAAGTCACAGCATCAATCTGAAGTGTTAAGCATTAATTAAATAACATCTCTAATGCTTGGAGTGCCTCAGTAGGTGAGGCTGGTCCTTTCTATGATTGCATTTAGCTGAGGAGGTCGAACATATAATAACTGCACACAGACTAGAGTGGAGAAAATAGCAGGTTGGTATAATCTAATATAGCTTATAGCTAATAAAAGATATTGTAAAATGGGTGTTGGGTAAGAACCAATCTAGGCAGGCTTCATTCCTTTGTTTACAGACTGAGTGCCTATATAATACTTCAGTGATTTAAGAAACTGGAAGATTAATTTCAATATATCACAGCCTGTCATGGGTTTATGGATTCATGAATGCGTATACCTAAAGTGTGGAATGAAATTCAGAGGTGAATGGAGGCAGGACTGTAAGAAAGTCAACTTTTTTGAATGCTGAGTAATTTTTCTTTTTTTTTCTTCTTCACAGTGGAAGTCTTTGTCAGATTCAATTCAATGCTCCTTGTCCTAACTGCTCAGCTCTGAAATGTGATGTGAATTTGAATAACTTAAATCTATCTTGTGTTATAGAAACAAACCTTGATAGGAGAGCCAACAAGATAAAATACAGCAAACATTGATTTGTATCAGGCTTGCTATTGTTAATTGCGTGATAAGCCTCAGTATGGGAAATACTAACTCAGAACACAACAATCGAAAGGAAATTAAACAACCGAAAATGTCCCCATTAATTACTGTGACATGGTGTTATCTAGGTGTTTGGGTGCCATTATTGTGTTAATGGATTGGGTTTTTTTTTGTTTTTTCCATATCTTACACTGTTAGCAGCACAATTCCCAATGAACAGGCAGTATATGCCAGCATTGGCAACGAGAAGAAGAAAAGAACTCAGTCAGGAATGAGATCTGACAAATTCAACAGTTGGAATAACAAGATAACACTGCCATTGGCTTGACATGTAAAAAAAAATCATACATTGATTAATACTAAATGTGTCGTAGCCTCATGCACAAATAATTGTTAACACACACAAGAATGATCTATTATAATGCCATCCAACAGCAAACAACCTTTTGACAACTACTTCACTTTTGTCATTATTAAATACTTCCGGCTACTTATACCACTTGGCACTGTTGTTGCCTCAAATATAGCATGAGCTGAGGACTATTTTGTCTTCGATTGGTTGAGTAAATCCTTGCCAGAAAACCTCGCTCTCAAGTCAAGGTTGGCTAGATTACAAAAAGATTGCTGTCAGTGATCAGATATTTCCTGTAAAGAAAAATTGCAGTATTTTTTGGTTTCAAATCTGCCTTTAAGTTACAGTTATGATGTAGGGTGCTGGAAGAAACAGTTGAAATAATAGCTAACTAGGGTGTAGAGTGTCCACTGCTTCTTTTGTTTTCTCTTTGTGTTCTCTTCTTCTTTTGGTTTCATTGAAAGTAAGAAAATGTTTACTCTGGTCCAGATTAAGGGAAGTGTTCCTGCTTGGTTGCATTACACAGCAAATTGTTAATTTATCAAGACAGCCACATGACAGCAGTCTTTTCTCTGAATGATCGTAAATTTTGAGAGGCACAGAAAGATTTGGTAAGGGGTAAAATCAGCATCCGAGGGAATAGAGCATCATTGCTTTTACTGCCAATATTTGGTGCATATATTCATATTCCACTGCGAAATAAATTGCCCCATGGTTGCTTTGAAAACACTCTCAAGTCTTGGTTTGTATCATGGATTCTCATCCGTCCAAATAATTTTAAGGAGAAAATGGCTCTAGGGTTCAAAATAACTACTTTAAACCAACTGGGCATTAAAATACCCTAAGAGACCTTGACATTACATCACCTGTTTGGATTTTTATTTTTTTATTTATGTATTTATTTTAACATGAGTAGGGTTTTAAAGACTTAGTAAAGACCACATGAAATACCTCAGTGTTTCTAGAAAGAGTTGCCTGAGGCACTTATGCAAAGAAAACCACATCATTAGAAGAAATTGGATGTTAATATGTTTAGAACCTCTTTCTTCCATACCTCCTACTCTTCAGTGAAGGTCTTCTGCCACGCTTAAGTCCGGTAGCCTCTGTAGTTGCTCCCTAATTGAAGTGTGGAACTGTGTAATATGAGTAGCCTATTTATTTGTGTGTGGGTAGAGGCCACAGGGTAGCTTCCACATGTCTAGCCTTTCTGCCGGCTTTTGCTGCAGCGGGATCAATTAATGTCTGTGTGTCTGTGTCTGTGTGTAATTACAAGTGTCTGTGGGAGGGTCAGCACACGCGTGTTTGGATCAAACTGTGTGTGTGTGTGTGTGTTGTTAGACCCCCCCTGTCTAACTGCTGCCTCACAGCACCTCCTCTAATATGCTGAGCACACAGGAGAGGCCCTTTTTTTGCTCTTCTTTCTCCTTGTTACTCTCTTTTTTCTGTACTCAGTTGTGCCCCCCCCCCCCCCATGATGTAAAATATGAAGTGCTTTCTTTCCATCTTGTGTGAGCATGTGTTTGCACATGAGTCATGGCCACATACATACTGTTATTTTCCATCATCCACCAACTCTCCTTTCTGTCTTCTCTTTTCTCCTCATTCTTCTCCTCTCTCTGTTGTTTCATGCACCCTCTTCCATCCCTTACAACTATCTATCTCTCCTGCTGTCCACACCACCACCAGCTGTTTTTTATCATGTTCACATTTGTCTCTTCCTGATCCTTTCCCCCTCCCCGTTCTTCCCACCCCATTACATTTTTCCACACTTGCTGATATGTGCTCGCGTTATTCACCTTTTCTGCACTTATTCTTTCAGCGTCACTTTTTTTTTTTCCAAAGGGAGACTCATTTCTTTTTCTCTCACCCTCTCTCGCTGGTTCATGCTATCAATGTGAGTTATTGTGCAATCCTGCGGCATGTTAAAGACATGAGGAGACTGTCAAACAGATCAATAGACAGTGTCTGAATATGTGGAACCCCTTTCCACGCATCATTTCTCTCTCTCTCTCTCACACACACACACACACACACACACACACACACACACACACACACATATAAACACACAAGTATATGTTGAAAAGCATTCCAGCAGGCGCACGTGTATTTAGTGCTACACACTGTTAATGTATTGCAGTGCAAATACACACATATACACAATATCTTAAACAAACATGGAATGTGAAGCATTACATTTATAAAAACAGAGATAAGAAGATTTTGCATTTAGATATGAACATAAAAGATTCACACACATTCCAGACATCTGTATGGGTCACCCAGACAGGAGCAGTGATTGGTGTGCTTCACTGCGATTGATTTCCTGTCTGAGCCAGAGGAAGTCAGTTCATCTGATTAAAGACAGACAAGTTGAGAATCAAAGATTGGAAGCCACTCGTTCTGCCTCTCTCACTCACAATCACACACACACACACACACACACACACACACACACACACACACACACACACCTTCACACACACACACACACAGACACACACATACAATAATGCCCTACAAGTGCCTGATCTCTTATCTATCTACTCACTACTGTAGCAGCCACTGTGGTAGCTGGCGTGGTGTAAGATGCTGTTTGTCAGATCATCCATCAGTTTGAAACTGCTCCAGCACTGAGGCTAGAGCGCAGCAGCAAATCAGTTAAATTAGACCTCTGTAATGACCGTATCCGCAAAAGCATTCTCGATTTACATTTTATATATTTAGCTGACATTCTTATTCAGTGTGGTTTCATGGAACCTCGACTGTTACAATAGTAACAATATGAGCAGGCAACAGAAAAGATGCAAAGGTCAGAGCTGTAGCTGTCTCGCAGTATTACAGTGACGACTGTGAGAACACATGCAGGGACAAAATGTGAGGAGAGGAAATAGAATCAAGGCTCAGGAGGAGGGTATAGATACAATAAGGATACAAATCATTTAATTCATATATAATGATCTAAAGGTTTACATTCCATCCTTGCACTGCACCAGAAATGGGGAAGAAGTTCTGCTGCAGCAAAAATCAATTTGCTCTCTCTTGGTTCTATACCACACTGTGCTCTACTCAGGCCTGGATCTAGACAACAGAGGACCCTAGGCAAGAATTTCTTTTGTGGGCTCTGTACTGGAGCTTGGAACTATGAAAGAAAACTATCAAGTTTAACTTAATATAAAACTACATAAATCTATTGTTTGTTTTATGAGGACAACATGACAACCCTTTGAAGAACATTTCTGCTATCTACAAAGTGGGAATAATCCTTGCATGTCATTAATAAACAAAACTAAACACACATTTGTAGTAAACATATTTTCATTCAAGATGTTTATTAAGAATTATGCCCTCAGATCTTAAATCAGGTCTCAGCAACATCCTCAAGGCACAAAGTCTTTCTGCATGTGTCAACGAAACGGCACAATACAAGCCTCAGCAACCATCAACACAATTCAAATTAATTAACAGTAATAAACCGTAATCTGAATGGTTCACTCATGTATGGCCATAACTGTATTTGCAGTATTGTAGGTGCCACAAATACAACTGGAGATCAAGAATTAAATATATATTTTTAAATATGCAATTCAGTACATATGTTTCATATGCTGATGCAGCGGGCTTGTGAGATATTTATGCAGCATACATCCATGCATGACGCCCGCTGTCTGTTGATGGTAATGTCTGTCGACCTGTTGACAGGATGCAGCATGAAAGTTTTGATCTCTTTAATTCATGCATAATTTCATTTGTGTAAACCTGCTGCTTTTAAATGACCTGACCGTTTTATCCTCATGATTACGCTGCTGGGGAAATAAAGTCCCGTTGAGAGGGTCAGCCTCTCTCTCTCTCTCTCTCTCTCTCTCTCTCTCTCTCTCTCTCGCTCTCTCTCTGTGGTATCCGTGACAGGTCTCCTGTGTGCGAGCCCTTACACTGGCACTCTATGTGAACACGCTCCTCTCTTCGGATGATGCAGTCCGAGATTTCAGCGCTCACGCTGTCACCAACAGAGATATTGATTGGCTTGACATGATCTATCTATTAAGTAGCGGGCCCCCTGTACTGGGTCAGAGCCATTGATTGACTTTATGTCTCCCAGCAAAAAAAAAGGGTTTTTTGCAGAGCTGGCTCTACACTAGCATGGCACAGCTCTGTGCAGATGAAGTGACTTATTTGTTACAAACACACAGGTTTTACTTTTCTTTCCAGCACCCATTTTGGTATTTTCAGCGACTCAGTGTGAACTCAACTGCAACTATGTGGGAGGACAGTTACAAAAAGGGTTGATCTGAAGCAGTTGAACACCAGTGTCATTTTGATGTCAAGAATTTCTTGATGCTTGTTCATGCATCACATACAACTTCAGTCACTAGTTGCCACCAGTAAATACACATGGTCTTGGTGGTATTGTCATGCACAATAGAACTGATTGTAGAGCTCCAAACCTCACTGCAGTTGCTTCTGCAGCTTCCTTCTGTCCTCTTCTTCTAATCCTTCATTTAAAATCATTGAACTGTTGGAAGGACCAAAGGGACAATCACTTCTGGGGGGTTTTCTGTACCACAAAACTGGCACAGTGCCAAACGTAAGTGAAAAGAAGTGGAAAGTGAAGAAGATGAGGTAGCCGGCGATTCAGTATCCCAGAAATTATGTCCATTTTTCATTGCATACTTCACAATTTTCATCTAATGCATGCATTCATTGCCAATACGGAAAGTATTACATCCTTTATGTAAAGCAAAAGGGTGTGGAGGTCATAGTGGTGCATGACTGTGTGATCATAGAACATTGACCTCCAACTTTTTATGAACCATAGCCACAATCTTTCCCTCAACATATTGTAATCTCTGTGTGCAGATATTGCAGAGACCGAGAATTTAAAAAAAAAAAAAAAAAGCTGGTATTGAATGCAATCTGACCTTCTGCAAAATCCTTGAATATCAATGTTCTTGTTTGGAAATAGAGTTGAAATATTGTTGACAATGTATCCATTTTTGTTTTTTACACGTGGCTCAGGTATACCACATGCTTCCTGCTATAAAATCACCCATCATGTCTATTTACATAATTTTTTTGTAGGTGTTCATGGTAACATACGACACTTGCAAGTTTACACTTAATCAAACTTGAAGGTAAGAGTGCTCATGTTCATTTACACTTAAAAGCAGTCAGTTTGAAAGGCAACATGCTCATTATAAATATCTCTAACACTAGTAGTTGAATAGTATTTATACACTTAAAACTGCATTTCTGAGATTTGTTTTATAGCAAACTAGTCTATAATGTAGTAGATGCTGGAATTTCAAGACAGACAATATCACAAGTTCCCCTGAAAGGTTTACCACAGCCCTCCTGAGATGTATGTACTCCAGAACTTTTGACCACAGACAGATGAGTGAAATCCTGCAGTGAATTTCCAGAACCAAAGCTAAATTCAGCAGAGATACGGCAGCTGAACATGAACTGAACTCTTGAGTAACTTTCTCAAACGTATTGACATTTCTTGAGCTCAACAGAGGGAATAAGGGTGCTCAAACTGCCTCAGTGATGCTGTGCTTTTATTTTTAGATCTGGTTTTGTTTCCCTTTAATGTGAACAAAACAGTGGCAGAGAAAAATAAGTACTGGTTTTATCAGCACTGATACTTACTAAACACACTCTCTGATGTCCACACCTTGCTTGTACTTCACCAGGCAGCAGGACAGATGATGCCATAGGGATAAAAAGGACAATGTGCTGAAGGTAACAGGTTCACACAAGAAAGCGGTTATGCAGGTTGGAAGCCTTGGTTTCAGCTCCATAATACGTCCTTAAAAGAGTAAAATCTACCTTTTAAGGATCAAGTGCTCACCACCTGTAGGCTTTGAAAGGAGATCTGAAAAGTTTGGAGCTTTCCTGCTTCTTGGAGAATAGCAGCTTTTGTTAGCTTGGTTTTACAGTAGTTACAATGGATTCAAATGGCAACCAAGAGTCACAAAAAATATGTCAGGACTGTACAACCTTTTCAGCAAATGCCCCCAAACAAAACTTGTTTAGTTTCTGGTGATAAGCCCCTGTGCGCAAAGGTGAAAGAAGTTCACAGAGGGAGGTCACGGTGGTTGGATGACTCCCAGACTTTGATGTGGGAGACTTCTATTCACTTTCCGTTTTCTACCAACAGTCAGCAAAGGTTTTTTAAACCACAGCCAGAACCTTAAACTAACCAAGCTGATCAAACTTTAGTGGTGTCATATTGGAAAATAGTTGTATTCTGTAACAGTTCCTCCTGCCTCTGCAGACTTTGTGTCCCTATAAAAAAAAAAAAACACATGATCTTCTCTTTGCTCCAGTTGGGCACCAATCATAATTTCCATAGTTACTAAAGAACTTTGTTGTATAAAAGTACACACATTATTATTTAGCATTTGCTCAAAGAACTGTCATTTTTCTTGGGAGGACAGTGTCAAAGAAACACTTGCAGGAGGTTATCTCAGATACGGATGTAAGGCCTTTAATATGAAAGAGTGAAAACACACGGATAATGCCAGAGGCCCCTGTGAAGCTGCACTGCCAGCTCGGCACAAACAAAGCATGTGAACAAACTCAGGCATACAACCTAACGCACAAAGAATGTTCTCAGAAAGATTTAGGGAACACTTGTCATCCTAAATTGCATAGTCAGGGTAATCTAATTGCAAGCACAAAAAAGCCTGAAGGTGTCATAGAAGAAGCAGTCCCAGTTTAGCGCATAAACAATTCAGTGTGTGTGTATTTTTCAGAGAGCCTGCGGTGTATGTGTTTGTGTGTGTTTGTGTGCATCTGTGCGTACATGCGTGTGCGCCGAAGTATGATAACAAGAGCCCATGCCGTGAGCTGTAATCTGCTAACACAGTGGATTGAGTTGGCTCTGCAGGATTAGCAGTGGTGTGTAACACAACACACTCTTAATTACTGCTATACAGTCATGTTCAATGTAGAGGAAGAGACAGAGAGTGAGGGAGAGCGTGCACGCTTTTAATTGCTGTAATACATTCATGTACAGGCAACTGAAAATTGAAAAGATTAAAGAGGAATGGAGGGTGGGTTTTATAGTCTGTGTTTGGATATCAACTCAATGTAGGAGCAGAGAATCAACCGTAAAGCTGCCTGTATTTGCACAAAGGACCTCCGAGCTATAACCGCACACACACACCAACACACACACACGTATATATGCAGTCACGCCTGCAGACACACACATGTCACCAAACTATCTGCTGGCGAGCTGTTCTCCGACAGCCACAATGGGATGAGACTGTTCTGTCATTGTCATCACCATCTTCCTATCAGTGTGTGAGTGTGTGTGAGTGTGTGTCAGAGGCAGCGAGAGAGAGAGAAAGGCTGCCAGTTGGGGTAGATCGATATCACTGACTGAGAGATCACAGCAATGCTTAGTGCCCATCAATGACTTCTTGTGTGTGTGTGTATATAGGTGTGTGTGTGTGTGTATATAGGTGTGTGTGTGTGTGTGTGTGTGTGTGTGTGTGTGTGTGTGTGTGTTACACAGTATCCAGTGACTGAGCAGTGGGAAATGGGTGGAGGATGGATGGTTTAATGAAAGAAGAAAACAGATGAGTTGGTGAATCCTATTTTCTGCTCCTAGCTTTCCTCATCTCTCCCTCTCCCTCTCTTTGTCTTTCTTGTTCTCTGTCTCTGGTTAGTGTCTGATCCGGCTCATGATGATGCAGCTACAAGATTGGGTAACAGAACATGAGAGAGACGGAGAAATATGACTGACAGATTTTTCAACGTTATCCAATTACTCATCTTTTTCTTTGGTCTCTATTCTTTGTGCTCTTTTTTGTCAGACACTCAATCTTTGTTGTTTTCAACATTTAATTTTCAGCTGTCTCTTCAATCCTGATGTCTCTAAGAGTTCAATCAATAGAGCAGCAGCACGTACCACTTCACTGTTATTTGTGATCAAAAATCAGATATTAGTCATTTTTATGAATATCTAATATGAATATGTTTCACTCATTGTGAAGAAAGTTAACTGTCCTAGAAACCGTTACTGCAGCTTCTGAGTTGACTAAATATGACAAATATATCACCCCAACCCAGTAACCCGACGACATAAATTGGTAAGTGGAAGAGGGAAGGAAATAAGATACATATTCATGTTAATTATGTGTACCATGTTCCCCATATGAGCTTAATGTGTTATCATGCTAACATTAGTGCCAACACAGAGTACACCAGAGGCAGATGGGAAGGTTATTAGTTTTTCAGGTATTAATGAGCATTGGACTAATCTGACCTGCTGGTTGCGTTAGATGAAAAATCAGATGATCACCAATTCATCCTGACATGAACATGAGCAAAAAAGAACACAGCATTTTATGTCATCGTCCATCTAGTAGATGGATGAGTGAAATGAATGTCTATACCAAATTCTATGGCAATCCATCAATCTGTGGTTCACACAAAACCGAGAGTGTCAACCTCAGGGTGGCACGAGAGGAAAAGTCAGCTGATCACCAAAGTCATCAGTCACCCTCTGGGAATCATCAATGTCCATTCGAAGTGTTATGACATTATAGCCACTAGTTGTTAGAGATATTTCAGTCTGGACCAAAGTGGTAACCTTGCAAAGCAGCTGGACTCACAAGTTCATGCAAGAATCCATTTTGCCAGCTGTCAGGCTTTTCTGAACTCAGCGGTTACAAACCAGTGTCCTATGAGGTACTACTGGGAGTTATGGGCAGAGCTAGAGAAAAATTACATATTTGAAATAAGAGCAAAGAACAGCACTAAAAGCTTCTCTTGGTGGAAAAGATGTTCTGCACTTCTCCTGACTGCCTTTTGTCAGAGTTTGACTGTTAAAAGGTTTGTTAATGTGATTGGTTGAAGTTCAGCTACGATTGCCAGTGATAGACAGATGGTTCAATCACCTGCCAAATTTTTTAAGTTTTAAGACTTTTAAGTACATTTTCAGAAAAATTCCAGATGATTTTTTGTAACAAACCATCTGACACAATCAAGTTACCAAAGTACCACATTTGGTCAAATTTCCATAGCATCTCCCAAAGGCTGAGCAATCCTGCTTTACACTGTTACAGATATTATCAGGTGTATTTCACTTTTTGTGGTAGCCATTTTACCTCAACTTGCCTCATTTTTCCTTCTTCTCTAACACCAAGAGCCAGAGGTCAAGAATTTCCCCACTCCAGATCAAGTTAGACGTCCGCCTCCAAACTGATGAGCTGATATTGTCTGTCTCTTGGCTGCATTACATTCTGGCTTATAAGCTGCTCTTGGTGGAGAAAGTGTTTTTCTTGCTTTTCTACAATAAATTTCTCCCTGCACGCTTGTTGAACATTGGCTTGAACTGTTCCGTCGATGCCTTAGATGTGCTTGAAAAAAGACAAGAACACAATTAAAAGCATAAACAGAGTTCCAAATGAAAGTATCTGCTTTTAATATTGTGTTAAAGGCTGGAATTGCTCTTTAAGGGGCTGTCAACCTTGAAAGAATTTTACTAGTCTTTCACTGGAGAGCTGGGGAGTGCTCATTGGACAAATCAGAAGCTTATAAATCCTGACAGAATTAGAATTCTTAACTTTTACACGTTAATATATTCTGCATGGGTACACAATATTAGCTTTCTGTGGCTTACGTCCAGAAATGTACATCCACATCAGTCAGACCCTGAGCTCTTTGTCTCTCTGTTTTACATTCTGCTTTGTCGTGTCTCCTCCTCATTTTCTTCCTTCTTCCTCATGCCGATTTGCATCATCAGACTATATCCTCTCATCATCGATCTCCTGTCTGTCTGCCTGTCAGTGTTTGGAAGAAGTGGGGTGCCTTGCTCTCGTCTCTCTATTTTTTTCATTTTTTTTATTTCTCTTTTGACTTTAGTCTTCTCCACTGCAGACTAGTCTCAATCAAATTCATCTCAGTTCCAATATGAATGACTGTCACACAAACATAGCTAAACCACTGAAATAAAGTACAATTCCAGTAATGTAAATGAATGACTACTAGGTAACAATACACTGTTCAAATTTCTCCATCCAGTCTGTCTCCATCAATCTTTCCCACAGCCCTGATTAGGTTGTTTCCCATCCGCTGTGCAGAGTGCAGCGCTCTGTGGCTAATTGGCAAGTTCAATCAGGGAGACAAATGAAGAGAGGAGACACTGACCTTTCAGAAGTAGTCACTGCTCTCCTGTCTTTTCACCTCTCTCTTCTTTTTGCCCTTCTTTTCCTCACACTTTCTGCTTTGCTTCTTTTCTCCTTTTCTTTCTCATCTATCTCTTATAACATCTCCCTCTTCTCTTCTCTTCTCTTCTCTTCTCTTCTCTTCTCTTCTCTTCTCCCTGCGGAAAATGAGTTGCCAGTCATTGCAATTTATTTTGACGACTTATTCTCTAGCTTGTCAGGAGAAAATTACAGCGTACATACTTATTCACACACACTCTTGTGCTTGTGTGTGCTCATACTGTATGTGTCTATTTTCACTGCCACCCACAGCTAATAGCCCACTCCCCTCCCCACACCCAGCTACTCAAGGAGGGAGGAAGGCAATGGTCCAGAGCAGAACAATGGTTGCCTCCATGGTGCGGTGGAGTCGTTTATCTGTTTGAGGCCCGAGCTTGTCCCACTTGCTTTCCGTCTGACCCGCAGACCGTGACTGATGGTGCAACTGCACCACGTTGGGGTCTACATTACAGCGTGACCTCTCTGTGTCAAGCACACTCGGTAATGGCTGCTGCGCTGTCATTCATCACCGCAAACGGCCGGAGAGATGTGAGCGATCGGGTGGAGGCACGAACATATTTATGCATGCGTGCACATGTGCAGCACACAGCTATGAGCATATGAGCATGAAATTCTTACCACGGATGGTGAAATCTGGACATCACACATGTATTCATACACCCACTCACACATATTCACATCATTACGCTCTAAAAAAGGCTATTACATGAATTTAAAGACAAAAAGTGCAATTACATGTGCATTTTTTTCTTGAAGTAATAATTTTTGAGTTTCCATGTGTCTGTTTTGCTATAGTGAGTAACCAGCTGCTACGGCACAATAATAATTCAGCCTGCAGCTAGTTCATGAAAGTTTTTACATTTGCCGCACCCTGAGTCTGCTTCTAAAGGGAAAATAATCCTCTGCCAAACAGAAGGGGAAGTATTTTATATTTTGAGTCAGTCTGGAGTAAACAGATGAACTGTTTTTTAGTATAAGGGCTCACCAGCATTTATATCAATAACATTTTGAGCCCAAATCAATATTTCAGTGAGATCATGGTGATCAGTGGAGCTGCCACAGAGACAAAGTGAATTCACACATTTCTTTGCTTTGACGTGTGAATTTGCATCATTTCGAACTGTTGTGACAGCTCTGACCTTTGAGGGAACGGAAAGAAGCAGAGAATTCAAAATAAAGAAATGATTTTACTCATATGATTTTAAAAACAACCTCACTCTTAAATGTAAAAACTAGAGTTGATGTGCTTCAGACAAGAAAACACTGCATAGAGTAAGAAATGGAATTAGCTGTTGTGGAAAAGTTAAAGTTAAAGGCTGGATTTGTTTGATGCTGTCAACCTTGAAAGATTTTTTTATTCATCTTTTAATGGAGAGGTGGAGAGTCCTGTGTTGGTTTGAAATGCTTTTCTTAGAAACTTTTAACATCCCATCTCCACATTAGTCAAGTCCTGAGCTCTTTATCTCAATGTTTCATTGTCTGCTTTGTCGTGTCTTGTCCTCATTTCCTTCCCTCTTCCTCTTGCCAATTTGTGTCGTCGGGTTACTGGGTCGGGGTGACATATTTGTCATATTTAGTTGACTCAGAAGCTGCAGTAACAGTTGCTAGGAGCAGTTAACTTTCTTCACAATGATTGAAACAAAGAGCTAAGAGTTGTTATTTCTATAAGTTGACTTAACAACCCGTTCAGCTCTGTTGATCTCACTGTCACATTTTTCTGTGTTGGTTGGTTGTTTCTGCAACAGGGGGAACAGGCGTCAAGAAAACAGTGAAAACATGCAATTATTCAGAGATGTCAAACCAGCCTGAGTGACAGTCTACCTGGCTGACTGAATAAAAGAATGTCAAATTAAATTTGATCCATGGAAATAGACAAATTCTGGTCATCTGTTAAAAAAATGAAATATATAAAACTGCAAAAATGTTGTTTTTTATACAGTTTATCCTTCCTTCATCTTCAGTGGAATGAATGTGCTGTCACTATCACTTTTTTGCCTCGCACACATACTCTTATCCGGACATCCTCACCAGCCACAGCAAAAGAGATAAATATGTGCTTCTCTCACGCTGTGTCTGCCTGTATTTATGTCATTATAAGCTTTTCTTTTTGACCTTGAGTTGACCCTGTAGTGTTCAGTAAGTATCTTCTTGGGAAGCTTCTTGCCAGTGCGTAGAAGTTTCACTGGTAGCAGCTCCAACGTAGCTCTTTTTCATAGTTTAGGAAGAAAAAAAAAATACACTCCTTGATCCAGCCTCCCAGACATAGCCAGTTCAGACACTTAATGGCCTCGTACGAGGGGATAAATCCATGGTTCTGTGTGTGTGTGTGTGTGTGTGAGACAAGTTCAAAACCTTTTGTCACAGAGGGATGAAGAGTCAATGCGGTCAGGGAACATCGAACCGTTTGCCCTGTAGATTGCCTTGTTAAACAGCACTTGTCTACCTGTCAAAATCCCTCCAGACCTTTTATCTGTCTTCTCCAATAATATCAGCCACTAGTAGAGCAGTGCATTAAGAGAACAGTTGCCTCTGAACATCAAAGCACCATGCTCTGTTTTTGGGGGGGCACGAGAGCTCAAGAGCCCCAGGTGCCATCAGTTGTTTCGTTTTTTGCTCTTTTTCCTCCCTTGTGTTGTTTGAAGAGTGCTTAGTTGGTCCCACAGCATTTTGCATCTATTGTCTGATTGTACTGAGTCTCTTGTTTCTTTGTGACTCTGGCCTTCTCTCATGGATTGCTTTCCTCCTGCCGTGAGATATCTTGTGTGAAGCATAATCAGAGGAGACAAACTCGACTGCAGATCTCTCTGAAACTCAATGCTTCAAGGGGAGTCATTTTCTCTGGTCCTGTTTCTTTTAAAATCCATTTTGTTTTTACACTTTCTTCCTCCAACCAGTCTCATCAGTTACATTTACATATTCCCTAAAGTGCTGAACAGCTCTGCGAAGTGTAGGTGGAGTGTGTGTGTATTATGTATGTGAATGTGTGATATCCTGTTCCTTTAAATACATTGCCAAAGCTGTTGCCCAGCATCTCTGGAAAATGAGCTCGATATAATATGATAATCAACAGAAAGGCGAGATAAAATTATAAAAAAAAAAAAGTCCTTGCTTTATTACAGAAGTGGACTTGTTGGTCTCTTGCCTCAATAATATCTAATAAAGAGTATCTGTTTGATCTGAGATCTAATTAAATGATATCGTCATATCTTTCATCTTCAATTTTCCTAATTGGGGGGGTCAGTTTTTCAGCACACGCTTCTTTTTTGGAGTTCGCAAGTGTAATACTACTGTGGTAAATATGGACAGTTGTAAACATGTATTTGTGATGATTATATTGTTAATTATCAAACACTAACGTGTTGACAGCTTTTCTAACAGCCAAACATCAAGTAAGTGCAACAACACAAGACATAGCAACCAGCTAATATTACTTTATTTCACCAAGGTCTCACCAACAACTAAAAGTCAGCCCCAGATTTACTCTTGTCTGGCAAATTCTTGCTTGGTCACTCTCTCGTTTTCTCTTCTTAGCCCCCTCTGTCAGTGTCCTCTTCAGTCTCATCTCCTCTGTCATTATGTCCACAGAGGCTGCTGAGCCTCATTGCCCGCTTTTCCAGCTCCAGTTCTGGTATGACACAGGCTCTACTTCCTATCAGCATTCCCACTCACCCAGAGTCTGAAAATCTCCTCTTCCCATTGGTCCAAAGTTCTTGCGGTTAAACACTAACACTTTTTCAGAGCTCTGAGCTCACAGTCCAGGCAGCCCATCTGATCTAACATTATCTAACAGCAGCTATAGTTTGCAGCAGTTTACTTTTGTGTCCATCAGGACACCTTATATAAGAGGGAAAACCAGAAAACATTTTCTCCATAAAATATAATGCATCTATCCATTATCTGTAACCACTTAACCTCACCAGGGTCACAGTGAGGCCGGAGCCTATCCCAGCTGGCTTTGGGCAAGAGGCGGGGTACACAATGGACAAGTCGCCAGCTTATCGCAGGGCACATAGAGACAAACAACCATTCAGGCTCACATTCAAAATGTGATGCAGTTTTACCAAAATAAGTGAAATAGATGGTGGTGTGTAAAGTGTCATGTACTTCTCAAGGACTATCCTATCCAAAGCACAAAGTTACATAGTCCAGAAACAGGCTGATGGGAGTGGGAATGACAAAGAGACCATTCACCTGAAAACAAGTCAGTGTAAGTTAGTGTAAATCTGTTATTTTATGGGAGGAAAGTTCCACAATGTTACTTTAATAAACATTTTTTGCATACAGAGATATCAGGCTTATGTCCCCAGAATTTGTTTGTTTGTGTACTTCTCTGCATTGGCATGTTTTTTTTTCCAATTCACCAAACAAACACATGCTGCAGAAGCAGATGGGGTGAGGAGGTATATTTAAAAGCAGAAAGACATATATTTCTTGATCCCACCATGGTATTGTGGAGACTCCACAGACGGCAAGTGACGTCCAAAAACTTGTTACTCTTCACAATACATCTGCCAAAAGTACAAATTGATTCTCAGGTGCCTTCAAGATAGGAAGTGCATCATTTTCACGACGGATGTAGCACAGCTTGTCATTCAGCTTCCATTTCAGTACAGTACAGACTGTAATCGGTGAAAAAAGCATCATTCTACACAGCAGCTGAAATCAGACTTTTTGCACCAGCACCTGTCCACAGCCAAAGCAGCTGGCACCTTTTAATCATTCTGCCAGAATCCTGATTTGCTTCCCTCTGCTACACAGCAACGTGACCATTAACCTTGTCTCTCTGGCATGGGCTGCCAACAGCATTAACTCTTTTAATTGCTAAAAGCTCTGCACAAAGGTGCATTTGTACGATTAGGTCCTGAAGTCTATGTTCACGTGTTTCACCTCATTCATGTGTTCTGTTTTGCACCTCAGGCAGTGTTGCTCCATTAAATATAGAGATTAAACCTGTGCAGCTGTATTGTTCTATTTGTTTATCTGTTGGATTATTAGTTAACATTTCATGACTGATTCATGTCCCTAAACAGAGCTGCTGGTAGCTGTACATTCTTGTTTGAATGATTAAAAATGCAAGTGCTTCGATATGTGTGTTTGCCGAAATCTGTCAACAAGTCCTCCTGATTAAACAACAACATACATTATTTGTAATTGGCCTTAGAATGACAAATAAAAGTGTTTTATCTCATATCTTTGCTCTAAATATGAAGCTGTGGCCAGAAGGCTTAAATTAACTTGGTATGAAGACTGGAAGAAGAGTCTCTTTTCAAACCTAAAAATGAATCTGCCAAGATCATGTAGACTTAATAATATAACATGTTATGTCTTGTTTGTTGCATCTGTACAGAAACTTAAGTGTAAAATCACAAGCCATGGTTTCATGGGGTTTTCTGTCTTTTTTCCTGGCACATTGACTTCCTGGGGTCTTATCATCACTGTTGGTCGTCAGGTAACCAGCCGACTCCAGGAAGTCACAACACCAACAGTCATTTTAACTTTGGACAGAGCCAAGCCTGCTGTGTCACCTGTCTGCCTTTATGTTAGGCTAGGCTAACTGGCTGCTAGCTCCAGCTGAATGTTTATCACCTTGACATAAGGGTGACCTCAACTCCTCATCTATCTCTTGGCAACGAAATAAAATTTAAAAAAAGCATTTGTGTGAGGCGTTCCTTACATGTCTGTCTGCTAGACTGCTAGATACAATGACAACTTGAGATTACATAACGAGCACAACACTGTTCAATCATCTTTACTAAAGGCCTCAGGATGTGGGATGTTCAGTAATTTTAAAAGAGGGTTGTTGTCATCTCAGTGTGAAAATTATATATATATATATATATATATATATATATATATATATATATATATATATATATATATATATATATATATATTATTTAAATAAAATAGTCTTTTGATTCAAACTACAACTTTTGGAGATATATGAACTTTGTAGATGATCTGCTTTTGTGTGATGAAAATATATTGAAATATCTCCCCCAAGACACCATTGTCTGTTATTGGTTGCTGCAAGCCAAACTATGAATGGCACCTCAAGGCCATGTTAAAATGTTAAAATTGCTTTTGGTTTAGCCCCTCTAATGGTCCCTACATTGTGCAGAATAATTAGAGGCTTTTTAAATGTCATAGGGCCATCAGCATGACGCTGTAATTAAAAGAGAAAAACCTTTATGAGTGTCATAATGAATTGGCTAAGTCGTTATCATCATCACTAAACAGGCTTTGTTCCTTTACCGACTGTGTGTGTGCGAACATGCTGTCATTTGAGTAATGAATCACATTGGACTGTCTGTCCTTGGGTAAAGTATAATGGAGGTTTGATACATTACATTATGAACATTTGGTGACATGTTTTTGGTTCATGTCATCCCCTACAGTTTTCACCCTTCAGTCACTGTAAAGTTGAACAAACAATTCAACCAACTTGTTGAACTTTTGCTGTTTCACCTCTTCTTTCTGTAAATAACCGTCACCTACGAATATGTTAGTCTTTGTTTAAAATATATATAAAAATCCCCTTCTCACCCTATGGTGTGTGGTGTGTCTTCCTCAAGCTCGGGTCCTCTGGGAGGCCTGGGAGTTTGAAGGTTCTGTGCGGTATCGTAGCTTTCCTAGGACTGCACACTTCTGGATAGAGACCCCAGATGTTGTACGTGGAACCTGCTGTAGCCACTCATCCAGTTTGTGGACAAGGGCTGAGAATATAATAACTTATATGCAGTACAATAACAATAACTTACATATAGGACACAGTCAGATTTTATGTGTTTAATGGTTTGGTTTGGTTAGGTTTAGACACAAAAACTGCTAGGTTTAGGTTCAAATGAGTACACGTATGTAACATAAGTAATGTAGGTAACATTACTTACACAATGGAACGTTAAAAATAAGTCAGTGTTGACTTTTGGCTTCACACTGGACACAGACAGTGCTATTCTGTGTGAAAGCCCTGTGTTTTTTGTGCATCCCTCCAGCCCATCTTCTTCTACATGTGATCGTTTTCATCACCTGTCTGCAACAGCCCATCAAAATCTAATGCCAGACAGGCACATCCAGAAATGACAGTAGAGGTGCTTACAATGTTATAGTTTGAAGCGTTGGGGCACGGACTAATAGATTGAGAACGTGCTGCTTGGTGAGCTCCAAGTCCTCATCCACAGAATATGTAAAAGTTCCTATGGTTGCATGCATAAGGCACATGCTAACAGAATGGTGAGATGAGAAGATGAGAAGGCACAAGTATTACCTGCTAATCATTCATTCTCCAGAAGGTAGGTGGCCGGGCCAAAGCTGTAAAGCCTAGGCAACAGTCTCATAGAAGTATTGTTACAAAGGAGAACTATAATTTCTGGTGTTTGCAGGACATTTCTTTTCTTTTATGACACTATTCGAATAGAAGAAATTCAGGACAGACACGAGAAGCACATGGAAATGACATGCAATGACTGGAGAAGGATGTGAATACAGTAATAAGTGAATACTCTCTGCACCCCTTCCCTCTTGATATTGTCTGTTGTACCAGGTATTCAAAGCAGCAGTTATTTTTTCTGAGATTTATAGCTTGCTTTTGCTCTCCCATTCCTCCCTCTCTTTAATGTACTTGACCGAATACATACTGTAATTAACCCAGTTAACATTATATGTGTGATATATATTAGCATAATTAATACTGCAATACATCAAATGTGTTGACAAAATATTTTTATAAATGTATTATTGATGGCCTAATGTGCATAATGTAGGCTTGAAGATCTGAAAGGTGTAAAGATGTTTAATTGAGGTCCAGTGTGTGAGTCCTTTTCATCACTGTTCTCATTCTGTCCCAAGGAAAATGTTGAATCTTTATGTTTTCAATCTTTAAAACTTTTGAGCCAGTCACTATTATCAAGGTTTTCCTTGTATAAAAAAAATACCTTATTTAACCATTGGCAGCCCAAGGGAATCTTTTTCTTTAGCCCCAAGAGCAGTTGTTTTATTTCTCCTTCTCATACGAAGATTTGATCCTTTTTACCTGCCCTCCCAGGTGAAAGGCTGGCCTTGATGAGGTTGGAATGATAGGTCTATGTCGCCCAAGCTGGAATGCAATTTCTTTTCAATATCGACATTTACAAATTCTTCTTAAACAATTTTGTGAAGTTAATAGAACTAATGAAGAGGTGACCTCTGTGAAGTCTGGAGGTTTGGAACTTTCTTTAATTTCCGCGGCTGATGAGATTCTGAGGAGTCACAAAAGGCGCATTATGTCCAACATCAAAAGGTTTTATTTTTTATAACCGTGCTGAGTATGCCAATCAAATATTTGTCCTTGCTTATAGTCCTGAGGTGGCTTACAGATGATTCAGAAAGGAAATCAGCACAGATGAACCGAATGTTTCATCCTCTGGTTTTAAAAGTGAACAATGCTTGTAAACAGTAATGCTTGATGATTCTTCAGAAACATTCCTCAGTATCAATTTTCATGTTATTATTTTAAACTAATGGAGCTGCTCTCTCTTACACACTGCAGCTATTTTGTAATTTTCTCAGTTTGGCTCCTGGGACCATCTGATATCTAGTAAACTAGTAAATCCTCAAACTGCGGACCATGAGCATGTCAGGAATGACAGTGAAACAATGTATTTTTAGTCTGCAGGAATACAGTATATTAGATCTGTTACAGCTTACTACCCACCTGCACTTGGATGTCACAGGTGATGTAGTGCACATTTTTTTTAAGTGGCATGTAGCCTACAGCATACAGTATCTGTGTGCATATGTGTGTGTGCATGTACTTTGGCACAAGTGCACAGGACCCTTGTGTGAGTAATTGGCCTCTAAGCCATAGTCAGGCTTGATAATTATAACACTGTTTTTGAATGAAGATTAATTTCTAATTGGCTGTCGGGCTCTTAATTACCTGTAAGTGTATTATAATGAAGTATAGAACAAAAGCGTGCCAATGTCTGGCAGTGTAATGAAAGTTTTTTTTTTTTTTAAAGTGAAGTATACCTGGAACGGCTTGAATATTCCCTTAAAAAGCTCAACGAGAAGATTGAGGCTGCAGATCTGTCTCAGCACCAATCACACTGCATTGCAGATGCTTAGCCACTGCAGTAGATGGACAATGTCACGCTGTGGGTAGAATCTACCAGATCGGGACAGACATTTTGTGTTTGTGCTGCTGTGTTATTGGATATATTGGATGCTGATACTTGTGACCTTTTTGTTGTTGTACTCGGAAGCAATGTTTGCCATATAATTTGAGGATGCTTTAGATAAAAAAAACATTTGAAAACATTTTTTATAGTTGTATGAGTATTTCTCAACATAATGACTTTGTCTTCATATGTATTTGAATGGAAAATGACATAGAAAACATCTATATATCTAAATCTAAAGGAGTCTCATTTCACTTTTCTCAAACATCATTGTAGATTGGCTAGTAAGCATAGCTAATCAGAAATTAGAAAAGCCAAAAGCTTACAGCTGCCAAGCTATTGGTCTGTGTTTTTGCCGAATATCTGGCCAATTGTTTTTCTTTTACACCACGCCAGTGATGAATTCGTACAAACAAAGGTCACGCTTTTCATTGGTTTCTTGCAGGCATGAGTGTGAGTTCATCCATGACAGTGCATCTATGATCAAGTGAGTCTGCTGTGGTTGGCAGCTCTAAATATAAATGTGATTCCCCCCAAAATGCACTTGGGACAGTTTGTTTTCATACCAATGTAGCACTGCATTGATGGACTGCTTAGTAAATTGCATCATCTGCATAATCTCTTTATCCACATGCCAATATTGTCACTAAAACTGCAAAACAATCCACAACCTCTCTAAACAAAGTCAGTATCATGTTCATAGACAGAGCAGTGAAAAGAGATGAGATGTCCTAGACTGTAAGTCTGCCTCCCTCGTTTAACTCCTCTGTCGTTTCATCCTTGAATCATCATCTTTCTTTCACACCTTTGTTTGTGTGTTTCTTTCTAATCTATCTCTCTAATTATGTTGTCATTTTTGGTGATGTTATTGAGGGACCAGTGGAATGAAAAACACATTTTGGTTATGAATGACTAAAGCTTTTGTCTTGAGAATGACATCGAGGTCTGCAGTTTGTTAAAGGCTATTCACCTCAATAAGCCAACAAGTTTTCCAGTGATAAAATGGTATGATTGTAATACAATGCTACCAGACTACGTTTGTGACATGGATTTTAATTGATTCTCCCCTTTGCACCAGCCCTCACCACCATGCTGGTTGTGGCAGTCCTGATGCAGGTGTGTTATTATTCCACCTACATTTTTCATCTTTGAGAATTTGCCACCTGTGACAGACAGCTCTTCCCTATTATTAGGAGGGCTGCAAAGATTATATTACATTGATATCATATTTCTAAACATTCATAACAGTAATAGAAAGTAGGGTGTAGGTGTCATACACCAGTCTTTTGTCTAACTACGAAAGAACACATGTATGATATGAAAAATTAAAAACTCTTTTCTTTGCCTTTAATGAACACCATTTCCCATAAGCCCAATTAAGATTTTCACAGTTTAAATGTCACAGTTCAACAGTCGATGTGTCAAGATGTCACAGCTAGCTCAGACATGTCTGTAATAACAGCAGAACAGAGAGGGAAGATTGTTTTTAGACTGATGAGATCACAACAAAAAGTTTCATGAAAGTGTTTCTTTTTTTTTTATTTTGATGGGAGTAATTATTGTTTAACGTTGTTAAAATCATAAAGGTTTCAGTTTCTTATAGCACCTGCTGTAGTGGATGCCTCTACCTTTGCTCTTGTATTTGAATTGAACTGAATTTAATTGAATGCATTGAATTTGATTGTTTTTGTCCTTGTCATTTATATTGTACATAATGCAGAGTCTTGCTGAATATCTTGCTAGTTTACTAACTGGCAGTTAGCTCAACAGTTAGCTATGTGGGATGTTGTGGCTGGATAACATTTTAGCTGAGCAGTATCCACATGTAGATACTACGTGTCCAACCTTCCAGCATTTAATGTGACTTACAAATGAATTTGCCATTTTATGGTGTAACCTGCCACTTAAGATAGCCATTTTTCACATTCCTCACTGCTCATATCGCCAAATCACGCTGTTGTGAAAGTGGTGACCCCAGAATGATTTGAAGTGTTACAGAGTAGGACATTTTTTGTTGTTGTTGTTGTTTTTTTTAAGATTTCTGATCTTCTGGTCCTTTCACAGCAGCATCAAAAAGCAACAAACATGTGAATGCACCTGTATGTACACCACGCACGGTCTGTTGACTAAAATATTAAGTTCATATCAGTTGGTGAGTTATGAAGCTAAGATTATCTGTGCGCTACGTGTGTGTGCACGTGGTTGTGTGATGGATCAGTCTCGTTAAACTTTGATTGTACGCCTGCTTGGCGGAGACATGATCAGAGTGCAGATGTGCAACTTGTTATTATTGTGTGTGATGGTGCGCAGATTCTTGTGTTTGTGTGCGATTTAGAAGCATAACCCTGGTGTCACATGATGACAGGATAACAGATGTGTGAACAACACATAGACACAGCACATGCACTTCAAAGGATCTCTGGAAGCAAATGAATCATTCTGTATTTGTGCAGCACTGACTTGAGTAACACTGCTGCTTTATGAATAGAATAGTAATTTAGAAATTTGGATCTTTGAGAAAGTGATGAATACAGAAGTGTATCCAACATCATTTAGTCTTGGCCTAACATGTTCATGCTTTCTAACCTTAGCAGAACATTCAGCTGTGCAAAGCTGCTGTACATGTTTCCACCATGAATTGGTGTTCACATATTTGAGTTCTTGCTACTCTGATTCTTTATTATATGTGCACACAGACATTGTTTGCTGTGCAAGCGTTTGTTCGGAATCTTCACATTCACTTCCCTTCACCCAGATGATGAAGTCGGTGAGGGTTGATTGCATTCTCCATCTGATGCCAGTGAGTGAGTTAATTTGTCGGGTTTATTATTTTCCTGCTTTGAACTGGAATTTATTATGTTCTTTTCTAAATCAGAGCAAGATGGTGCAGAGTGTACTGTGATAGCAAGACATCAGCAATTGCCAATTTGAATAATATCAACTGTCATAAATTTTGTGATGAATCCAGATGTTTTTTGTTCTGTATTCCATGATGTTAAAAGTAGACTCCAGTTTTGTGTGGGTTTAATTCATGTCATAAATTAATGTCAAGATGAATGCAGCTGTGAGTTAAACAAGTGGAGGACAAGCTGAATTTGTCAGCCTTCGTTTTAAGTCATCTTGAATTAAACACAACAAAGTATCACAGTCTTATGGGTCTAAATCATTGTAGATGGATGCTTGTTAAATGACGTGACAGTTAAATCTAGAAATGGATTGTAGTTTGCAGAATGAATTGGTCAGAATAGAAGGATCTGGCAAATTTGAGCTCTCAATTACCAGAAACAACAACTACAGCAGTGTTGCTCCACATTATACCGTATATTATAATGCTCACAGAGAAACTCAGATGAAAGTTTATGAAAGGCATTTCTAATATGAAGTAGGCTCATTGTGAATCTTTTGATTTTTGTATGGCATCATTGTAGGTCCAAAACATGTGTAGTTTGGTTATAGTTTAACCTGGGTCTTATTTTCATTTCCACTGTGACAAATTACTGTACTGTACTGGCAAAACTGTTGACCTGTCCGATATGTGACTGCTTATGTTACTTGCCTCGTGACTGTACAATTAAATCAGCGTTTTTAACTCACTCATTCATATTTTAAATATATTAAGGCTCGATTGATTGGTTGGTGCAGCAAATGTGATGGTGAGTACTTGATTTTACTGGATATATTGATAGATATCTGTACCACAGACCATGCCTTGGCACAAAGCTTTCATTAAATTTCCTTTATTGAATAGTTGCACAATTTTCTACCCTTTTCGATGCTGAGCATCAGAAGGGAAATGGTCTGTAAAAGGGTAACAAAGAACACATAATGATAAAAAATACACCATTCGGAGACAGAAGAAAACCAGAGGAAAAAAAGTGCTGAGCAGAAAGAGGCAGAACTAAGAAGAGGAGGTTTGCTGAGCACAGGACATATGTCGCAGGGGATAAGGAGAGAATGGAGTTGAGAGGTGAGAGGAGAGCAACAGTGAGAAATCGGAATGGGAAAAAAAAGGAAGGGATGAAAATGGTGTTGCATCAATTATGCTGCATTTATAGTGAGGAGAAGTTCAAGTCTGTTCCCTTTATTTGAGCAAAACAAAAACATTGTCTTTGTTTTGTTTTTTTCTGTGTGCTATAATAATTTTATGTTGTGTATCCATATGTGCTCATACACTTTTTACCGCTACCTGAAGATAAAAAATGAATTATGTGAAACTTACAAAAAAGTACAAGAAAATGTCAATGGGAAAATTTTCACAGCAAGCACAAAATAAATAATTAAAGCTGAGAACGGGCACCCATGGGAAATGTTCATTTTTTGTTTTGGTCATGGAAAATAAATAGGCTTTTGTGCCATGTTTGGTAAGTACTGTTTTTTTGGCTGGATAGATGAAAAGACATGGTCCTTGGGTCTCCTTAAATGGAAAAGGAGAACCGCAGCAACAATATGTCATTGAAATTTCTTTCTCTTCCTTTCGGACTCTCAACTCATGCACTTTAACAGAATAACAGTAACAATAGAAAGACAAAGATAGGTAGCATAATGTTTTGGTGTGCCATGGGAGGCAGGTGACGTAGTATAACGAGAGAGAACCATGAGCATATGGAGAAGGTGGATAGATGGATCAGACAAACACAGGATGTTTGTGTCCTTTGTAAAACCAAAAGTCACTTCTTTTTTTACTTACATCGTACATAACTTATGTTACTTTATTTATGTAGCTAGCATAGTATACATACTTATTTTAACCCAAACCAAGTAGATTTGGTACCTAAACCTAACCAGACTGTGACCATTTCACAACGTTAGCCACATCTTTATTATTGCCACCATGAAATGTTTATTAGCAAGCTTTATTTTGAAAGTCTACGTGGACATTTATTATTTAAGCAATATTATACGAGAGGGTTAGCATTAACGTCATTATTGGCACGACAGTGATGCGGTCCGTTAGCATCACTGAAGTGCCAATAATAAGTTAAAGCTGACCCTCGAGTGTAACGTTACGATTATACAACAATTACCAACTTAAATAAAATATATAATCAAAAGATATCCATGTTTTGGGGTAATTTGCTCTCAAAATAAACATTTCTTTGCTTGCTGTTTCTGTTATGATCTCCGTTTCTATGGAGATACATGGGGCCTGACTAATACCTGGAAAACAATCAGTCACAGCAGTAGACTCCTATATGTAATGGAACCCAGTTCACTACTCCAGCAAGTAGCCCGGGCCTTAGTAACGACCTAGCAACGGAGAAACTTCCTAGTCCCGTCAGAGCTTATAGAGATCGTGGAGTTTCCCAAACTGAATAAACAGCGCACATATAAACACTAAACTGCTTTGCTAGTTCAGTCTTGTAGTGACTAAGATATCTGCTGAAAAATATATTTTTCCATGGACAGATTGGCCTCCTAACTTCACATTTATTTTGAAGCTAGCGTCGTATCAGCGACTCACTGGAACAGCTGATGGAGGATGATCCAACTCCACAGCGTTGTAAAGTCCAAAAGTCAAAATGTATTGGACAAAGATCGATGTAATCATTTTTTCCAACATGAACATCATGTTTTTATCTAACCAAATATTTCTCTTCAGTCCATATTAGTCGACCTTTAGTCTTTAAAAATATGAGAAAGCTGAAATTGTAAATTCAGATGCATTACTTTATTAAAGTAGCTACTTCCAGTGGACTTATTTGTATTTGTTTATATGTTATATATTTTAGGACGTGACAATGTGGAGATGGCGGAGTGATATTTTTAGTGATTAGTCAGGTGTGCTGTCATGCTGATTTGAGCACATTCTAAACGTCTAGTTGACCAATCAGATTGCTCGGTCAGACCTACTTGTTGAATAATGCTTATTGTCCCCAAAGTTCTGCATGTGCAAAACTGACACTACATGGGTACATAGAGTGCCATAGTCTATTCTACTATATATTCAAGAGTGGGGAGTGAGAGCATTGATAATATAATAGTTTCACAGAGAACAGAGTTTCCATGTTCATGGTCAGTCATCTTAAGTCAGTTACTCAGTCAGGTATAAAAAAAAAACTGAATCAAAATGTTGAAAAATTGATAGAAAACATGGCCGAAGGACTTTATGGTCTCCATCAGAGGCTGTTCTTGTAATGATGAGCAAGGTGAGATAGTCATCAAGCTAGCATAAAAAACTGTATGGCTACTGTTTTCTTTATCTGGCACCACCAAGGTTACAAATTTATTTTTTTAGTCATTAAAGGTGACTTTGCCTGCAGGAAACAAAGCAGAACTGCCACATCAGTAAGTAGAATTTCAAGGGATTATTTGAATATGAAGAGGAAAGGAGAGGAGAGAGGAGAGGAGAGAGGAGAGGAGAGGAGAGCTTTTGCCATCATTTTAACCAGGCATGGACAAATTACAGCAGAGCCCTGCACACATAGACACAAACACATGCATGTACACACTGTGAAAGACAGGTCCATCTACAGTTTCTTCCTCCAGCTCATTCCAACTTTGTAACAAGCAACCTTCTTCTGTGCCACAAAAGCAATTACTCGAGCAGCACCCTTCCCAGATGGAAAAGGGTACACTATACACAGTGGTGTGTACCATGTCTCACACACTCACATATAAACACATTCCCATATGTAAACCTCATATACTTGTTATGGTGAGATTAGCAATCTTACAGTAAATGTAATGCTGACATTTGATTTTGATGAGGTCACCAAAAAAATGAGGATTCATTCAATGAGATTTACAGTATGTCATGTACTAGGACTGTCCAAGCATTGATGGCTACAGCTATTTTTCATGTGTCTGCAGGGTGCAGATAATCATCGGAGGAAATCATCTATAATCCTGCTTTTGATGTGACAAAAAAAGACATGAGGTGTATGAGCAACTAAAGCAGGAGTAACAACTTCCCTCACTATGGGAGTTTGATAAATCTGAGAAGCCTCTTGAGGAAATTACCATGTTTACCACATGGTAATTACCAAGTGGCTGTTTTGATGGTTATGTAAATCAGTTTATTAAAAACTGATTAACAAAACTGATTAAAGAAGGAGACCAGAGCTTACATCCTTTAATCATGCCCTTGATGAACTTAGTATGTTAAGGCTGCTCTTTCTCCATCTCTTATTGTTTCTAAATGTAGCACTCGAAGCAGATGAAATTGATATACTTATACATAAATGCACTTACTGTAAGTTGCTTTGGATAAAAGTGTCAGCTCAGTAAAAGCTGAGAAAAATATCAGACAACAGAAACATCTGCAGTTTATTCTTATGAGGACAAAAAGCAGATGTTTCTACATGATGATGAAAATCAAAGGAAGGTTTATACTATTTTAGGGAGACAAATGCAGCATCTAAAGACTAATTAAACTATTGTGAAGCATATTAAAGGCCATGGTTCACCCACACAGGTGTTCACTTGTTATGCCTGATTAGACCTCGTCCCAGGACTGTGTGGGCGTGTACACTCTGTTTGATTGGCACATTCCTCGCTGACCCTTGTTCTTACTGGTGATGTCACTAAATTAGCTCCAGCCTGTTGGATGTTTAGTCCTAAAAGAAGTGGGATTCTTAATTAGCACTGTCGCCTCACAGCAAGAAGGTGTATGTTCACCCTTTTCTGAGTGAGTTTCTCCAGGTACTCTTGTTCCTCCCACAGTCCAAAAACATGGTAAAGTCACAGTAGGTTAATTGGTGACTCTAAATTGCCCGTAGTATGTTAATGGTTGTTTGTCTCTATGTGCCTTGTGATGATCTGATGACTTGTACAGGGTGTACTGCCCAAAGTCAGCTGGGGTAGTCTCCAGTCCCCACTGACCCTTAAGTTTAAGCGGTTACAGAAAATGGATGCTGTTGATTGGTATTCATTGCTTTATTGAATTATTGACTTTTATGTTCATTAGTTTGCCATTGTTGATTATGTGATATGTAGTACTGTGATTGGTGAACGGAGCTGCTCTCACCTGCGTGAGATCACTGATGCTTCATCTTGTGTAAATGTTGAAATGTTCATAATGTCCTTAGCCTGTGGCTCAACACTCAGATTTTTAAGCATGACCAAAACATCTGTTTAGCAGTGGTCCACTGTATTTAGCAATGTGGTCACAACTGTCAGTTACAGGATAATGGCTCATTTAACTTTCATCATTTCCACCACTTCCATTAGTTCTTTGGCCTTGTTCAGACTGTCAGCCCAAATCTGTTTCTTTGGCATATCCAGATTGATTTTATTAAGTCTGGAGAGCAAAAAACAAACAAATGAAATGCAATTTTCATAAATCAGATCAAAGCAACATTCAGAGGTGGTTTGAAATGCAATTCGGATCGGATTTCTGCAGATGTGTCTCAGTCCAGACATCGTCAAAGTGTCTTTTGAGTCGCTCAAACCACGGCACAAATCCAAAGTGCATCAGTGTGGCCGAGTAGAAACTGTCCAACAGCAGTCCACGAACAGATGCTGAAATAAATTATTTTTTGTCAGGAAGCTTCTGTAACTGTCTCCATATTGTAAAGCGTCACCGCCGTACATAGTTACTGGTGCCTATGATGTTACCACAGCAACCATGTAGATAAATCATGCAAATCAGATTCCCTATGGCTGTTTTAAATGGAAACAGCTGTGATACAAGGAGGAAAACAAATTAAGACAGATAGAATTTTTAAAAAGAAGAGTAATGGCCACCAGAATCAACATCAATCTGTATGATTTATATGCAAGTCAGTTCTATGTCAATGCTTTACTAAATACCAGAGTAATTTACATAGAAAAACTTTGTATAACACTGACAATTGGTCACTGGCAAGTTGCTAAATGGTTTATAGCTATGAAATAAGAAAATCAAGGAAGTTCTTCAAACTGAATCACGTTAAGTCTGAGATACTCACAACTAGTCAAGAAAAATCCAAGACTTCTTTAAAAACCGTCATATCTGCAGTCTTTTCACGAGACAGAGGTACTTTCGGTGGCTTATATAAATAAAGGACTACTGAGGTCTGCAAACAAGCCGTCATGTTTTATCCTCATGAATTTAAGTAGACCTCTTTTTGCTTATTTAGACGTGTGCTCCCAGTTGTTGTGTAAAGGGACTGAGTGAGTGAGTGTGTGTGTGTCAGTAATTTTTGGGATTAGGATCCAATTTGTTCTTGGCCACAAGTTCACGGGTTGATGGGAAGTCCCTGTTGCTGAGCAAAGAACAATGATTGCTCGAGAAGATGAAATGACATGCTGTGTGAACCTCCCGCTGATAGTGTCCTAAAAACACCCTCTCAGTCTAACGTTAAGTCCACTTCACAGGGATTTAGAGGCGGGAAAACAGATGGTTTGCCCATTCCAATCTTACGCTAAACGTTATTCAGTCATTTTAGTCCACTGTGTAATACTAAGAGTCAGGATAAACAACGTGAGAACATTAGAGTTGTGTGGTCTCTGAAGAGGACCAAAGTTTATTCTGTTGGAGAGAGAATGAGGCCATTTGTGTGTGTGTGTTTTGAAGTGTGTTTGAAATTCTTGGTTGGTGTTTCCAGCAGAACTTTAGTCGACTTTAATCGATTGCAGCACCTGCAGTCATTATTATCACCCTTAATGTCACAAACACCAGCAAAATTGCCACCATCATCACCATAGCCACGATTGTCTTTAAAAGAGTCTTCATCACTATTGTAGTCAACACTGCGATCGCTATCGGCAGCAGCAGCGCCATCATCACTCATCATTACTATAACTGCAGTCCTCATCATCCTCGCTCCTCCTCGCTCATCCTCCTTCCTCCGTGCCATTTGTTTTGCCACCACCTCCTTTTTTACTTCTTCCCTCCTTCCTCCCACCCAGCTCCCATTCCCAGCTCACAAATCCCTTTATTAAATCAAATCCCTTGGCTTCTGGAAGCTGCAATACAACCAAGGAGCGGCTAAATCCCCGAAGGTCACATAAGCTCTGTCCATCCCCGTTCACTGCCTGCCTGATTGTTTGTTAGTGTGTTTGTGTGTGTGTGTGTGTGTGTGTGTGTGTGTGTGTGTGTTAGCTGCATGCAATTCATCTGAATTTCCCATGGCACAAACATACTACTTAGCCAGAGGGAAATGTGTGCATTTAAGTTTGTGTGAGGGGAGGTTATAAGAAGGGGCCTATAACAGATTAAGGCTACATGGTGCAACGGTTAGAGAAATGTGAGATACACAATCCTGCAACACTAAGATGCCAAAATGCCCAGCAGCCATTCTGAGTGGTGTGTATGTGTGAGTGTGTGTGTGTGCAAGAGTGTATCCTGACACCAGTGTGTAAACATAATGGTTTTAAGGTGCCCCATTTCACATTTTGCCCCCATTTCTCTTCTGTTCATCCACCCGTACTTTTTTTTTATTTTTATATCTATGCTACTTTCCTGTTTGTTTTTAACTCTCTATCTCACTTTTGTGTCCCTTGGCTCTTTATTCTTTCTTCCCCCCGCCTTCCTTTCCTTCCTTCCTTTGCTTTCTGTGTCTATTTCTTCCTTCATTTTCTTTTCATCTTTTTTTTTCCTTTAGGTCTCTGGCCTCAGGATAGTGGTGGGGGTGCCTTATTACTCTGTCTTAGACACTAGTACGTCCGGCGCCACACACACATACACACATGCACACACACACACACACACACACACACACACACACACACACACACACACACACACACACACACTGTCCTGAGGCCTGAAGGCTGGTTGTCTCTGATTGAGACTAATGGTGAAATTACACAGGCTGCTGTTCTAAACAATAGTCTTCACTCACACTTATCTGGGTCGATGGTACAAAAATGGGAGACTGGCTTGGGGTGTTGGGATCAGTGGTCGCGGGTGCCAACAGTTGCTGGAGGGTATAGTCGGGAGGGAGGGGGATGGGATGCGGAAGATGTTGTGGAGCATCTCAAAAATCAGGTCTTTCCTTTCTTGAGGTTATACATCTTTTTATATTTTCACATTTACATTAATTTACATTCACCCAAAACAAATCTGGAACAAAATGCAGCCGCTTCACTTTTAACAAATTCAGAGAGTCCTGATCATATTCATCTTCTTTTTGCCTCTTTTTCCCAGACAGCTGATTACATTAAAGCCCCAGAACAATTCTGTATTATATAGTACATTATGTGTTCATGACTGTGAACAACAGTCGGTGTTAATGTTTGGGAAAAACCTTGTTAGATATTAAGAGTTTAACTCTCCATCAGTGCTGTGTGGGTGTCATTTGATCAGATTTGATTGACATTTCTATGGCAACGTGAGCAAACAATCCACCAGATTTCCAGGAATCATGATTAGTAGACTGAAGTACATTACATCACCTTTTTTCCAGCAGGGCCCCACCCACTTCACCCATATGAGCAGAGCACAAACAAACAAATGTAATCATCTCTCATGTGAAATAACCAAAACAACAACTTTGGCAGGAGAAATTGTGCAGGACCCCTTTGAAAAAAAAAGGTTTTTAAGGCCACAAAAGCACTTCAGTGTCTGGCTTCAAGCCATATTGCTGAATCGCTGGTCCCCCACGAGCCAGAGGGTAGTCTAAGATCTTTCACAGGGATCTGATGACTGTTCTTGGTAAATCCTGGTTCAAGAATAAAGGTGACTGGGCTTTTGCAGTCAGGGCCCATGAGCGCTGGAGCTCCCTGCATCAGGATCTGAAGCTGGTAGAATCAGTAAGATCTTTTAAACGACCTCTGAAAAGCCATCTTTAAAAAGATCATGAGTGTCTGGCTCTCAGACTGTCCTCACCAGGAATATGACACCATTGGTTACTTGTTTAAGTCACATATTTATGTTTGCTTGAAAGGGGCCATCTGTGGCTGTGTGAATAATCACTGTTGTCAGTCAGGAGCAAAGAAGGAAGCAGCATGGCATTGCTATGGCACTGCACTACTTAGAAAAGAAATCAAGGTAAATGACTGGGCCAATAAAAACTGATATGAGAGGCCTCCGTGTGCCTTTTCTGATGCAGTTACAGTCATCTTTAGTTTCTTTAATGATCATTCCCTCACCTGAAAAGAGAGGTTCATATTCTTTAAGTCTGTCTTACAACAAAAGTCAGGCAACCATCAGCAACAGTTTAAGCTTTTAGTACATGCAGCTCTTGTTCATACTGGTCATTACACATCCCTTTCTCATGTGCTTTAATTTAAGAGACAAGGGAAAAAATCAACAGTCCTTGTTACTTTATTTGAAGGCAGTTTGAGGCTTGAACAGCCTCAGTCAAATGAAATGGGTCCATTCCAAAGTTACTGTCCTTTTAGGATAAAAAGTACAAAATCTCTCTAACTGTTGTTTTAAAACTGAACATTAACCATAGAGCTGAGGGAACATTTGTGTATTTTGTTTTATTTCATTTTTGTACATGATCACTGACTGTAATACTCAGTAGTAAGTTAGTAGTAATAATATGTATCTATGTTTGTATGTGAAAGACAGACAGAAGAGATGACGATAAAAGAAGATAAAATTATGTGTGTGTGTGCACTTGTGTGCGTGCGTGTGTGTCAATGCAGCAGTAGAGGACGTGATGCATCCCATAAATGTACTCAAACATTTTTAGTTTCCTCTCTCTCTCTCTCTCTCTCTCTCTCTCTCTCTCTCTCTCTCTCTCTCTCTCTTGTTTTGCTGTCATGATTTCACAGTGTTCACTACATGTTTACTTACTAGCACAGTACACACACACACACACACACACACACACACACACACACACACATACACACATAGAGCATAGAGGCACAGTGTTTCGTGTGTTTACTCCCTGCCCTCCTCTCAGGGAGAAGTGTGTGTGTGGTGGGTGGGCGATAGACAGATGAAAAAGAAAGGTGACAGAGAGAGAGAGAGAGAACAAGAGAGCAAGAAGTGTCAGGGGAAAGAAAGCCTCATAGAGTGTGAAGAAGGCAAGAACAATGATGTGGTTTGTGGCTATGTTTATCTACTGTATGTATGTATGTATGTATTTATGTGTGTGTGTGTGTGTGTGTGTGTGTGTGTGTGTGTGTGTGTGTGTGTGTATGTGTGTGTGTGTGAGTGTGAGTGTGTTTGTGTGTGTGTTGGGGAGTCTGTTTTTGTTCCGAAGTACAAATGGCAGTAAATGTTGTTCTGCCCCTTTGTCTGACAGTCTGCTTTCTTTTTTTGTCTTTCATGTTGTGTTTTCCTCCCACTCGGTCTGACATTTGAAGTTATAATGCTAACAACCTTAAAATCAACAGTAAATTCAATGTATATTATACTCAACTTTATTGTCAGCTGAGGAAATACATCAGTGGATGCAAGGGGAAACAAATTTATTTATATCAACAGTGTGAATATAAAAATCATCTGTCACACAAACAATAAGCTAGTAGCCATGTAAAAGATGTAATTATTTATAGCTCTGAAAGGCAATATGAACATTTAATGTGTTTGTTATTTCAACATCAAATATGCATCATCCATATTCATAATTTAAGAGAATAACCGACTCAACAAAATTTACATTTTGAAATATCAGCATCAAGCTATAATGTATTACCCATACATGTTTACTTATCCAGCCATATTCCTTATACTTTTGTAGTCCTTCTACTGATGCAAGACATAGCTGAGTAGATGGGAAGTACATCCGGTTAATGTGATCAATATGTTGTGGATAGCTTTAAAAAAAAAGTCACTTTAAAAAGTAGTCCAGTACATGAGTGTTCTTTTACCAAACAGCAGTTCATACAGGAAACACAATGAAACCTCTCAGTCCAGTTTACTTCATGATGAAGCCTTTAGCCTTTAGAGTGTTTAGATATTGAAGTAACAATCCTGGAGATTTCAGTCCTGATCAATGTGTGGACATCTGTGCAGGAGAACACTCGTCAAACATGAGAGCAACTGGTTTGTTTACGGCACAGCCAAAAAAACTATTGTCATTTTAATAAGGAAGTCAAGCAACAATTGGCTTTTTTCCATCATTCTGTGAGCAACCGTGATCTGATTTTATTCTGCACACGGCATGGGTGTGCGAACAGCAGGGCACAGTGAAAGGAGTGGGTTACCTCGCTGAGAAGTTGGAGGTGTGCAGCCTGTCGCCTGCAGCTCTTCATCTAACAACTCACTGTAGCTGCTCCTTCTTGTTCAGTTACTCCCAATAATACTCAACAATATTTCAAACTGATCCACTGTCAAAAAATGCTGAGAATCACCGTTGTCTTGTTTCGTAGATGCATTTTTGATGAACGAAAGTGGTCAGAGCTAAGCTCACTGACAAGTCAACAACACATTGCATTTCCTGTGACTTGTTTACTTCATAAAAAAGTCAACTGGTGTTGATGCTTTCAGTGTGAAGCTGGTACAATAGGAAATGTTTGAATGAGCAGTAGCAGTTTTCCAAGAATGTTGCCATCATAGACTGTATGAAACATAGACGTAGCCATTGTAAAGCTCAGCTTGTAATGCCTCTAGCCATCGCAAACTTGACAGTCCTGCCTCCACTACGATGATCCTGATCCAAAAATTGGCAAAGACACAGATCATAAGTGGAGCTGAGGCAGGCTGAATGAAGTCTGGTTGCTTACAGAGGTTGAAATGCAGTAGCTGTCATTACTGTGCTTTGGGCTCGATCACCTTTTCAGCGATAGATAGTGATGTAACAGGTATTTTTTTATGTAAATCTCCCAGATTACTCACTTCAAAGTAGCACTCTCAATGTTCTTGTTGCTGTTGGCACAAGCCACTTTTTCTTTGCACTTTTAGACTTTATGTACATTTAGAGGAAGAAGATTAGGAAAGGTTACATGGCTAAAGATGCATATTTTAAAGAACCCAAAAAAATGACTTGTAAAATAGAAAAACAAACAGACATTCTCTTAAAAAAATAAAGAAATAAAGTTTTCTAAATCGCCAACGCAATGCAAAGAAGAACCACAATGGGTTCCTTTTTGGACCAAAAGGGTTATGGTACAAAGCTACAACATTTTGTTTGTGATAGAGTAAAAGCAACAACTGACTTCAAATGTCGGCAAACAGTAATAATTTGAAATTTAAAATAGGAAATAAATTCAGCCTGATCTTTTAACATTTTGTAAAATTAACATTTTAAAAATGCAAATATATGCTCCATGCCAGTTCATTTTGTTTTCCACTCAGTAAAATGTTAATTAGCAGTGAATAGTTTTCTGATTTAACCAGGATCAAAACTTCTAAACTTTACCAGTATCTTACCTTTCCACACAACCGTGGAGGAATGAGATCCACTCTGCCGTGTCACTCCTAAGCTCCCTTGAATGGAGCTGCAGTCAGTTTGGGCGTGACTGAGCTATCAGACATCAGATATCTGTTGGTATAAATACAGTGAATCTGTTATGTATCAGTTACATGAAATCTTGCTTTTAGTGCAGCTTTAATGTAAGAGTATCTAACCAGATCTTTATTCTCAGTGTCCAGAGCTGACAGGACTGCACTATTGTCACAATTCAATTTAAAATATATTAAAGTGCCTACGGTGTCTCGCACTGCACTGTGCTAAACAGAGATGCTGCACATCTCCCTGAGTAGATTGGATAGTAGATTCTGTATGTATGTGTGTGTGGAGTGTGTGTGTGCACCATCCATATGTCCTTAAAGTGCCTGTAAACCATCTTCAGTCTCTATGGAATTGTAATGGGCTGTCAGTGGCTCAGTATCCCATGAGGTTTTTCTATTCATAATGTGTGTGTCTTATTTTTTTTCTTTTTGAGTGTGAGAGCGACAGAGAAAGAGAAAGCAAGAGAGGAACACGGTGTAATGGTTTTCTGTAGTGAAGTACATTGGCCACTGTGCAGAATGATCCTAATTGACAGTGATGGCCATTTCCTAGGGGACTCGAAGCGAGGGACTTAGTCTTTATGTGTGTGAGAGTGTGTGTGTGTGCATGTGTGTGTACTATGTGCAGATTTGTATGTGTTTTTGTACTTCACACTGCATCCAACATTTAAATTCTGATAGTGTTTAATGTTTATGTCATATTGGGTAGCCTATATCTTTCATTTTTGATCATATTAAGTATATACTTTAATTGCATCATTATCTATGAAACACTACTGGAACCTGGAGTCAAATTTCTTGTATCTCCTTGTAACAGTAGCTGATTCTGACTCTCTAGAGTTTTTATTCATTGTATATATTCATGCCTAACCCAACCCTTAAGGTAAAATCACATTACACTTCTACCCTGTTGATATTCATTCCATCATCCATTCACTTCTATTGTAAAGAATGGGAGACATGATGGACAAATCAAGACGTGCTGTTCCAGTTTTGGTGCAATTTCCAGCCGGCTCTGGCAGACCCAAGCATGACAGCTCATCTCGCTCCTAAGGGTCTATTGATGTATAGATCGAACAACATACAGCAGCCTGTTCATGATTAAGTCTTAGTTAGATTGTGGATTACTTGGAATGCCATTGTCCTGGTGGGACTGCTGTAGCTCACCTAAACCTTCAAAGAGCCATTTGAAAAAAGGACAAACAACGTCTTATCTGTCTTTCCTCACCCTTAAACCAGTCTTTACAAAGATGAAAGTTTAAAAGCAAACGTGCACTGATGCACAAACATAAAACAAGCCTCTTACCTGTTTTACTGGATTGCAAAGCTGCAGGATTAGTTACCCAGACAAAGAGCGAGGCGAAGAGAGAAAATGAAAAGTAACAGAAAGAGAGAAAAGAGTTGTGGTTAAAGAGAGATGAGTGAGAGTAGATTACAAGCCACAGGAGGTGAAATGCTGTTTTCACACCAGTTCTTTTTTTGGTCATTAATTTGCTGGAGGTGAAATCAATGCTGGGGTTTGTTGTCACCTGTGTAGCACTCAGTCTGCCTGTAGAGCTAATCTGAAGAGTGTAGGTTACTTGTACTTGTTCAAGGACAAAATAAATAAAGGGCATGACATGATGGCTCAATAAAGGGTTTCTCAAAAGGTACTGGGTTTGAATCGTGGGTTTTTTTTTTCAGGAATGCATCAGGGTAAGAATATCAACTTGACCCACAAAAAGTAAAAAAAGAAAGCCCTCTGCACAGGCTAGAACTTTTTAGACCTGAAAAAGGAAAACTAGAGGGAGACAAAATTGTTTTGTTTTATAAAAATCTTTAAAGAAAAGAAAAAAAAAAAGTAGATCTGCCCCAAACCGTCCCTGTATAATCTGTCAGCAGATATACATCTGCCAATCTCGAAACTGCCAGTCTCGTGTTACCATCCTCTTCCTCCTCTTTACTCTTCTCTTCCTACTCTCAGTCATGTAAGGGTGTCATTGCCCAGACAGCAATGATGTGCAACATAGCCGTCACAGTGATAACTGCAAAGCTCTTTGATGGAGAGTGTGGGCTACTTTTTTTTCTTGCCAGTGTCATCCTATATTACGTTTCATCCTTATTTGTCAGTATGGCCTTGAATCTGGCCAACAAGGTAAGTCTTTGTTCCTTTACTTTCAGCTGCATAGCTTAAATGCTGTTTTTATTGATCATCTGATCCCATATATTCTCCCTCTCTGTTCTGTCTGTAGACTGTTGTTCGTCTTCTTTGACAGAAAATTTCAAGTTGCTGATAGAGTTGTGATATAAGAATGCTGAGTCCCTGACAGAGTGAAAACAACTTACATGAATTGTAGATGTTCCTCCCAGTGCAGAAGCTAATAAGAACTGTCACTATGTGATTTGAGGCTGGTTCTTAATTTGTGCTTAAGGGCTTAATGTCTGTGCTTAATGTCGGCCTCAAAACAGCCACATCAGTCAAAGTGCACTCAGTTCTTGTATACCTACTTTAACCAAGTAATGTGTGTCATATAAAATTCAGCAAGCTAGAAGCTTGAAGATTGTGCTGACTGAATATCAGGCTGCATTTTTATGACGTACTGTACCTAATGTGATCACTAGAAGCAGATAAAAAGCCTTCATTGTACTGCTCGTGTCATTTATTTGTCATCTGGCATACAACTTTTTCAGCACCATGGACAGCGACATTTAAACCCACAGATGAAAAGTTATAGTCGTGTCACATCGGAATCACAGCGGACAGTTGACTAAAACAAAGGATCAAAATGAATGCCACACAATCAGAGACTCATTATCTTTTGATTTCAGGAATCCTTTTAATGTCAAAACCCAGTGCCTGCATCACCCACAATGCAACACGACTGCCGACAGTCGGTCAAAGATTCAGGTCTGTTATGCTTGGAGCAAACTGCTAGCTTCATGCAGAGATGAAGAGCAAGCTACAAAGACCTGATACGCTCTACAACCCCTCATGCAGTTCTCTCATCTTAGTTCATGAACTGGAAATTTTGACTTGATTATAGTTGTGCATGTCGTTGCCTTTTTTTTTTACTGTTTTATTGTCATGTGATTTTCTAGGTTTTCTCTTTTGAACTACAGAATATATACCTGCTAAACATTACAGTGTTAACACTTTGACTGTGGGTTGGAGCCCAGGGTGTGGGTCAAAATCAAGGTCAAAGGAAGAAAATCAACTCTACACCCCTTTATTCAACAATATAAAGTACATGGTATATAATTTAGAGCTGTAAACATTGTTTTTACAAGTCGGTATCTTGTATTAGCCTGCATTATCAACACATTTATCGTGCCATTTTTACATTCCCAACAAATTAAAATCATGTTGTTGAACTATTTATCAACCACACAATAAACCCCACCACCGCAGCAGATAAATCCTCCTATTTTCTGTACTTGGAGCACAAGGACAAACCCACACATCAACAAAGACCACAGCTGTAGGCTACTTATGCATGAATTACGCATTAACTGTATCAGATATTATTATCCTGGCACAGGTATTACTGGTAACAGTATTTCTTTTTACCTCTAGGGAGTTTTATCACCACTAAGCTTTATGTCTATATGGAACCAACTACTAACAGGCCACAACATAAACTGAATGTCCTGATTGCTAACAGTAAGACAGGATTCAGGCCGTACCTGAATTCCAGTTAGCCACCCAACGGCGGCCGTCATGCATGCTATGTGGTTGGTCATGTCATGTCATGTTATTTACTGTTTCGTGCACATACATAAGTGCAGTTTGTTCTCATCCATCCAGAAGAACTCATCAGAAACAATGATATTTTACTAAAAGTGATATAAATGTTTTTTAATCTTCAATCTCACAGCTGTGAATATACTGCATGTTCACACCCTCCCATTGGCTGATAAGACTACCTAAAAATAGAGTCTTATGCATGAGTAATCCTAGTTTTAAGCACTGGACCTACCACAGAAAGTCAAACTTCAGCCACAGATATCCAAAAAACAATACATTACAATGCTGAATGGACACGTTTTGATGGACAGGAGAGTGCAGTGTGGAACTACAACAGTAAAAAGATGGAGATAAAACAATTAATGAATGAAACAAATAAAGTAATTGAAAGAAAAATACATTAAAAAAAGTGTCATCCAAATTAATAAAGTAATTCTAACCTTTCCACCTTTGTGGATGTTTGTCTTTTGTCTTATTTGTGCAGATTTAACAGCCACACAATCCTTGAATTTGGCCCTGTGATGGAGGGCACCAGCTGTGCCAGACTGATTCCCTCTTGAGCTTTGTTGGGTTAAACTGAACCCTCCTTACATACACTTGAATGTACACACACTCATATGCATTCACACAAACAAGCAGTTCCTAGCCTGAAACACAACAGGATGCACAAACACACATACATACACACACACACACACTGAACAACTGGGTTCATCTGTAATGACAGACACTCCTCGCCCACAGCGGATTGTCGGTCTGACGACTTGCCATTTCACATCACTCTGTGCAGATGAGCGAGACACAAACATGATATTGCTCCAAACCATACAGATGGAGAAGCAGATAGACCTACTGACATGGATGTAGATGATGTTTATAACAAAAAAAAAGTCTTATGACTTGAGTGATGCTGATACTATGACACAGCATATCTATTCTAGCCAGAGATTGCAAGAATGGAGACTTAGATCCCTCGAGCCTTGGTGAAGATGTCAAAGCTGGAGGCAGGAGGTCGATCACAGCGGGCTGGAGTTTAGAGTCAGCATCAGTGAAAAAGGGTATTATATTTTGAGAGGTTTTACCTCGTCAGCACCAGTCACATTGTAAATTCACAGTGCATTCTTTCTGGGTGGCTTAAGGCTGCTAAATAAGCCCCCCTCCACACCATCAGCCCACTATCACCCCTCCCCACTTTTTCACTTCTGGTTAGCCTAGAGTTAACTGGGTTAAATTTAAAATAGTCTTAACTCTGCAAGGTGGCTAATCTTGGATTACACTGGGGTGAGCTCAGCTGAAGTAGACTTGAGTCTCAGTTATCCACTTCAGATGTGCCAGGTTGACACAACAGCCGAGTGCTTTAATCCCCGTCAGAAGTGGACTGTACATTTTATAGAATTCAGTAAGAAGGTTTTTCAGATGTTTCTCTGTGTTACATTCATGCAATGAACAATGAAATCAGGGGCCTCCTGGAAGCTCACCAGGTAGACCATGCGCACCATTTATTAAACTTTACCATAGCGGCCTGGGTTTGATTCCAGCCTGCACCCCTTAGCTGCATATCACGCCCTCTCTTCACCCTTTTTCCTGTCTCTCTTTAGTTGTCACTATCTAATAAATGCTAAAAGCCCAAACGAATACTTTGAAAACAATGAAATCAGCCATTAGTTCACATGGGTCCATCTTAAATCAATACTGATTAATGAGAATAAACAGAGATTCATCTTCTTCAGGCACTGAAAGTGACACCTCATTGATTTATTGAATCGTAGCCCCGGCCATGCATATGTAGAGAGAAGTTGCCTACTGTCTGAAATGTCTGAAAATCTCTTCTTCCCACTCATAAAACACACACATTTCTTTTACAGTTAAAATCAAATCAATCAAAATGTTTGTCAACTCATGTTTTTATAATATTTTCTATTTCACATAGCAATGGAGCAAACTGACTGAGGTATTATTTTATTAACTGAGGTATTATTTAGTTAAACATCAGAACTGTGTGTGTGTGGTTTGATCAGATTTGATTGACAGTAACGGCAATCACACTTTGATTACGTATGTGAGAATGTGAAATCATTTTTTCTCAACTGTCCCATTAAAACTATTTAGTTAATTCTCATGTTAAATAACCAACACTGTGGCAGAAACTCGGTGGTGCTCATGTTGTCTCACTGATAAACTTGATAGAAGCTGATAGTGAAAATGTTTTGCACTCCACTTTTTGTTTTGTCTGTCTGCCATGCTGGCCATGTGTCAAAGCATTTAAACAAATTTACTTACTGTAGCTACTTGGCTGAAGTCAAATTTCAGAAGTGTGATTTCATTGGCTGAAACGAATAATATATTATCTGACAACTTTGACAATTCACTGGAGTGGTAGATTTCCCCCGCCCAAAAATGAATTGCTAAAAATTAGATAACAACATAGATGGCCATCCCAAATCGTGTGAATTAGACTGGCATTGTGTATTTTAATGGATGTTATGACTGAAGAGATTAAACAGTTTAAAAACTGGTTCATTAGTATTCAAGTGTTTAGTGCTGTTTGTATTATAATGTATACTATTTCATGGATACATTATGTTTACAATAATCTACACTGCAAACTGTTTAAAAGCCATTAGAAGCCCAGATAAACATCACATAATGTAGTCAGACAAATTAATTTCAGTGTAATTTTATTAACTACGTAGGTCCCTGATAAATATATTCAATTAGCTACATTTTGCGTTATATCAATCTTCAGTTCTAATAAATTATCTTGCACTGATGATTAATGAGAGCCAATTTAATTAAAGTGTTCTCAAGTACTCTCTGTGTTTGTTTGGCTATAGACCACAGGTCTGTGTGAGGCTGGGTGAGATGTTTTCTCGTGCCTTGAGTTAATTTGAAGTTCAATGAAATGTTGGCTGGCATGCAGTGACCCTGCTAACCTTGTATACCTTTGCTTCCTGGGAGATGTGTTCCCCCCAGACAGATATGGTCAACACGGGGCCCGGAGTCTCAGAGTGGGAGGTGATTAGGATGACCTACAAACACTGGATGTTGTTGCCATAACTCATGCGCACACACACACTGCCAGCACACACTGAGCAACATCAGAGTGCTGATTAGCGCCAATGTTGGGTAATGAGAACAGGGCTTTGTAAAATTAAATAAATAAAAATGACGAGTCTAATTAGTGACATGGATATGCTGTTAAAAGACTATGATACTTAGGGAGGATTACATTCTTGTATACCTTCATCCTGAACACAGAGAACGAAAAAGAGATGGGATAATGAGTTAGAACTGCTTATGATATACTGTGACTGCATACTAAGTGCTCCAAATGAGAATTGGTCAAGGTACTTACTTAAAGCTGGGACAGCAGCACTGAAAAAAATTTGGAGTGTTATTTACTTGGGAAAACCTAGGAAAGTTTTTGCACTTAGAAATTGTAAGTAAATTCTACAAGGGCAATCATCAAGTCACTTTACTTGCAGATATAAGTTTCTTTTACTAGCAAACCTCAGGTAATTTACTGATGATTTATTAATATGGTCATTGAAGAAACTTACATCTTTACTTGCGGAAATTTTTTTCAGTGAGCAGAGACATACACATACCACTCCCACCCACTGAGATGCTGCTGAGTGTCCTTATTTGTGCAGATATTATTCTGATGTCTAATCACTCCTCTGTCAGTGGAAAGATGATGATGAAACCTGTACACAATTCACCAACATGTATTTCCTACTTCTCATCACATCATTTTGTTGTCTGGCTGCCCTTCCACAGTTGCCTCTCGCTGTTTTTTTGCAGCTTTGATAAGAATTGAAGATTTTCGTGTTTGTCTAAAATACAGACGCTGTCTTCTTTTTTAATCATTAGTGATTTCTGTAGCAATTCAGTGAGGCTTCAGGTTCCTGCTGAAAGACCAGATAAAACAATAGAAGCACATCTTTTGAAAGGATGATCAAGTGTTTGTTGTTGGATCACTAATTGACTGGACTATACAAAACTTAAAAAAATAGACTTTTAGTACTTTTTAGACAGGAGGCATCATGAAGACTTCAGACCCAGCTGCAGCACAACAAATATTTTTCCAGTGTATGTGATCATAAAATCCCTGTCTGAACACAAGACTGAATGTCCTGGGAGCTTTGTGTAAAAAATGTTTCATTTTGTTGTTACTTTTTAAATTAAAGCTAAACTAAACTAAGGGAAACATATGTTCTTACTTGTTGCTTAGTTGCTATAAAGTTTGGGTTTTATTTATCCGGGTTTTGCAGTCTTTGAGAACTTCACCCCAGTACAATGGAGGTGAATGAAAGTGAGTCAAGCTGAGAATTAGTTGCATTTGAAGCAGGAAGTTCACATCCAATCAGAGTAATGATGTTAACAAATAAATTGTACAGGTAAACCTGCAATGGAATGCTTCCTGAGACGGCCTCACTCAAAGAGATTTAGCAAAGATTTGCTACATGTAGCTACCTAAGTGGGCTATACTGTCTGGACTTGGTATTACCCTATCTTAGTCCGAGTCTTGTCTTGGTCTCAACCCCACAAAGTCTTGTCTTCAACACACTCTTCTTGTTCTTGTTTATGACTTGGTCTTGGTTTAGGTGGTCTTGACTACAATACAGCTCAAGACCAAACACCAATACCAGTGTCCTGATTACTCCTGATTATCTACAGAACACTGTCAATGATAAAACAAGCCTTCATTGGAACTATTTCTACAAATAGTGCCTAGTCTTCCATTAAAAGTATGCTCTGTGATTTTCCAGTATAATGGAAATGCTCTTCCACTGATGTAGAAAAACACATTGCAGTTATATTTTTAAAATCATTTTTCAACGCTGCATAGTGCTGCAGGCAGAAACCTCTGATGGATGTCTCAGAACCTCTGCACTTAAAACTAGACACAACTAGAGGTAAATTAGTTGTGTTTTTCTGTTCTCTTTTTCTTTTTTTGTCATCTGGGTGAACTAAACCTTAGGCTCAAAGGGGAGAAGAAAATAAAGCTTTGAACACCAGCGACTCCCAGTAGTATAGATGTTTATATCAGGAGAAATTCAGAATGAATCCTTATTTTTTGACACAGTATATCTCTTACTTTTTCATGATATTGCCAAATGTAAAACCTTTGGCAGGGGACTTGTGATGAACATCTGACACCTGATCCTGATTTTACCTGCTGTTCAAATATCTTTATTTTTTATTTGATTCGTCTTGCAGTCTAACCAGAGTAGCATGATTAAGAGAAATTGAATTAAGCTTAAATGTGCTACATAAATGCTGAAAATAAATACCTGCCATTCCCCAAGTGTTGAGGTAAGTATAGCTCGCAAGCATCTAAGACTGCTGCCAAGGCGTGGGTTCGCCTAATAAAAAAAAAAAAACACTTTTACTTTTAAGTCAATGAACTTCTTTTTTTCCCTCTTTCATTTACTCAAAAATAGAAAAAAGGGTAGAGAGCGAAGAGAAAACATGAGGAAGAGAATGAGAGAAAAGAGAGGTAGTGCGTTCCAAGTCAATTTCTCCTTCCTCAGACTGACTTCAAAGCAACATGGCTAATCCTCTAACGCCTGCTCGTTAATAATCCGGTTAATAATCCGTTTAGCCGCTTTCATGCTGTGCTGTTTGTTGGCATTATCGTGCTGTGGAAAAGTGCAGGGAGGAGTCATGGCGTTACACTTTCACACACGCATGCACGCCAGAGCCCACAACCCTCCAACTCCACCCCTCCATTATTGACAATAGGTGTCCATTTGTACTTCACTCCAGCCAAAACACACACAGTCAGACACTTACCTTACCAAGGCCACAAAAAAATGTACTGTTGGCTACATTTTTTCATCCCAACTGTGTGTGTGTGTGTGCACGAAATGTTTCACTGCCCAACCATAATAAATTACATATTTAAAGGAAACATAGAGAAAATCGGCATGAAGATGGCTTCACATTCACACACAAATTACCTCACATCATTTGCTCTCCTCATCTTCCTCTAACTCATTCTTCTTTCCAATTTCTCTTTGATTCTCTGTCTTTCTTTATTTTGCTCTTTCATTCCATTTATTTTTCTCACAGATGGAACTAAGCCAGCCTCAAGGTTTTGGACTGGCATCCATACTTTTATAGAGCATGCTGGCTTGCAACTGCCATTCCCAGTGAGTCCGAATAAGCGGGTTGCCTGATCCACCATGGTTTTTATCTCTCATTATCTGTGAGACTCCCGGCCCCGTCTTCTAGCCTACTGCAACTGCTAGAACAGAGTGCAAGTGAGAGATGAAACAATTAACTTCCATTTTCTATAATCAGCAGAGAGGACTTGACAGAACCAAAAAGACAGAGTAAGTATGGAAATGATATCTAGCTCTTCCTCTTTCTTCTTTCTTCCTCTTTTTTTTTTTTTTTTTTTTTTTTTTTTTGTCTAGTTTAGACCAAACACAAAAACCTGCAGCTGCAAAATGTAAGCCAGAAAGATAGATGGATGAGTTATAACCTCTGTGACAGTGGCTATCAGAGGTCTGCTGGTGTCAGTTTAATAAGATGAGTCTATTAAAATGATAACATTATCTTTTAATTCAGAGGGAAACTAATTGTCAAACAAAAGAAAATCAACCAGCAACTATTTTGATCATCAATTACTTATTTGTTTGTTAGCTACAGTATCTCAAATATAAGGATTTGATATTTTTCTTACACACATTAAGCCATAACTTATGACATTTAACTGAAATAAACCAAACCACTTACTCTATACTATTGTAAAATGAGATTTATTTTTTTTCTGTTGAAATGAGGACATTTCATCTGAAGAGAGGGAAGAATGTAAAATGAGATTTAATTTTTAAAATCTGAAATTATTAGAGAATTGGTATAATTGAATTCAGAAGTATTTATTTTCTATTCCTTAATTCAGAACAGGAACTATATTTCACGATACACCTTGCCTTTAATAAGTGATTGTTAAAACTGCCGGAGTGATATGATGTATCACGTTAGTGAGTGTTCAGTTGTCCTATTGTTGTCCCCGTGCGTTTGCTTGACCCACAGCCCGTAACTAATTTAATTTAGTCAAAGTCAAGTTTATAGTTTTATAGTTTATAGTTTATAGTATGCATTGTATTTCCTCTCCTCAGCTAGATGGATATCCGGTTTTGGCTTACGTAAACAAACTTGTATACAGTTATATTATCTCATAAATATAGCAAAAGTTGCCGATTATTCGTCACTCATTAAAAGCACCGCCCGGTTAGCACGCACTGTAACGTAAATCTAACACACACCTCGAAGGAGTCGCGTGTCTGGCACATCACCGCAGCAGGTGTTTGTAATTAGTGAAGTCAAACTGTCGGGACAGCTGAGAAGCACACTAAGAGAGAAAAGAAAAAAAAAAGAAAATTGTCGCTGCGGTTAAACAAGACGTTTTCTCTCCGAGAACATGGATTTGTTTTTTAAGTTTTGTTATTTCAACATCAGCATCAAGGGAGGAGAGATGTAGCCACCAAGCAGGTAATTGTTGTGCATGTATTTGTATGTTTTGTCTGTCTCGCGAAGCTTTGTTAGCATTTTAATGTGCTGCCTCACTTGCTAAGCTAACGGTCAGCCTAAAGTTTTGTTGGTGGTCGTTGGTTCGTCGTGTTTTGTGTTCTCATAATGTATTGTATTCATATTTAGGTTTGCATATGTTGCTAACAAGTGTACACGTAGTTATATAAAGAGAGTAATATTTAAGAATAATGTTTGTATCTGTATTTGAAAGGTAGTGCATTGAAGTCCGTTATCTCCTCTCTCCTAGTCCTGGGAGATGGGTTACTTGCTGCCCTAGAACTGCGTCATAACCATTCAAATCAGCCACTGAACATTTGTAGACAGCGTAAAACATATATGGTTACAAACATTGCTTAATCAGACTTTGTCCTCAAAGACAGTTCTAACTTTTTTCCATGGAGGCCCCCTATCTGTATCTGGAAAAAGAAACAAAAACACCAAACATGAACACTATTTTAAAATGTAATTGTCAAAAATGAACAATAATTAAACATATATGGTTTGAACAGTTAACTTTTGCTAAAAGTCTCTTTTGTAGTCTAAGTTTAACTTTCTTTTTTCGTTGAACAACCCCATAGAGTATGCTAATATACACACACACAATAAGATTTTAGTTAAAGGACCAGTGTGTTGGATTTTGTGGCATTTAGTGGTGTAGTTACTGATTTGCAACCCCCCCTCCTCCTGTGAAGGACAAACTATGGCATGGAAAGCACGGACGACGTAAAAGGCCCTACCTAAGAGCCAATGTTTGATTTGTTTATTCTGGGCTCATGTCAAAACATGGTGGTTCGACGCGACTCTGTGGAAGACGACCCAGTAGTCTGTAGATATCAAAGTCTCATTCGAAGGTAAGAAAAGCATAACAGATTCAGAAGATTATACACTAATGAAAACATAGTTATGCATATTATAGTCCTTTTCTGCCATATTCTGTCAATGGAGCCCCTTAGGTCATACACAGTGGACCTTTTTAACATGATTTGTAAATCTAATTTTGACAACCTCAGAGCAGACAAAGCCTCAAGCACCCTCTGTGATCTTTGGTGCCCTGCTGAAGGGATCTTGGACCATATGTTGGGAATCGCTGCTCAAAGATATGGCTTAAGATTTTAATTCAATAAATCTGTAATGTTGTACAGAAACTTGGCAGGCTTATAAGAAAAAATAAATCTATGTCTGAGCTTTGCCGCCTAACTTGCATATTACATGAGTGTATCAACTGTAATTTTTCATTCAACTACGATCAACGCCGAAAGGCAGTAACACTGATACACACACTTGTTTTTTTTCTCTTTGTTTTCACCATTGTGCATTTGTCCGAGACAGGTCTGTGCGTCCTCATCATGTGTGAGCTCTGTTTAATGAAATGGCTGATTTAGTGACAAGAAGAAAGAAGCAGATTTGTGTGGAGTGATGGAGTTGAGACATGTTTTGTCTTTAATTGAAGTTCTACTAGAGGGCAAGGCTCTATTAAAACCTCTGTGCTCAAATAGCAGGAGTAGAGATATATCTTTTGTCGCTTAGGGGCATGAAAACTCATTTCACTGACTTTATTGTGTATCTTCAAGGGATACAATAGATTAAGTTGATGATGGCAGTTCAGATTCTTCCATGATTCAATCATTCAATAAATCTTTGTTTTGGACCATGGTGTGTAATAGCAAAAGCTAAAATTGAAACATTAAGAACAAAAATCATCTAAACTAAATTATATGTTATATACAAAAAAACTAGGGAGTCAGTCTTTGTTTTTGATTTGGAGCCCTTAAATCCAGAGTATCTGTTGATATTTTCATTTATAATTCAGCTGCACAGTGCAGATGTGGCCTGAAGTAGGTCAATTTTTAAATATGGTTCAGCAATTTAAATATGTTTGAAAGTAGAGCTGCCACTCACTAGTTATTTTCAAGATAGGCTCATCTACCAATTTCTTTTTTTACTTTTTTTGATTGACCAATTAAGATTTTCGCCTACAAAATGCCAGAAATGAATGGAAAAAGCACAGTTTTAATGTCCCATGGGACATCTTTAGATTCATTGTCTTGTCAGATCAAAAAGTCCAGAAGTTAAAGATATTCACTTAAGTATTACTTCAGTAAAAGAAAAGCTGGAGCTTCAACAAGAAAATATTTTGCATCTGTGTCTACTCCTAACACAGTAAATTTAATTGTTTTCAGTTTTAGAAATCAGTGTTCAGGAACTTTGTAAACAAGGAAGCACAACTTCGGTTAAACCACGAAGAATACTCTGGTGCTGGGTAAAAAAATATACACAGCTTTGGTTCGGGGGCTAAGGTTCAGATTTTCCTCGTCAGTTGACATACTGCTGTTAGCAAAAATGACTGTGATAATATGAGGCCTGAGGTCAGAGTGTTCAAGACCAACGGCAACTGCATCAGCCAGTCTCCCTCTGAGCACTTGACACGGTCTGAACAGCTGCTGCATTTTAAACTTTTGCTAAAAAATGCTGCATTGACTTTCATATTAATCTCTGCTGTGCACTGAATGGGCAGGCAGAGAGACGGTACGTTGAATCCCAGCAAGCTGGAGATCATAGAGATAACCTCATTTGGGTTGTAAATTCAAACACACAGACATGCTCAGGTGAACTACACTATTCTTAGTTAAATGATTCAGTAATTAGTCGATTGTTAAATAGGGGACAACTGGTCTGCCTATCGTGGTATCAACGCTAATACCTTTTGACTAGAGCAACAGAGTGCGGGTTGTAAACAATAGCTGTTATCACAGTTTGTAAGACGTCTTAGATCCAGATGATTGAGTACAATAATCTCAGGAAGGGAATGGCCAATTATTGGCTTTGGAAGGCCAAAACACTAGGTCATGCAGTTGACAGATATTTTAGCAAAACAGCTATTATGAATCTCTAACTGACTTCTTTGGAACCCTGATAGTATGTTGGATTAATGTATATCCTGTCAGAGAATAGTTGTAGGTTTAAAAATGAGCACAAACTATTTGTTCAATCACCTGAAATCACATTCATGTCATACATTTTGACAAGCGGACAAAAAAAAAAAAAAAAAAACTTCACCCAGATTCAGTTTGTTACTGCTCATATCACTGTAAACATTTAAAACAGCCCAAAGATGTAATTAATGGAAAAATTAAAGAGACTAGACTAGAATTATTTATTTTGACAATTGCAAGCGATGTGACAGATCTTATCGTTGTCAGAATCTGTGAAGCCTGTCAGTCATGGCAGTTGCCATGGCAACGATGGGGACGAAAGTAGCTAGCTGGGAATAGCGGAGGACCTGTGGGGGTGTGTCATGACAGCTAATGTTGATAACGCTATATGCCGGTTTGATTGCGCGTTGTATTGTTTTGGCGTTGGCTACGGCCCACAGTAGCCTGTGTTCAAGCTGAGGAATAAAGACCAGCAAAACCAGTTCATGCTTCGTGGCTCCATTATTCTGGGTCACTACAATACTATTGCATAATGTGTGACAGAAACGACAGGCCTGTTAAAACCGAACAATTGATCCCAAACTTTGGACATCTTTTGCCTTTTGCAGACGGTCTCGTCGCTCTCTTCCATAGCGCCAACTTTTTGACTCTGAGTCACGTGCGTCACTGTTTACAGTCCGTGTACAACACGATCCCCGGGGCAGAACGCAAGTGACTACTTAAACGAAACTAATGATTAAACGAATACTCGAGGCAAAAAAAAAAAAAAATGATTCGAGGATTTTTTGTACTCTAATTACTCGAGTACTCGTTGCAGCTCTAATACACATGAGTTTATCAGTCAGCTGTGTCTGTAAACAGTGCTGATGAGACTAAAACAGATCAGGAAGGATAGATGTGGGCCAACAAAGCACAACAGTTGAAAAATGCTTATAGAGCTGAAAGGATTCAGATTCAGATGGTAATACCTTGTCTTTTAAAGGACATGTCTGATCCATTGCTAATATTCACATATTGATTTGTGCAGATTAAATTTAATTTCATTGTCACTGATGTAAGTGTAATATCAACAACTGTAATATCAGTCTCAATTAATATTTCCCAGCGTTAGCCAATACCACTTCTAAATTAGCTGTTGCACTTCTGTGAATGTGTTGTCTCTCAAGTAGACATGCTGACTTGTGTGTATTTTTATTTGAGCACAATATTGGCGGTGTGAAGATTTTCAATTATGAGTAGCTGTGCTGGAAGAATAAGCAGTGAAACTATTGGCTAACCATTTGTATCATTTGCAATTAGTGTAAGAACTAAAGCCTGATTTTCTCTCTCTCTCTCTCTACCTCATCCCTTGGTTTAATTGGCATTTCCATGTAAAAATGTGAAAAAGTCACTAACACGGCGGCAGCCTTCCATTTAAACAGATTATGGATGGAACAGTTACCAGTGAGGGCCAAATAGCCCTTTGTAATCCTCACAGAGGACATTTAATTAACTGGCCTTCTTTGCTATTTTCTTTCTGTCTCTCTCACTCTCTGTCCGTCTTTCTTTCCTTCCTTCTTTCTTTCTTTCTTTATACAGACACACAAACAGTCAGTTACAGTGCACGTATGGTCAGGTATAATCAAACTCTTTGTTCAGAGGCTAAAAGCCTGGAATAGTTTGCGCTACATGTTAACCCCGAAGGAGAAATGGAGGGAAAGGGGAATGAGGAGTTCTACATTATGCCTTCACTACTGTCAGCACAATGTAGAGCGGGAGGAAGAGAGAGAGATTGAGAAAATGAGGTAGCAGAGGGTCAGAAAGGTGCTGATTGGGGTCATTAGAAGAGAACAGAAGGGGGGGGGGGGGTTAGTCTGTTTAATTCATCAGCTATTAATTTGACAGCCACATTCACAATACACATTAATTTCTACATATATTTGGACATAATATGTAATGATATAATACATGTATTTACATATAGACATGCATAGAGCATCCAACTGATTCATCAGTAACATTTTTATGTTCTAGCAGAAAAAACACACCAAAAAGTTTAGTGCCCTATTGTATGCGCATAGAGAGCCGGTAATGTTATCGATTTATCATACTGGCCCTAGCCAGTCATCAGCACAGTTTTTGTCGTCAGGTCAATCTCAATCAATATTTTTATCTCCACCAGCATTCTGTGAAGACCCACCCTCTCTGCTTCTGAAGACGCTGCAAACTAAACACTGGCACACTTTTGCATTTTGTGGCAGCCTTAGTGCCTCCTCCCATTTAGGAGGGAGGGCATGATGTGAGATATTGCTAGATACCACTAAATCCTACACACTGCTTCTTTAAAAACTCATATGACTCATGACTCACTTACTTGACAAAAGGACACTTCTCGAGTGTGCTTGTGTCTGTGTCCCGTTTATTGTGCTTTAAACACTTTGATGAGGTTTCCATAATCTCCTGTGTATCCTTGATGTGTTGATGACGTGTACTTTCAAGTGATTGGTGTAATTTTTGTAATTGGCTCCATAATGCACTGTGCTGCCAGACAATTTCCATACAGAGATTATAAAATTAAATTAATCTCATGATGCACAGAGATGATACAAATACACACACCTCTTTACACTTCTTCTACACATCTTTCTGACTCTCAGACATATCTTACATGTATGGTATTTGACAGCTGAAAGACCTGCAGTGCATTACTGGTCATTGTTCATGATAAAGACAGCACAATGAGTGAAGGTAGACATTTGGCAGCATCAGATCATCTTAAGCACAGAATGAACTACATAGAGTAAATAGAGCTTCAACTCATTCAGCAGAAAAGAGGGAAAAACAAGTCTAAACGGAGCTAAGGTAGATCAGGCACTCAGTGTACGGCAGGAAAAAGTACCATTTATTCAGATTTTAGCTGATGGTTCACTATTCAAGCTAAGGCACATTTGGAAAAAGTTGAGATCAAAGAGGCTCAGGCCGGATAGCATTTGAAAACTTGGGTCTTGTTTGTGTTCGAAGATGGGGAGGGATTTAGCACTACTGGGTATCAGACGTTTAAGCAATTCACGCACACAAAATCTTTCACACACCTTCTCCAACAAACTGGTGTGCACGCCTTATACATACTTCGAAGCATACATTTGGTTTTGTAGAGTGAGTCGACTGTGAGACGGTGAAGTGGAAATCAAACAGGCAAGAGATATGCAATGTCATGCTTTTAGGTTGTGAAAGACTACATAGAAAAGTCACACAGGCTCATTTAAGCACCAACATCGCTGGTGTTGTTTTGGCAGATTTATTTAGTTGATTCTGATGTTTCTACACATTTCATTTTGTTCTTATTGTGTAGCTCTAAACTTAATATTGATGAGCCTCTATGTTACATTTGATGGTGCTGATGATAGTGGAGCTGTCACCACTGATGATGGATTGCAGTGAGATGAATTAATGACACTAAGGCTGAGGATATTTATAGTAGCCAAAGTCGATAGCTGTGCATACTAAAGATGGAGGCCGCTTTGCCTTTATGCATACATAAAATTATAGAAGTTTGGAGTTTGAACCCACACAGTTTAATGTGTCTGGGCCCCAGTCTTAACTTGGAACTCAGTCCACTACCTGGTTGCAAGAATAGAGTAGTGTTTCCTGAGGGCCTTTTTAGGGTCAGTGGATATCAGTGGATATCTGGGGCTTAGTCCAGAAAGTCTGAGGGCCATGCTTTGATGGATTAATTTTGGAAATATTAATTATTATTAATAATAATAATAATAATTAATAATAGTGATGATGAGAAGAAGAAGTAGAAAATAGCGTACTGAAGAGTTCTGTAGATGGTTGATTATTTGAAAGAGTAAAACTTGAGAGAAGCTTGGCAAAAAGCAAGGAGCAGTTCAAAGCATGAACCTGTAAAACACTTGGTCAAGTATTTAAACTTGATGGCTGCATTAGAGAACATGGTTGTGAGTGGAGTGGGGCTGTAAATTTTTTTAGCATGTGTCAAGTAACGTAACCTGTAACATGTTTCACAAATTACAAATGTAAAATGATTTGGCTGCAGCATGAAAAAAAATTCAAAATATTTTTTTTGCTTTAATCCATGGCTGCGCTGCAATATGTTATGTGTGTTGAGAAGTACATCTGTATTCTTACATGAAACAAAATATTTACCACTGATCTCTATGAATGTTGGAGATTTAGACTTTTCAGCTGATGACAGATGATTCATTTTAAGATTTTTCATAGACACTTGGAACCCATTCAATCATTTTCCAATTTGTAAATATTATTGAATGTGTGTACAGGTCGGCAATATAGAGATAAGCTATTAAATTTTTCTGTATGTCATTTTATTATGTGATAACATTTTACAGCATTTTCTGCTAATTCATTTGAGGCATTTCGTTGATAATACAGGGCTCCAGACTAAGTTTTTTCATTGGTTGCACTGGTGCGCCTAACTTTTTTTTTTTTTGGGTGCACCAGCACAAAATTTAGGTGCACCCAAAATTTATCGCCTTTAACGCCATAAGGTCACCTCTTTATTGTTCTCCATAACTTTCATATAATGTGAATGATTTTTAAACAAGAATAAGGTGTAGAGAAAAGCTTGTCTTTATTTGAAGCACAGGTTGTTGTGTGACGGTGGGGCTGGACCCAAAATGCAGACCAACAGACGAGGTGGGAATGAACAAAACAGGGGTTTATTGAAACTGAAGGTAAAGGTGAGGTGGCGTCTCCTGACACAGGGAAGGTTGAGGAGGCAGGCAAGCTCACAGGGGGGAGATGCTGGGAGCAAGGGCGATGGAAAATGTGGCGAGGTAGGCAGGAGCTGAAGGGTGCAGTGCAGGGTGGCTTGGCGGTGGAGAGCTGGATCCTGGAGGTAGAGAACACAGGTGAGTTTTATATATATATAGAAAATCTCAGGTAGCAATTCACAAAGAGCACACAGGCCGATCTACCACGAAGCTGTGACAATCTGGCAGCGAGAACACAGGAGGCCAGCCTCTAAGTACTGCTCCTGATGAAGATCTGTCTCAGGTGTGCGCAGCCAGCTCCTCAGCCACCCACCAAACCACGCCCATCTCTGCCAAGAGAGCACACAGAGCCCAACCCCCAGCCTAAACACATCACAGTACCCCCCCTCTAAACGACGCCTCCAGGCGTCCTCCCAGGCTTATGAGGGAATTCACAATAGAAATCATCCAATAACTGTGGGCTCAGAATGAGTCGGCGAGAAATCCAGGATCGCTCCTCCGGACCGTACCCCTCCCAGTCCACGAGATACTGAAAACCACGCCCCCGACGCCTCACATCCAAGATCTTGTGCACAATGAAGGCAGGATGGCCATCAATGGTCAGGGCGGGAGGAGGGGGTTCGGCTGGAGGGCTAAGGGCGCTGGAGGACACAGGCTTTAACAAAGACACATGGAAAGTTGGGTGAATGTGCATAGAGTCAGGCAATTTCAGTCTCACAGCAGATGGATTAATTACCCTCTCAACCTCAAAAGGGCCCACATAGCGGGGGGCGAGCTTCTGTGACTCCACCTGCAGGGGAAGGTCACGTGTAGACAACCATACCTTTTGACCAGGCTGGTACTGGGGGGCGGGAGAGCGATGTCTGTCTGCCAGCATCTGGTTGTGCCGTGCAGAACGAGTGAGTGCTGCTCGGGTGGCTTTCCACACCTCCTGAACTCGGCGAAGGTGTGCTGTGACTGAAGGCACTGCTGCCTCACACTCCTGGGTGGGGAACAGAGGTGGTTGAAAACCATTAGCTGCCATGAACGGGGACATACCTGTGGCCGAGCTGACGAGGGAGTTGTGGGCATATTCAATCCATGGCAACTGGGTGCTCCATGAAGAGGGATGCCTGGCTGAGACACACCGGAGAGCAGCCGCCAAGTCCTGATTGGCCTGCTCTGTCTGGCCGTTGGATTGAGGGTGGTAACCAGATGTTAAACTGGAGGTAGCACCAATAGCTCTGCAAAAGGCCTGCCACACTTGAGAGGTAAATTGGGGGCCTCGGTCAGAAACAACGTTCACTGGGATACCATGAATCCTAAAAACGTGAGACACAAGAAGGTCCGCAGTCTCGAGAGCAGTGGGTAATTTAGGGAGAGGGACAAAATGAACAGATTTAGAGAAACGGTCAACTATGGTGAGGATGACAGAGTTACCTCTAGATGGTGGTAGGCCAGTGATGAAGTCCACAGCTATGTGTGACCACGGACGGCTGCTGAGAGTCGCCTGGAGAAGAAAGCACAGGGGTGAAATTTGTGAGTCTCCGGATGACGCTAAGAGAGGACGGCACCCACTCCTGACTCTGAAGCATCCACCTCCAGCACAAACTGTCTGGAAGAGTCAGGGTGGAGGAGCACTGGAGCACAGGTAAATAGCTTCTTCAGTCGCAGTAAAACCCGTTCAGCTTCAGCAGGCCATGAAAATGGGATATTCGAAGAGGTGAGTCTGGTCAGAGGGGCAGCTACTTTACTATAATCTCTGATGAATCTGCGGTAAAAATTGGCAAAACCAAGAAAGCGCTGCAGTTGTTTGCGAGAGGTGGGGGTTGGCCACTCTGCCACTGCTCTTATCTTGACAGGATCTGGTTGAAGCTGACCTTGTGCAACAATGTAACCCAGGAAACTGACAGATGGTTGGTGAAATTCACATTTCTCTGGCTTTACATACAACTTGTTCTCCAGGAGGCGCTGCAGTACCAGGCGGACCTGCTGGACGTGCTCCTCTAGTGTACGGGAAAAGATTAGGATGTCATCCAAATACACAAAGATGAAATGGTTTAACATGTCTCGGAGAACATCATTGATGAGGGCTTGGAAAACAGCAGGCGCATTGGTGAGACCAAAGGGCATCACAAGATATTCAAAATGGCCTAAAGGGGTGTTAAATGCTGTTTTCCATTCATCTCCTTCGCGAATCCGGACCAAATGGTATGCATTGCGGAGGTTGAGCTTGGAGAAAATTCGGGCATGACATAAGGGTTCAAAAGAGGGATCAATCAGGGGAAGGGGATACTTGTTTTTCACAGTGATGTCATTTAATCCTCGGAAATCAATGCATGGGCGAAGTGTTTTGTCCTTTTTCTCAACAAAGAAAAAAACAGCTCCTAGCGGGGAAGAAGAGGGACGGATTAGGCCAGCTGCCAGAGAGGTGTTAATATATTGTTCCATGACCTCTTTCTCAGGACGGGACAGGTTATAGAGACGGCTAACTGGGTATTTGGCACCTGGGAGGAGGTTTATGGCACAATCATAGGGTCGATGGGGAGGAAGGGACAGAGCCAGATCTTTACTGAAGACAGCTGCCAGGTCATGATAAACAGACAGAACACAGGATACATTAGGAGGAGCTGGTGGGGGAGGCCGTGGGGAACTGGAGGCTGGTAAGGCAGCGCGGAGACAGTAGGAGTGACAGTGTACACTCCAACTGGTGATGGAAGATGTCTGCCAATCTATATGGGGGTTATGAAGTTTTAACCATGGGAGGCTTAGAACAACAGGTGAGACGGGAGAGGGCAAAACATGCAACTGGATCTTCTCATGGTGGTTGCCCGAAATCACTAGAGACACAGGCTCTGTGCGGTGAGTCACTGTGGCTATTAGTCTGCCATTTAGCGCGTTAGCATTCTGGGGTTTAACAAGAGGCTTGAGAGGGATTTGCAACTGATTCACTAGTTCAATGTCAATGAAATTGTCATCTGCTCCTGAATCCACTAGAGCTAGAAATGGTAGAGTTACTCCTGCACAGGTAAGAGAAGCAGACACACTTGCTTGAGGAGGAGAGCTGGGTTGAGAGGTGGTCTGGCTCACCAGAGCGCTCTCCCTCACTGGTGAGCCCGGTCTTTTGGTGTCTGGGGGCAAGAGGCAATAAAATGTCCCGTCTGGCCACAGTAGAGGCAGAGTCTGGCTTGCATCCGCCGTTGACGTTCTGGGGTTAAACGAGCCCGTCCAACCTGCATGGGCTCCTCCACCGAGCCAGAGGGGGCTCCACTGGAACTAGGGAGGCTGACTGGAGAACTCATAAGGGGCTGAGATTGGGGAGGAGGGCGGGGGGGGGGGGCTGGCAGTTGCTCGGGCCTTGCTTGTCTTTTCTCTACTCCTCTCCCTCAGGCGATTGTCCATCTTGATCGCCAGTGAAATTAACTCCCGAGTAGCTAATTCATCCTTAATTTCATTGGAGAGCCCTTTAACAAAAACTGCTTGTAATGCCCTGTTGTCCCAACCACTCTCTGCAGCTAGGATACAGAAATCAATGGAAAAAGTAGCAACCGAAGAGGACCCCTGATGTAAGGACAACAATCGTTTTTCGGCCTCTCGACCCTGAATAGGATGGTCAAAAACCCGGCGTAGCTCGGCGATGAAGGCATCATATCATAATCATAATTAAGGACCCTTGATCTTCCCTCCCACAAAGCAGTAGCCCACTGACCAGCTTTCCCTCTAAGTAAATTAATAACATAGACTATACGAGAGCGATCAGAGGGATAACTAGATGATTGCTGATCGAAAACCAGAGAGCACTGTAACAGAAAACGGCCACAGGAACCCACATCACCTGAATAATACTCTGGGGGAGGAACAAATGGTTCCTTTGCTGCTGGAGGGAGGAGTGTTTGAGCTTGAGGGGAAGCACGGCTACTTACTGCTGCTGGGGGTTCAACTGGGGGAGTCTGAGTGGACAGCTGAGAGGCAATTAGGGCAACGCTGGAATTCAAATCCTGCAGAGAGCTCATGACATCAGCGAGTAATCTGTCATGCCTTCCTAGCATTATTCCTTCGGTGGTGAGGGCTTGCCGAAGAGCGTCTTGGTCGGCTGGGTCCATAGTTTGGCCAGATTGTTCTGTTGTGTGACGGTGGGGCTGGACCCAAAATGCAGACCAACAGACGAGGTGGGAATGAACAAAACGGGTTTATTGAAACTGAAGGTAAAGGTGAGGTGGCGTCTCCTGACACAGGGAAGGTTGAGGAGGCAGGCAAGCTCACAGGGGGGAGATGCTGGGAGCAAGGGCGGTGGAAAATGTGGCGAGGTAGCACACAGGCCGATCTACCACGAAGCGGTGACAATCTGGCAGCGAGAACACAGGAGGCCAGCCTCTAAGTACTGCTCCTGATGAAGATCTGTCTCAGGTGTGCGCAGCCAGCTCCTCAGCCACCCAGCAAACCACGCCCATCTCTGCCAAGAGAGCACACAGAGCCCAACCCCCAGCCTAAACACACCACACAGGTCTTTTTATTTGAGATTTTCACAATATACAAAATACAAACATAATACAAACAGTAACTAATCCCTAGTCGCCACCCCCCACCCTCCCACCCACCAGACCTGTACCGCTAAATCAAAGACAGTCATTTTATGTACTTGTTGATAAGGTGAGTCACATAAACAAATATAGTAGAGAGAAAGAACACGTGACAATGCAAGTGAGGGGTTCACATGTATTACAGGGTTACATTTTCTGCTTCCATTTGATCCACAAAATCCAAGAAAGGTTTCAAAACAGACCCTTGGAGAGAGTATCGTCTTTTTTCTAGCTTCAGATTTTGCATAGTCTCTCTAATAGTGTACAAAAGGCCACCACATTGAATTTAGAATTACTTAAATTCACAGCCTGCGAAGTGACACCAAATAGAGCAGTAAGAGGGGATGGATCTATTGGCTCCATTAATATTTTAGAGAGAGTATTGAAAATTGACTGCCAGAAGTGGTGTAGTTTTGGACATGTCCAAAACATGTGTGTAATAGAGTTGCATGAGCTTGCTTGCATCTATCGCAGGTAGGGTTTAACTCCAGTCTAATTTTGGACAGCCGAACCTTTGACCAGTGAAGTCGGCGCACTATCTTGAATTGTACAACTGTATGCCTTTGACAAATAGATGATGTGTGAATCCTCCTAATAACTTTCTGCCATACTGCATCTAGGATCTGTTCATTTAAATCCTCTTCCCATTTGTGTTTGAGATCATCTAAAGTTGACAAGTTAAATAGATTGAGAAAGCCATATATCTTACCTATAATCTGCTTTAAATTTTTCCCCAGCTTGAAGATGGAGTCTAACAAAGATGCACGGGGATAAAAGGGGTAGCAGCTGGAATGTGAGGCTATAAAGCTTCGCAATTGTAGATATCTAAAAAAGTGGGATCTAGGGATATTAAATCTATCTACTAGTTGTTCAAAAGATGCAAAGTTGTTGTCTACATATAGATCCTGAAATGAACGTATCCCACTCCTGGACCACACACCAAAGGCTCCATCCGACGCCGAGGGAGGAAACGTGATTTTTTTGTTACCGGAGCAAAAAGGGGGAGGCTGTTGAGAGTAAATGATCTCCTGAACTGATTCCAAATTTTTACCGAGTGTGCCACAACAGGGTTAAGGGTATAATAAGAGATGGGCTTTGCTAATGGGAGTTCAGTGCACAATAAAGCTGGTAAGGAGGAGGGTCCACAGGAACTACGTTCCAAGGTTAACCATTTAGGGGTGTTTGAGTTGTCTATATCTGACATCCAAAACATCAGTGCTCTAATGATGGCTGCCCAATAATAAAACAAAAAATTGGAAAGTGCTATGCCACCCTGAAGACGTGGTCTGTGCAATATGCATTTCCGGTCAGAAATATGGGAAGGTTCTGAAACAGATAAAGGAACTTAGGTAATACATTCATTTTGATGGTACTGATCCTTCCACTCGGGGAAAGGGGCAACAGATCCCAACGTTTAATGTCCTATTTCAGACCATCTAACAGGGGCAGAAAATTAGCCTTATATAGGTCTTTGTAGTTATGTGTAACTAAACTTTTTTGTGTTTATTTTAAAAGGGGTTGAACTGAGAGAGATGTTTTTGCAGATACGTTGATCGGCATTAATTCACTTTTTTAAAGATTTATTTTATAACCTGATATTTTGCAAAACTTTTTCAATGTGCCCAGCAGTTTAGGGAGACTTAAAGGATCTGAAATATACAGCAGCAAATCATCTGCATAAAGGGATACTTTACACTCTAATCCTCCTCTATCGATTCCCGTAATATTAATATCCTGTCGAATAGCTAATGCTAGCGGTTCTATGGCAATTGCAAATAAGAGCGGAGACATTGGGCAGCCTTGACTGCTGCCTCTTTGCAGTTTAAAGTAGAGAGAGAGGTTATTGTTGGTACGTACTGCTGCCATTGGAGAGGAGTAAAGAACTTTAATCCAGGACACAAATTTTGGACCGAAGCCAATTTTTTCAAGAGTGTAAAAAAGGTAGTCCCACTCCACTCTATCAAAAACTTTCTCAGCATCGAGAGATAGTAAAATCTCTGGAGTGTCAGATGGAGAGGGACTCTAAAGGATATTAAGAAGGCATCTAATATTAAAAAATGAATATCGGTCGTTCATGAAGCCTGTCTGATCAGCTGAAATAATTGAAGGAAGAGCTACCTCAAGACGTTGAGCCAAGAGCTTTGCCAGAAGCTTTACATCTGTATTTAAAAAGGAAATCGGATGATATGAACTACAGTGAAGGGGATTTTTATCTTTCTTTAAAATAAGGGAAATGGTTGCCTCCCGTGTTGTTGGAGGGAATGAATTTGAAGCGAGTGATTCCTTGAAGACGGATAGAGAAGAGTGGCAAGCTTTACTGAAAATGTCTTAAAAAACTCTGATGGGTAGCCATCAGGCCCCGGAGATTTGCCACTTTGCATCTTCCCAATCACCTCTGTGACCTCTTCGATGGAGATATCATCCTCTAACACATTGGCTAGCTCAGGATCTATTCTGGGAACATCAAAATTGCAAAAGAACTCATCTAATGCGGACTCATTCTCTGGTGATTCAGAGGTGTAGAGGCAGGAATAATAGCGAAAAAAGCAAGAATTTATTTCCAAATGTTCTGTATGTTTTAGATCTTTTTCATCACTTATCTCAGATATATACTTATTGGCAGTCTTCTGACGTAACTGATATGCTAAAATGTTCCCTGCCTTTTCTCCATGCTCGTATGAGCTATGTCTGGACTTTAAAATGAGGTTCTCTGCTTGGAGCGTTGAGAGGAGGTCAAACTCTGTTTTAAGCAATAGGCGTTGTCCGAGGGCGAGTGGCTACACTTCATATCCAGTTTAAGAATATCATCTGTCAGCTGCTTAAGGCGCTTGGTGTTGGCTTTCTTCCGCATTGCACAGTAAGAGATAACCGGTCCCCTTAAGTATGCCTTCAGCGATTCCTACACTGTGGAGAACGTCATTCCCGGTGTCTGATTGTGGGCAAGAAAGAATTTAATTTCTGTGTTAATAAAAAAATAAAAAGTATCTTCTAAGAGTAGTAAGGGGTTAAGTCTCCATGGACGATAGCTGGAATCTGCACTGGGAATCTGTAAATTCATATTCAAGGGAGCATGATCAGAGATAACTATAGACTGATATTCACAGGCAGTTACCATTGGAAGGAGTTTCTTATCAATAAAGAAATAATCTATCCGTGAGAATGTTTTATGGACTGGGGGAAAAAAAGGAATAGCCCCTAGATGTAGGGTTGAGGAAATGCCAGACATCAGCTACACCATAAGCCTGAAGACAGAGTTGGATTGTTTGTGCTGACTTTGATTCGGATGAGGTTTTAGAGGAGCTACGGTCTAAATTTGGGGAAAGTACACAATTTGTATCCCCACCTAGAATGAGGTGATGTGAATCCATGTTAGGGATTTGAGAGATGGTGTTAATAAAAAAGGTATGATCATCCCAATTAGGGGCATAAATGTTAGCTAAAATAACTGGGAATCCGTATAGTTGACCCACTACTATAATATATCACCCCATTGGGTCTGATACAGTGCCAGACATTACAAAAGGAATATTCTTACTAATTAGGATTGCTGCTCCCCTTGCTTTAGAACCAAAGTTGGAGTGATATGATTGTCCTATCCATCCACCTCTCAATCTATGTTGGTCAGTAGTGCGGAGATGAGTCTCCTGGAGGAATGCAATGTCAGCTTTAAGATGACTAAGATGTGTTAATACCCTCCTGCGTTTAACAGGATGGTTCAGAGACTTCACATTCCAACTTACAAAGTGAACTATGCACCCTGAAATCATTCCTAAATTACTTGTATTAGCCATTAGGAGTCATGATGGTCAATATTCTATAAATACACCCCAAAATCTCAACAATATGGAGTTTAAAACATGGAAGACAGTCAAAAATACAACCAAATAAAATACGTCTGGTTGGTTCCCAACCCCTGCCACCTAACTGAACAGCGGCTGCAATACTCTTCGTAGACACAACCACACATTAAGTAATGGGGAACAACTTAGTGTCAAGTAGGCTGGCTCCCGCCCAACCTCGTTCTCAGAAATAGAACCAAAAAGCGCAACAAGTCTTTAAGAGACTATTAATGCCCGCGGAGCAATATCTCGTGTAATAAAATAAAAATAAAAATGAAATAGATAAAAAAATCAAATACGAAAAGAATATAAATCATAAATAAATAAACCTATGTCACTAGGCATACCAATGTACATATATCTCAACAAAGATATCCACGTTCGGCCATGGCACGTAGTGTACTGGCAAATGATCTTGCCAACTCATTCATCTTTAAGCAATCGGTGTGGGATTACATGCGTAACCACGTATACAAATGAAAATTAACATTATTGGCAAAAATGCGTACTCACCCTGTAGTATAAGAGAACGATGGTGTACTGTAATAGCATGCCATTTAAGAATATAAAAGTAGGTAAATAGTCTTTGAGTGCGAATATCGAACCGTCCACATCCTAGTATCCATCCAAAAGAAAGGAGGTGAGAACAAAACCGAAAGCAGTGTCCTCACTTCACAACTTCCGCTGGTGGGATAATAGTCTTAATGTAGGCCATTGCCTTCTCCGGGTCCAGGAAGTCTTTGTTACCTCCGTTGTAGGAGATGCGGAGTCGGGCTGGGAACACAATCCCATAGCGGATCTCTTGTTGACCTTGGAGTAGGTTCCTGACAGTGTTGAACACGGCCCGGGCCTTAGCGACGCTCGCGGTGTAGTCTGGAAATATGGCCACTGGGTCTCCCTTGGACCGGAACGGGCCTCCCTCTCTGGCTCGGCGCAGTACATCGATGCAGTCCTGATAGTAATGCAGCTTGGCGACAATGACCCGGGGTTTGTGCAAGTCCTCTGTGAGAACAATCAACCAGAATATCCTTATCCAAACGCAGAACTTCCTTCAGTAGTTTAGAGACTGAAGCAGTGGAGCATGAGCCAGGCTCCACAACTCCCATGATACGAACATTGCATCGTCTCAATTGCCCCTCCATGTCCTCCGTCTTCTCCCTCAGATTAGCCAGCTCTGTTTTAAGTTCAGCGACCGTCGCCTGTAGCACGGTAACCTCACCCGACCAAGATGACAAACCTCCCTCCATTTCGCTGATGGCGGCCTTCATGTTTTCCATGTCGGAGCGGATGGCCGCAGTGCTGTTAGCGATTTCAGACTTGACTTCTTTCAGCTTGTTTTTAACGAAGTTAAAGTCATCAGTGAGTGCATTCTTTAGCTCGGCCCTAATAATAACAGAGATGTCTGCCTTCAGTGAGGAGATGATGTCCACTTTCAGGCCCTCGGGATCCATTTCTGACTCTGGCTGTAACGCTAGTGTCTGCTTACCGCTGTCCTTGTCACCTTGAGCCGCGGTGGCTTCGGGCCTAACGCTACGAGCGTTACGGCTGCTGTATTTATATTTACGGAGCTTGGTCGTCATTGAAGTTACGTGCACAGTTCATACTTGCTCCATGGTGTTTCGGTTACGGTAATGAATAAAATTTACAACAAATCTGCAGAAAGTGCGCTTTAAAATAATATTTTTTTGAGAAGTTAGGGAGCTCAAAACAACAGGTCTTACTCCATTGCCAGCTCACTAGCGCCCCCTCAAATAAAACATTTCTGATTTAAATTTGGTGAATGGCAACTCCTCTTTGGCAGTGTTGTATGCAACATTAAATTTGATTATCATTTCCGATTCCATAGAGGACCTGATTATTACTGCCTGCTGCTGAAATGCAGCTGGGAGAGGGGCCACTTTCTCTACACACTTATGGTGTGTATGTGTTTTTTAGACGTTGCGTTTTTTTTGTTGTTTTTTTTTAAGTTTCGATATGAAATGTTGTTGACCTGCTTAAGAATACACTATTACCGACCATATTCTGACCGCACTCTTGACAGTAAACGTAGTGCATTGCGTTACGTCCTTTGTTGTACCTCAGCCAGGGAAATTGTTTTAGCCAGTCCTGTCTGAAAGAATAAATTTTGGGCTTTTTAATTTAAGTCTCGGGCCCGGGTTCTATCTCAGACTCGGTTGTCTCCTCTGGTTCCAAGTCTGATGTTATCGACGAAGGACTAGGGCTTTGCATCTTACCAGGGACCAAGGGCTCCGTCTCTTGGCTTGATGGACTCCCAGTAGTGGGGATGGATGGAATGACAGTAGTAGGGCTGGTTGTAGGCTTAGTTTTCTTAATGAAAAAACTTTAAATGTTTCTACCTGTCTTCATTTTCTCTCGTTTTGTCGCGTTTATTTTATTTGTCTGTTTCAGTTAGGCTACTCTAACACTCAGGTTGCTCGCAATTTTTAAACACACACAACTTAGAGCAGTGAACAGGACCACAGCCAATCAGAGGCAAAGACCCGCCCGAGCTCTGTCTCTTATTGGTTTAGACCACAATATGATCCTACCATGAGTGTGAGTTCAACACAGAGAGATGATGCGCTTGCAAAATAAATTTATGTTTTCACCTGGGCAGCAGGCGCACCAGTGCGACCTAGAAAAATTATTAGTCGCACTCTTAAAAATTTTGGTCGCATGTGCAACCAAATTGGTTGCACTCTGGAGCCCTGTAATAAACAGAAAAACAGGATTGGGATATCTGCAACACAGAGCAACTATAAACTGTGTATCAGGCAGTAGTTTCCAAAGACAATGGAACTAATTAAGATTCAATTTTTAGCGTAGAATTTTGTTTTATACTCGTCTAAAGGCTTTATATTATAAGTCATAATCTGGTGCTGTCTGCTTAGTTATGTTACCAATGTGGCCAGGTAGCTGGACTGGATTGAATTATATAGCTGGTACTGACCAGCCTGGGTTTAGGGTACTTGTGTAGATGGTGCTACTGGGTCTGCTGCAGGTGTCAAGTAAAATCTGGAATGTTTCTGTACATCTGTAACTGTCTCATGTTTCTGAAGCATGGCATTTACCTGTGAATGCACTATAAAAAGTGAAATGTGTTCATGACTGAGTAATATTTTTCATGTGTTTTATCATAGTATTTTATATCTACAATGTACACATACAGATGGGCAGAGGAAGAGATTCTTTTCAGTAATGTAAGTACAAAAGGTAACTTAAAGGTGTGCAGCTTCTTAAACTTTTCCAGTGGACTGGAACCATGATGAGGAAGTAGACAAAATACTCAATAGCTGCCTGAATTTTATGAAGATTGCACGAAGCATGAGATTTGTACTACTCTTACAGGACTGAGAAGCTCCAAACATAACAAAGAGGCAAAATAACACTGTGATTAAAACAAATTAGAGTATGCACAGAAATGTCACATTTGATGTTCCAAAATTAGCAGCTTTCTGCTCCTAAATCTGTTTTGTCTATCCTCTTTCCAAATGGCACATTCCAGTATTTGTAAAGTAGCCACCAACACAGCAACACACTGTCTAATTAAAGCAGATTCAGTATTGCAGAAACAAAATACACGAAGAGGCAAAAACAATTAGGCAATCTAAGGCATGAACAGAAAAATATAAGCATCAGATTTTTATGCCAGTTAAGAGTCAAAAACAGTGAAAATCTAACAAAAGCCAAACAAGCGTTCTCAAATGTTATAATTCATTTTATAATAATTCTGCACCAATAGTCCAAAACAACTCTGTGAGTAATGATTACCACTGTTACTTTTAATATTTTGGTAAAGCTGTTGAAGTGAAAAGTTTTCTACCTCTTGTCTCCTTTAAACTTTTTCTCTAATTGAGGCAGATCTCTGCAAAAATACCCAAACAACAAAGAAATGATGATCTTAAACTCTGTATGAATGTATAAACATAAACGAGGAGAGCCAAGAGCAGAAGCATAAAAAGCTTTCTGTCCATTTGCAGTAACAAGGGAAATATGAGGTGAGTCTGATGGCTGACTCCCTTATTAATCTACACTCAATACCCCATAATGAAAAAGACATTTTTGCAAATTGATTAAAAAGAAAAAAAAAAAAAAACCAACAGACATGCAACAGACGTCTTCAGACCCTTAGCTTTAGCCTTTCACTGAGGACAGTCTTCCATTTTGCTCTGATATACATTTTCAGCTTAGAGATTACATAGACAAGTCCAAATCCATTGCATTTACCACCAGTGGTCCCCAGATAACATCTCAAAGATGAACCAGATAAAGGCAGATAGAGGCACCAGAGCTAGATTTCAAGATTTATAGCAACAGGGTTAGAAATTTATGTTTTGGATTTTTCTTTTTAATTAATCTGCAAAAACTTCTACAAACAAAACAAATTATAAGAAGCAAGCTCTATTTCTCATGAGATAAGTGAAGTTACACTACTGGATCACTGGATCTAGGCCACAGCAACAGCTGCTGTTCATCTGTGTTAGTGCTCACATACCTCCGAGCTGGTTTTTAAAGTGTTAGATATACTTTATACATAAAAGTGCAAACTCAACTGGCGCTTCATTACATACTACTTCTTCTCCTTCAATGAGCGTATATATGTCTCGTATCTCAATGAAAGCTTGAATTGACAGTTTTTTAGATATAATGGGTGTAATAAATGGTGTAGCCAGCTAGAAAACACTGTTCTGTCTGCTTTGTTTCACAGCTCAGTTGCTGTGCAAGAGCCAATTGTCATGATTGGGCAGCAGCAGCATTGGACGCAGCAGGGTAGACAGTTTTCTGTCTGTCAAAACAAACTGCAGTGTCTGTCTCTACTTGCATTCACAATATCTGAGACTGCTCAAAGCTTGGGAAATGGGAGAAGTCCATTGAGTAAGACTTAGACAAGTTTCAGGTTTTAAGTCCTGTGCACTCACCTACACGCAAATCAGAAAACCCTTTTGTGATGCTTAAACACAAGATTTTGTCATGAAAAGCACATGCATCAGAAAATGGCCACAGGTATGTACATATAGTTTGGGAGATCTTAACACAGCATAGAGGTTTTACCATTGCTTGGAGTCTACTACTATTTCAGCTGTTGTGAGGTACAGCAAGCAGTTAGGCCCCCTGCTAGTAGAGTTGTAAAGTGTTATTTGGTTGGTTGAAAATGAACTGTAGTGTATTTTGTAGGTAGCAAAGTTTCCAGAGAGATCAATGAACAAAACCCTTTATGCAAATTACATTGTTGTTGATGGGTGGCTGAAACAGAAGTTGCTCAGAGGCGGACAGAGAGACAAGTTTTATTGTGAGGAAAACTGGAGATTTTTTCAGTGTAGGAAATACACGTTGATCACCACGAAGCAAAGAAGTTGAGTTTTGTGGTTTTTCTTATTCTTTTCCTTTTTTTGTCGTTACTGTGTAGTTTTCAACAGATGTGAAGGCTAACACAGGTTAAGTAAAACAGGTAGCATTCAATGAAAGCTCTTTTATAAGCAAAGTTATGCAGCACATCTGAAGTCTGAAGAAGTTTGAAGTCATTTTATAGTCTCAACATTATATTATAAAAATAAGCAACTGTATTTATGTAGCACTTTTTTAACAAGGTTACAATGTGCTTTACAGAAAAGTATGAAATGTCAAGAAGAATCAGTTAGTTTGACATCCACAATTCAAGATGAATCAAAGTACAATTACATCAAAGAGAACCATAATCATTCAGCTAGCACGACATGTCATGAATTCAGAAACATAAGTCAACAGGGTTGAGAGCTCTTTTATACTTAACATACTACTGTACCAGAACTTGTATATCAGGACTAATAGCTCTTGCTGTCCTTCCTTTTCCCAATCTAAACTTACAACACACAAAAAAGCAATTACAAACTATATTCAATTTAATAGTGTACAAATACATGACCATTTTGAACTTGATGCAACATATTTCAAAAAAGTTGGGACAGGGTCATGTTTACTCCTGTGTCACGCTTGTGTTGGAACTTGCTTGATTATATGACTTCAGTTCTGGGTCTCCCTTGTTGTATTTTGAGCTTCATAATGCGCGCACATTTTTCAAAGGTAGACCAGTGCCTGCACTCATTACTACACTCATTATTACAAAGCCACACTGTTTGTGATCATTACAGATGCATGCTGTTTAACTTAGAGCTCGTAAAAGTGTGGGTAGTCCATTTTCTCTTTGCCCTCATGGACATGATGCCCATTTGCCAGGAAGCCTGGCCAGAGTGGCTGTAGACGGAGGCAGACTCAAAGCGATTTGTTCAAAAAACTCAAGTGAAGGTGTTTTATTTTTATTAAGTGCAACCGTGTAATGAACAAAACTCAACTCATAGAAATGCAAATTACAACTAAATATCACATGCACATAGCCACACCTGATATCTACAATGTTTTCCCCTGGACAGACAAAAAACGAATGCTTAAATAAGCTCTGTTCAGCTAGCATTACCTCAGATTGTACCACTAGCAGAGGTCACTCCACTACCGCTTCTGATACAAGGACCTTACAGAATTACATTCACAAACTTCAAAAAGTTTACAGTAGGAACATGTTTACCTCATTTACCTTTTAATCTACATTGTAACCATAAATGAAATCCCTAAATAACTCTTAAACTAGTTTACCTTTACCCTGCACTTGGACTAGTCCAGTGACATCACAATTATGTCAACCAGGTTATAAATACAGGAAGTCTTGTAGCACTTCCTCTTTTTGTCCCTGGACCACATGGTGGGTATGGTAAGTAACAGAAAGAATAACTTAACCAGAAATAAACTGATAAAATACAACTACATTTAACAATATTTGTCTTTTATTTTAACTAAAGATGTTGAAATATGAGATTTAACAAAATGATGGTTATTGACTATAGATACAACAATTAACAAGCATGGTTAAACTAAACAGTGTGATATGGATGATACACTGTGTATACACCCACTTTGTCACACAGTTATTTCCAAAAATAATTGGAAAGTGAGAGTGTGCTGTGGTCTGAATAGTCCACATTTCAGTCAGTTCATCTCAGATGAGCTTGAGTCCGGAGAAGTCTGTGGCGTTTCTGGATGTTGTTGATATATGGCTTTCTCTTTGCATTGTAGAGTCTTAACTTGCATTTGTAGATGCAGCAATGAACTGTGTCAGCAACAATAGTTTTTCAAAGTGTTGAGCCCATGCCCTCTTTTTGGCCTTGTCTCTTACATACAGATCTGGATGTGAAGATTCTCTTTTAATGATATTATGAACTGTTGTTGATGAAATCCCCAAATTTTGGGATGTGTGTTCAGAAATTAAACAGGACTATTAACTCACAAAGTTGCCTCTGTCTTTTTTTTTGTATTGCAGGCATCAAATTTAGAATTAATCTACATCAACAGTTGCAGTAAAGTGTCTATTTGAACATTGAATGGTCTCTGTACTGTATAAAATTAATTACGCAAAATGTTGCATTCTTTTTTAAAATCTAGGTTGTTCATTTTTCCTGCTTTCCTGTTGTAAATGAATCACTGACAGTGACACACTGGATGAGTCCAAGGTCATGATTAATGATGCCTCTTTGAGCTGCCAGTGGTATTCAGCATGCTAATGTATCTCAAAAGTAAGATGACATTTTCTATAAACCTCATTGTTTCTTGACCACTTGAATCAAGTGTTCTCTTTTTAGTTTTAGTCAAGTGAATAAACTGTCCAGACATTTTCTAAAAGTAATTTACTGCTTCCACTACATTTGCTCTTGTCAAAACCCCTGAAAAGCTTGAAGGGGAACTCCAACGAATGAACAGATCAAAGCCTATTTACATGTCTTGCATACAGAATGGCAGTGATTAGCTTAGTCATCAAATTAAATCAGAAACTAATTTAATTTAATTTAATCAAATAATCATGTGTCTTCTTTTTTTTTTTGCTAGTGAATATCTTTGGGTTGGACTTTTTGTCACTCTCTTGTCGGAATTTATAATGGCTGTTTTTCCACAATTTCTTATTGTATAGAAAAACTGATAAATCGTAAAAATAATCAGCAATAAATGACAATGAATATAACGGCACTTTGAGCTGAGCTATATATGAAAAAGCTAACTAAGGGATCACTTGTGTGGGAACTAGGCCTGAAGACTACAGATCTGAAAAAATAAAAATCATATTGCTCCTCCTCTCTGCTTGAGGCTGGCTGCTAAATGCTACATTAGCTGCTACAAACATAACACATCCAGAACAAACTGGAGGTGGCATTGTGATTCATGTATTATAAAGACGTACAGGTTTTGATTAGAACGAAGAATGCCTGGAATGAAAAAAGCGACATTGTTACAGGTTTACTGTTGTAAACCTGTGCATTCACAGTGCACTGATGTAATTTTGTACAATAAGGTTTATTGTTAAACTATTATTCTGCCTCTTTGTCACAATATATTGCAAATACATTTATACATTTCTATACATACAAATAATATTGGCTGACATATCAGAATTTTTTTAACATTGGGATTGTCGCCCCCAAAAATTCAGTATCATCAGGCTCTAGTAGGCTACATAGTGGGGCTTGTCCTTGATAATTGACAGATTAACAAAGTGGCAGCTATCACTTAAACATTTGCATCAATATACATCAGTATAATCTTTGATAATGAAACTAAAGGTGAATAGGTGGCAGACACTTTGACTTTTCAAATACTGATAATATGAGCTTTGCATGCAATGAAAAGCCAAATTTCTGCCGTGAAAAGCTCCATGGAAAGTTTTTAGTTAGTGAGTTTCCAAAGGCAGACATGATGGACAAAAGGCTTGCTAGCTTTTTCTAACCTTGACTAGTTTGTGTTCTGATCATAACAGAAATTCATTAACATGAACAAAAAGAAGCAAACACGACTTCCATTTTTCATTAGAGGTGTTTGTGTAGGGTCTCAGGACTCACACGCTGCATGTGCTCTGAGAACAAGATAACAAGATAGTGCTGTGAGAAAATGAACATATCGCAATGCTTGGACTCGCAACCTCTTGGAGGAAATGAGGTTGGTGGCCAAAGAAAAGCGTTCTGTAGCACTATTAGTAATTGCAGGTCCCACTGTTTCTAGGGATTGCAACATATCATTAGATCCAGTGAGATGCATTAGTGTGAGGGATGGCAATAGCACCAAGCTGTATCTCCCTATGGTCCTTCATTAGCCACTAATCCACTGATGATCGTTATTAGTGAGAAAGGTGTGTGCGCTTGCATGTGTGTATCTGTAAGATGCATTTTGGCATAGTGCTCTGTATATTAGCCCAGTGATTTATTATCTGGGTAATGCCGTCCCTTCTTCCCCAAAGCTGCATTGTCCTTTTGCCAATTAATTCTGAATCTGTTACGACCACAGGGAGAGAGGGAGGGAGAGAGAGACAGAGAGGGAGAGTGTGTGTGTGTCTGAGAGAGAGGGGGAGATAAATACAACAATACATTGGTTGAACTCCAGAGTCAAGTGCAGTTCTATGTGTTTCATAAGATGTGGCTGGTTAATTTCGCTCTTCTGTTTTCTTTTGATGTCCACTTATGTTTTTCATTCCAATGGTCCCTTGTTCCCCTATCTTCTCTAATGCCATTGATTTATGCAATTGCTTGCTCATTGTTTTCTTTTTCTCTTATTTCTTCCATCTTCCCCATTTCGTTGTTCTGCTGTTTCTATAACAACCACAGGGTCATTTCTCGGCTTCTGTGTTTCACTCTTAATCCTGCTCATGTAACACTCAACTAACAACTAATCACTCAACTCATTTGTCTTGCTGTGGTCTATATTACTTGATTGCACCCTCTTACTCAGAAAATGCTTTTTTTTCTCCTGCTCTCCTCTTGCTATACTTCTTTCATCATTTACTGTATAAAGGCATCTTCTCATCTCACCACTTGAATCTGTTATTACAAGGAAGATGAAATGTATATAGAAAATAATTTGGACTGGCTGTTTAGCCAAATGTAAATAAGTGTAGGACAATTATAGTGATGCCATTTTGTTATGTAACTATTCCAGAAAAGAATAGTCTCGATCAGTTATGGGACCTGTTGAAAACAAAAAAAAATAGAGCTGAGAGCAATCCTCTGGCTCGAGCCCTGAAATTACTCCTCTGCTTCCCTGCTGTGACCAGCAAACACTGCTGTGCAGCTGTGTGTGTGTGCGTGTGAGAGAGAGACTACGTGTGTGTGTGACTGCGTGTGGGTGTACTGAGTTTAAGTTCTTTATTTGTCATATGCACAGCAATTACAGTGAAGCGGTCGTTGGCAATGAAATCCTTAACTCTCATGTTCCCTCCAACAACGCTCGTACAAAATGTCAAAGAACATCACAAGTAAAATGAGAGTTGAGAAAAAGAAGACATACATAAATAGTGCATAAGTTAAAATATAGCAGTAAAATATAATTTGTATATTATATAATACTGTTGAGCAGTAGTGATGAACAAACGCATGCAATAATATATACTGTGATGTTTTTAATGGCTTGTAAACAGTAGTAAAATAAATATGTATAAACTGATATGAGCAGGCATAAACAGCGAGTATATATATGCGCACATATAAATTAAACTGTACAAGTGTGGTGCAAGTAAAGTGGCAATAATGAGCTTGAGGGCTCAAGAGTTCAATGGTCTTATGGCCTGCGGGCTAAAGCTGTCCCTGAGACTGGATGCTACGGTACCGCCTACCAGACAGTTTGTGGCTGTGGTGATTGGGTTCCTGTTTGCCTTCTTCCTGCACCGCTCAGTGCAGAGGTCCTCTATGGATTTCAGCATTGTTCTGGTGATGTGCTGAGCAGTTTTCATCACCCTCTGTGGTGTATCTTGGCTGACGGAGGTGCATTTGCCCTACCAGGCTGTGATGCAGACAGTCAGGATGCTCTCAAATGTGCATGGAACCCAGGTTGAGTCTGCACAGCTTAAGGAGAAAGAAGAGCTGTTGTCTTGCTGTTTTTGTGATGGTGTCTACATGGTTGGTCCAGGTCTTCACTAATGTGAACCTTGAGGAACCTGAAGCTGCCAACTCTCTCCACGCCGGGGGTAAGGGTTAGGGGTCAGGATTGTGTCCCTCCCTGATGCTTTCTGTAGTTCTCTATCAGCTCATTTTGTTTTGCCAGCATTGAGATGGAGTTGGTGGTGGTGGTAGTTGTTCAGATTGTGAAGGCTCTCTGTGATTAGGCCGATGATGGTCGCCTCTTCAGCAAAGTTTCTGATTGTGTTGGAGCCTGTCCTGCCTAAACAGGTAGAACAGGAGGCAGCTCTGAGGGCCATTGGTGTTGAGAGTTAGGAAGGAGGATGGGGTGCTGCCTGTTCACACAGCCTGGGGTCTGCCCACCAGGAAGTTCAGGATCCAATCAAACTGGTTGGTGTTGAGTCCCAGGCAGCTCACAAAATTGGCACGAGCCAAAAGCAAAAAAGCAATGGTAATCTATGGAGTGGCTGGTAAAATTTGAACAGCCATTGTCAATAACCATTTGGCCAGTAGACAAGAAAGTTAATTTTGTATCCTGGTCCCATGTCTCTGAGCTTGATGATGCACTTGGAGGGCACAATTATATTGAATACTAAACTATACTTAATGAACAGCATTCTCATGTTTGTATGCAAATTGTAGTCGGTCCAATGAGTCAGGGTCGGAGAAAGTGATTGTTGTTTTACAAGTTACTTGAAACACTTCAAGAAAGTGGAGGTGAGTGCTACTTGGTGGTAGTCGTTCATAAGGGGGCGGTGTTTAGCTCAGTTGGTAGAGCAGCCGCCCAATGTGCGAAGGCCCAGTCATTGCTGCGGGAACCCGGGGTTCGAATCCGGCCTGTGGCTCTTTCCCGCATGTCATTCCCCATCTCTCTCTCCCCACATTTCCTGTCACTCTTCAGCTGTCTCTATCAGAATAAAGATTGAAAAGGCCAAAAAAATAATAAAAAAAAAAACACATAAGGCACTAAAGGCTAGAGCAGTGACATGTTGAAAATGTCTGAATACATCGGCCTGTTGATCTGTGTTGATCGCACACCATGAGAGCTCGACCAGGAATGCCATCAGTTTTGTGTTTTGTGTGAGCTACACACATCAGCCTTGAATATTATTTGTGAGCTGGAGTCTACTTTTGCCTCATCAGCTGGAAAGTTACTCTCAAAGTGTGCATAGAATGTGTTTAGATCATCTAGGAGAAATGTAGACATTAACTCATGTTGGAGCATATAAATATCTGGATGGAACAAACAAAACGGGAAAATAAAGCTGGGGTCTCTGTGGGACCTTGGTATGTTTTGCAAGTTTCAATATGATTGCTGCTTATTATGGGTACAGATAGTGCAGTACTGATTATAATTACGAGTTGAGATGCTGAGATGACCACCTAAATTTCTGTGGTCTGTTGTCCTCATGACACAGTCAGGGAAGAAATGGAAGGAGGAACATTACAATTGTATGGATGTCAGTATAACTGAATAAAAGGAGTTAAAAAGAAGTATGACTTTGACTGATTTTGCCATTGTTGTGATGTACTATTTCTGTTTTGGCATTTCTTTGTGGTGGAGAAAACCACATAATTTAAGCAGAAAATACATACAATAATAATTGCAAAAATTATTTGAGATTCCTGCTTTATTTTATGTGTCTCAACACCTGTTGGTGGACTAATGCTTTTGTATAGACAGCGGCCAATCCAGCATTGATTTAAAAAAAAATGTTTTGATAATTAATCTGCCATGAAATGTTAAAAAAATGTGAAAAAAATGTCCATCACAATTTCTAATCTTATTCAGTTCGTACTTGACAAATACCTAATAATACATACAAAACAGTAGGTTTCTCTTTCGCTATTATTGCCAGTGGTTTGTTTTTATTTCAAAGCTGGCAGTACTGCTACCTTAGTCTGTGCGGGCTGCTGGAAAGAGCACAGTCGTCGGGAGTAAAACAGTAGGCCTTGTCTGGCTGATGTCACATGGTTTGCTCTGCTGGAAGAGTTGCTGGGCTGACAGAAGAACAGAGTTCTGCTCCACACTGAGTCAAACAACAAGAAAGGGTGTAATAAAGACCCTGACATTTGGACTTAAAAATCATGTACCAAGCACCCTCATCCACTTTATGTTTAAATCTGTCAGTAACCCATTCAATGTTTGACAAGGGCGCTTGAAATGTTCCTCTAAGACAAACGGAAGAAACAAACAATACTAACAGGAACAAGGACAGCATGGGGCTTATTTATTTCTGTAGTCTGTGCTTAGAACTACCCTTTGCTTTATTATTAAAAAAGTGGCTAATGTAGTTGCTAACATTGCTAGCAGAGCAATGTGGAAACATTGGTTGTTTCTACTGATATTTCCAATTTGACAGTCACATCTTTTGGTATTTATATCTGTACATGCAGCATTGCATTTGTAACTTTGGAAAAATCTTTGCAAGCTTTTCAAGCTCTTTCGAACTCTAGCATAAAAATAGCTTTTTGTTGTTATCCAATACTAGTGTGTTCTTCAAGTTTAATGTCACTTTCAGAAACCCAAGAAGTATTTCTTTAGCTGAACTTTTAATTATTGTTCAACAACCCTATCAAACGTGATATCTGCCTTGAATTTGGTCACCACAATTAACCCTCTCTAATCTGCCGTCTTGTCTTTAATTCTTCTTCAGGTCCAGAGGGGTACTTGGTCAGAGTGGAGTTGACTGTGACGGACGTAAATGACAACGTCCCAGAATGGAGCATGGTTCCTGCTCCCTACCTTGCTGTGGTTTCCCCTGATTCCCCTGCTGGCTCGCTGGTCTACAAGCTCCACGCTCTGGACGGGGATGAAGGCAACAATGGCGAAGTGGAGTACTTCCTGTCTGATGGTAGTTTTTTTTTTTTTTTTTTTTTCTTTTCTGTTGCATGTCCTGTTTAACATTTTCTTTGACAAAAAGGCAATTTATTTTTCCTACATGCATACCTTGAGCTTTGGGTAGGTGGATAAGTGACAGGACCCTGGTGTTGTGCACGTTGACTAACATGGCAATATATTTTGGCAGAATGATATTTTGAGACAAAAGAACCAGTGCCAAACAATATTTAACATGGGAAAGGCACCACAACTGGGTTTTGAATCAAAAGCATTTGAAACATTTCAGCTTTGTGACATTACATAGTTTTTACTAGTAACCATTATAAGTACTGTAAGTACATTGATTTATATACAAATCCTTTGAACATAAACATTTACAACATTGTGTTCCCGTTTCACATTGAATCAGAATTACGTCAATAATGTACATGGTTTTAGATGAGTGTTTCATCATTGGTGTGTATGATACAGGGGGAATGAATGTATCACAGTCAATACGTTATTTAAATGTTTTCCATGGTGCAGAATCAAAACTGTTTCTTTTGTTTCTCCTTGAAATTTGAGTCTCTTATGAGCCAACATTTCACACACAGTTATTTTCCTGTGTAATGTAATTCATTTCTTCGCTACGCAAAATAATTGCTTTTCTTAGTGTCTGCTATGTAATGATTTTGTCTGCCCGTTTTGGAATCTGTGAAACCACTGCGTATAAAATGACGCTCTTCCAATTTTCCCCATGGGGATGACAGAGAATGAATTGACAAATTGCAAGAAAAACAAACATTGATGCTAGTTGAATTGCTGAATTGATGTCGGTTTAATAATTTTGCGAATGCAAGATTGTGTGGTAGAAGTCATCCTGCTGAGGTAGATTCACACCCAGAGTCAATATGATGACTGTTGTAAATGCAGTGTAGTTTGGATAGGAGTCTTATCAAACCCTCTTATGTTACATACAGCTCATGCATTTTAACATGGTGTCTCTCTTTGCATTTCACATCTCAATAGCTTGGAAAACTGACTGTTCAGTCATATTTATCACTTTATTGGCACATGTTCAGCATGCATTTACAATATTGTTTGACAGCCCCTGAAGGCAGCTGTATTTACACAGCCTTTTGCTTTGCGGCCCTTTGCACTGGTTGACTCTGAGCCTGTGACCTATGCAGGCTTTTATTTGTCTCACCATTTTTCCCTTTTTATGCTTCTCAACATGAAACCAAAGAAAAGGATCAAGATCGACACAGATTAACTCATTGTGACATAATTCTTTGCACCTCTTTTGTTTATCTGCTCATTATTTCAGTGAGAAACACTCCGATCTGCTAAAATCTGTGATTGAATTACAGCTAAGTAAAAACATCCCCACTTACCTTTCAGTGTTTGAGTTCTTATTATCTCAACATTTCCTTCAAATTACTTCTTAATGTTTCATTCTATCCTTGTCTCCTTGTAGTGGGTTATCTACTTTACAAAAAAGGTTATTTTGAACCTGCCTTTGGTTACCTTTTATTCCTTTAATGTTCTACTGTTATCTGTGTTTTGTTTTTTATTTAGATATCTTGTCTTTGATCTATTGCTCTTCCATATCTTGTCCAACAAATCCATTAATTTTGTTTGTGAGCAACGATGTGGTAAGATTCATGAAGATTATGAATTTTCTGTAGAAAGTGTTGCTCCAAACCGCAAACACATTTCTTTTATCTGCAGGTGGTGATGGTCGTTTTGAAGTGGACAGGAAGAGTGGCCAGGTACGAACTACAGGCCTTCCTCTGCAGCGGGACAGGGAGTACCTGCTGACGGTGGTAGCTGCCGACCGACTTGGCAGCCGCAGCGCCCCTGCTGTCGTCTCTGTGGTGGCTGGAGCCCGATCACCACAGTTCACCAATGCTTCATTCACTATTGCCATACCAGAAAACACTCCTGAAGGACAGCCGTGAGTCGACATATGAACACACAGGGATAGAAATAATTAATATAGTCTGGTCCTTTCTCTGAACATATTCACATGTGTGCACACATACATTTCTCTTCAGAAGTCTATTTATACCACAGACTTGATTGATATAGAATAAGTTTTACATTGCTTTTATGTTTAAAAAGATGAATTCCTCACAGACATTTGATGTGCACACATCATCTGGCTCTGTCTCTCGCTGTCTAATGCATCTTTGTGTAAGTAGATTTCCACATTTAGCCTTGAGCATATGCAGCACATGAGTAAAAGCACTTCCTTCAAGGATTGTACAGAGACACAGACGCACAGACACACAAACACACAAACACACACACATACACACAGCTTCAGGACTGAAGTGGTGCAGTTATGACTGGTGTCCTTGGTCTCATTATCCCCTTTAGATTCTTTCGATTGACTGACACATTTGGCAAACCAGTAAAGTGGATATTCCAGTCTGTTGTGTACGATGATTTTCATTAAGAAAACTGTGTAAAGGTTGGATAGCACGTCTCATAAATAACAAGCACCAATTCGACTCATTTTACACCTGTAACCCCCATCCTCACTGCCTTGCTTGACTACTGTACTCACTTCATTTACTCTTGAACATTCTGCTTTATTTTTGTATGATCTTGTTTTGCTCTACTTGTCTTTGAGTTGCTCCTAAAGCCCTGAGTGATTATTTTATTATTCGTGGAACTCTAACAAGATCATAGTGTCATTATTTTATCATTTCTTTTCTGTCGTCCAAATTATTAATTCCAAACAACTAGCAACTAAAAATGGGCAAAACTAGTTATTGAAGGTTTTCATTTAATTTCCAATGCAGTTCTTACCATGAAATTTAGACCAGACTCTGGTATTAACTCTATACAACAAAAAGTGGACCGTAAAGATCATAGTGTAAAAGGCCTACCATCTGTACAGAATTCTTCTCTACACCATTCTAAGATACAAGACTGCTTGGAAGACAATCATGTAACCATGCAGATATATATTCTGAACTTTTCTACACCACCATCAATGGTGTACTTTTCCTCCATGTCTCCTCAGGTTCCTGGTCACACCTGCTGTGTCCTTCCAGAAGAAACCAATCAGCTACAGCCTTCTCATCAATCCCAGCAGTCTCTTCTCCATTTCAGCAGAGACTGGCGAAATCAGCCTGACTCGCCCTATTGACTACGAGGGCGACCAACATCGCTACTTGCTTTTAGTGCGAGCCAGCGAGGGCCTGGACAGCATGAGCAGTGCAGCGGAAGTATGTGTTTTTATGTGTTTGTGGGTGTGTGTGTGTTTCCAAGTCAGAATTGCCCTGTCAAATTCAATGACTGGTCTTCAACAAAGATTTTTGACATTACAAGGTTGTCTCGTCAAGTTTTGCAGTCTGTACAGAATACTGCAAAACAATATCTAACAAATCTTCTACCAGTGGGGTGATGTCCTTATGTTTTAAGTGTTTCTCATGCAGCACAGCTGACTTTGAGCTGCTGTGTTTCAAGCTATTGTCACTTACTTAATGGGAATATTGCTGACCCAGTACAGTGAAAGTTGGCTGGAAGACAGCTGTTGGATTGTGGTGAGCAGTGGTTATTATGATATACACTCCTGATCAAAACCGGGGGAAAAATTACTAATATTCGCATTTCGCGCTGGTGGAACTTATCCAGGTTGTAAGTAGAGCTTCAGAATGCAAAAAGAAGAAACAGGAGCAAAAGACAACAAAATAGAATCAGCAGTTTATTGAAAATTGAATTTAAACTCAAACAGGCTGTTTATCAGCTGATCAAAAGTTTAAGACCACAGGCCAAAAAAACCCAAAAATAGACCTAAAAGTGTCAAAAATGGACTCAGTAGTGCTCAATAATACTCAGTAGTACTCAGTAGCCCCACCATTCTTGTTTATCATTTAAGAAATTAATTTAGGCATGCCTGATGTGAGTTTTTCCAGAAAGCTGGTGAGAACATTGCCCCATGTGGTGAAGATGGCTTCAAGAAGGGCATCCATGGTCTGGAACTGATGTCCATTTTTGTAAACTTCCCTTGCCATCCATCCCCAAACGTCCTCAGTGGGATTTAGATCAGGGGGACACGCAGGATGGTCCAAAACAGCTGAACGCTAACCCTGGAAGAAGTCCTTTGTCAGGCGGGTATTGTGAACTGAACCGTTGTCCTGTTGAAAGACCCAGTCATCACTGCACAGACGAGGGTTCTCAGTGAAGAGGGGTCCCTGCTGCAACATCTCCACAGAGTCAGCCGCATTTTGATGCCCCTGCACAAACTGAAGGTCCATTTTTACATTGAAGGAAAAAGCACGCCAGATCATCATAGAGCCTCCTCCACTGTGCCACGTAGAAAACATCTCCAGTGGGATCTCCTTGTCATGCTAGTAACGTTGGAAGCCATCAGGACCATCCAGATTAAATTTTTCTTGTCAGAGAATAAAACTTTCTTCCACCTTCTAATGTCCCATGTTTGGTGCTCACTTGCAAAGTGCAAATGGGCAAGTTTGTGGCATGGGAGGAGACGTGGCCTTTACAGACATTTTTTGTTCTTTAAGCCTTCTGTTGCAGATGCCGTCTTATGGTGATTGGGCTACAGTCAAAAAGTACAGTACAGTAAGGGTCTTAGTTTGGGTCAAGAATCGGCCTGTGTCTTCACGGGCAGCCCGTCAGATCCTCCAGCTCAGTGTAGGTGAAATTTTTTTGGGTCTATCACTTGACTTTTTTTGTCCCATAACCCTCCCATAACCCTCAGGATCTTTTAAGAAATTTAAAATGACTGCCTTACTGCGTCCAAGCTTGACAGGGATGGTGCGTTGAGAGGGGCCTGTCACATTCAAAGACAGAAAACCTTTTTGCCTTTGCCATCAAGGGGTCATGACAGCGTGAATGCCCAATAGAAAATGACATGAAAGCCAGATTTTTGCACAGATTTTGACTTTTTAAGGCTGTGGTCTTAAACTTTTGATCAGCTGATAAACAGCCCGTTTGAGTTTAAATTCAATTTTCAATAAACTGCTGATTCTATTTTGTTGTCTTTTGCTCCTGTTTCTTCTTTTTGCATTCTGAAGCTCTACTTACAACCTGGATAAGTTCCACCAGCGCGAAATGCGAATATTAGTAATTTTTCCCCCGGTCTTAAGATTTTGATCAGGAGTGTATCTTGCAGACAATAAAATAACCACACATGGTCATAAAATTTCAAACTACTCTGAAACATCTTTGAGCTTGTCAATGCTGTTGGATTTTAATTTCATTGATTTACAGTTGCTGTATGGATGGTAATAATTGTAAATGTTTCATTTAAAATCATCATCTGCTTCTAGGGCCCCCTGGTAGACCTCCTCTTTTTTTTTAATGGGAGGCATTAATACAGGGCCAGACTCGCTGATATTAATGCAGCTACTTTTTAATATTAAAAGAGGGAGTTTATGTAGTACTTTCAGAGGGAACAAAGTGTTTTTTTTTGCTTTCCACTGTTAATACTTACTCTGCATGATAACACACAGGACAGTTTCTAAAGGAAAAAAATATTATTGGAAATGAATGTGTGAACATGAAAAAAACATTTATTTTTATGAATCGACTGCATTTTTTAAATTTTTAGCAAACTGCATTTTAAAACGTTTTTATGAATAAGAGTAAAGTACAAAAGCTATGGTTCTCTACATTAACAACCTTCCTACCCACATCACAGTTTGCAATATTTACATTCACAGCTGTGCAATGGCTTCAAATAATACTTCTCTTATGTTCAGTTGTGTTTGTAGTAGTAGCCTGTGTGAGTACACTGCACACAACATGACAACAGCAGTGGAGAAGAGACTTTTCGCTGTTCCATAGACATTAATGAAATACAAATGAGTACAACAAAGAGAGAGACGGTTCCCTTTTTGGTATCAATCTGATGATAATGCTAGATGCAATGATGCTAGAATCAAGCTTCTAAAATGAAATGTACTATCTCTCCGTCTGTACCAATATTCAGATTGATCCGTCCACACCTAGTATTTTGAATTCAGTGTTATATGAGTTGTTAAGGGATGTTAAGGGATTAAAATATGAGTATTGTCTTCAGTCAAAACTAAATAGACTTGTCTGTCTGGAATGAGTGCGCAGGACTTCTCAATTACTTCCTCATGTTGTCAGGAAGTAAAGAGTGAACAGCGGCTGACCGCTGAAGGCATCGATGCATCTGGTCTGGTTTCTATCATTGTTCTGGCCTCAGGCTAAAACATGTCCTGCTGAACCATCTGTCCTCAACTGCTCTGCTCTGGGACCCAGTGGACTACAGAGCATCAAGCGTCTGTGTGGAGAGAGGGAGTGAGTGAAGAAGAGTAAAAGAAAGAAAATAATTAGTAGTAAGTTGGTGTGTGCACTAGTCTGCCCACACTGATGCCCTAAGTTGCCAGCCTCAGCCAATGCTATGCTTTTAGAACATCCACAAGTACAGTCCCAACCGCAATGAAAGCCAGCACCTCCTGGACACTGCAGCTCCTGCCCCCACAGCTGCCACCTGTACAGTTTAACACCACCTGACAGAATCTGTGTGTGTGAATACTGAACACATGCCTGTGATGCATCAATGTTTGATTATAATTCTTGGAAGTTGTTTTGAATTAGAAATGAGTGAATCAAAAAATAAATTTTAATGCTGCTTTTACTAGAAAACGTCTTACCGGCCAATGCTGAGTGTTTTAGTGTTCTGCATCAGCAGTGGAAAAATGGTGTTGCGAATGCTAATCTTGTTGACAGGGTAAACCTTTTACACATGCTCTATGGTTTATATTGGCTTTAATGCCCCTATACTTGCTCTTTGCTGCCGTCTGAGCTAAATTACAGTATCAGTCATTACATCATGTTGGAACAATTGAGAGGATAATGGAGGGCTGAATGGCTACAACAAAGCTTAAGTGGTTTATTGATATAGTGAATGGTAGTGACAAGGCATGATGCAAACTCTCCACATTCATCTGTTTAAATATTCATTCCATTGACATCCCTACTGTTTTACTAAAAATATTTTTTTTTACCTTTTTAAAACGTTTTCTTGGTCATCTGATCTGAAAACAAAGTAGTCAACTCCAAGTGAAATACAGAGGCACAGAGCCAAGGATGTATTAAAATGCCTTTATTAGTTTGGGCATATTATATCAGTATTATATCAAAGAAAAAAAAATCACATGGAGAACATGGACCAGTTTCTGGCATGTGTGCTCCATACTAATGCTGCAGATTAATGGTACATTAGTACATCTGACACTAACATTTTAGCACATAGTTAAAAATACTTAAAGCTAATGGTTTACGGTTGAGAATTGTGAGAGAAATTGTGATAGTTGGATAAATCTATAACACAAAAATACAGACAAAACCTTAATTATGAATGACCTTTAGTCTTTTACTTGAAGCATTTTTGTAAACAAAAAACAACAACATTATAATCCAGGATCAAACAGTGTTTACTAGATGTGTTGGTGTAACTGATGGGTAATTTCTTCCAGAAAAATGAGACAAAACAGTAAACCCTACATATACTGTACCAACATGACAGCATGACAACAAAATATGTCTAGTCATGGGCTAGAAAGGAACATGGTGTTACTAATGTATTTAGATTAAAATGAAATATGCACCATGGACAAATTTTATAAATGGTTTAATAGAAGTTTAATAACGGAAGCTGCATGCTTATAACTGCAAAACTTTTCTTCAATCCTTCAATATTTTAGAAAACATACTTCCTTTGAATAAAATAAACAGTTGTGCTGTCTGTTACTGTTGGAGAACGTGGATATGTTGCCACTGTATCTCCCTCCACAGTGGCAAGCATGCAACAGTCCGCTTTTTCCACTGGTGCATTCACATGGAAAGAAAACACTAAAAACACAGCTAAAATGTGCAATAGACTCCACAAACTGATCCAGAACGATTTGAGGCATATGTTTTAACAGACTGCTGAAGGATGATGAAGGGAAAAAACAAAATTAAGTGAAAATTTTAAATGAAGATACTTTGTAAAAGGCAGTGTAATCTTAGCTAACTAAGAACTATATAGACTATCTATTACTGTCTGTCTGGTACACTCTGAGATCATTGTTCATTATGATGGCTTTTGCTTCTCCAATATATTGTTTTCCTCCAGATATCACAGCTCCATTCATAACAGGTAGTCATAATGTATTATAAGCCCCATCAGTCAACATCTAGTTTAACTAGTCCAGATCATCCATAAGACACTGAAGACACATTGAAGTTATAATTCCTTATAGGTCACATCTATATCTATTCATAACACTAAGTGATTTTATTCTTTCATAATTTTTATTGATTAAAATTAACTTGTATGGAATTCTACAGCAAATTCCATACAAGTTCATTTATGTACATATATTATATAATATATGTTAGAGTCTTCTAGACTTGCAGCACACCCATAAAATGGCTTTTAACTCAGTTTCCTGAGCTTTGCTTCTCTATTTCATTCAAAAAACAAACTTCCCTCAGCTCTACTTGCCTTAAGGCAGGCTCGTATTTCAAGACCCACCCCCTGGAGGAAGAGAACAACCTAAAACAAAAAGTGATGACCTTTGATCATGCCAAAATGTACTTTAACCTATGGCATTTTGGCAGTATACCATGTGTATTTTTTTAATAAAACGAGTATGTTATCAGAACTGCTTCCATTTGTAAATGGTTAATGTTGATCCTGCACATGACGGTTTTAAAGCCTCATTTACACAGGGGACGTAACGGCCGCGTAACGGCTGCGCCGCGGTCACCGGAGCTGATCGCTGCCACTCTAGTCAATGAGACCATTCACACCGGGCGCGCCGCGTAACGTCTCAGCAGCGTCCCAGCAGCGGCTCTCCGCTCTGCAGCGCGAGCATTCCGTAGCATTTCTATTTTTGACGGAGCCGCTGCTGAATCGCGTCAAGCTCAACAGAGCAGATTGCACCAGACAGGAAGTCCGACACAGAATCAAAGTAATACACTTCCGCCCCCTTTCAAAATAAAACATAAAACGCCGTTCATGTAGCCTATCACAACGTCACATCAACATTACGCCATGACCGGTGGCACCAGGTCAGCAGTCAATCGATCAAAGGGTCTCAACATGGACGACGACAGAGTAATTGTTGAAGTGGAACAACACACAATAATTTATGACACAACAGATCCTTTTTATAATCTCTTCCACGTCAGAGAAGCAAAGTAAGATGTTTGTTGTTGTTGTTTCCACAGTTTATCACGGGATCTCGCGGTTTAGCGTACGTTCAGGATTATCGCGTGATCTCGTGATCTCGCGTGAATACGGCTGGCTCGCAAGGCAGCGCTACGCTGCTGTTACGCGCCCGGTGTGAGTTGACGCCGGGCAGAGGACGGAGCCGTTCCGCGGCGCAGCCGTTCCGCGGCGCTTACGTCCCCTGTGTAAATCCCGCGTAAGGCATTCTGTTTTTCCCTCGTTCTCTGATTAAAGTTTACTATACATATGTATAGAGGGTAAAAATGACTGTAGAAATAATGCCACCATTTCAGTTTGTGTAGCCATCCTTTTTTGCTTTTGGTTTTATTCTGCTTCTCAGCAACCGGTCTCTGTCTGCCAAAATAGCGAACAGAGGTGGTGTATTTGTGTGGACTGGAGTCACTGAGCATGACTTTAATTTGCAGGTAGTTTCCAAGTTTCTCCCTCCAGGAGCGATAGCTCATCGGCACCATTAGTTACCTAACCAGCCCGAGACCTGCCTGCAGCTGCCCCGAGTGTGTGTGCATTCGCACACGTCTGTGTACGTGTGTTTGAGCTCATCTTGCTTTATTACGGTTGACTTCCCTTCTCTTCTCATTCAATCTTGCTTTTCCTCAGCTTTGTACACACATATACTGTCCGTTCATATATCTTGGCAAAGCATCGACATTTCCTGTCATACTGGCACATGGACTTACTCACTTTGGCATGCAAACACACACATACACAGGCAAACAAAGATTAACAGTCACTGGCAAACACACACAAATCACCTTTGGGAGTTGACATGTCAGATTTTATTTTGTTGTCCATTGCTTCAAAGCTGATCTTTGCTGAAGGATTAACTAATATTACAGAACTTCATCTTGCCTACCAGGACTTAATACCAATGGTATTTACACACCATTCACTCACTGTGTGTGTCAGAGAGTGATATGTCGTGTTTATATGGAAGAGAAGAAGTGGGGCTAGGGGTCAGTGAGGCTCGCCTGCCAGCCCATGTCTGTATTTATTCCTCCTGAATGCTGCAAGCAGGCAGTCAACATCTGGTAGAAGGTGCTGCGTTTGCCTTCATGTCCCTAATGAACTGAACAGCATTACGGTGTCTCTCTCACACACACACCTATATGCTCACTCCATACAAATTCATCTTTGCACACTGATCCACTCTCATTTGTTAGCTCAGGGCTTCTGAAAAACTGCACAAGATTGCATTCTCCACTGATCTACTGAAGGGACCACAGTGCCGACTCTGCAGCAGCTCCCTCGCTCAGGAGGGGCAAATAAACCAGAAGGATCAGGGTCAGGGCACGGCTTTTAAAGAAGGTTGGGATGAGGCTTCCTTTTGGTTAGGGATAGGGTTAATTTGGGTTACTTGCAGATGAAAACGACTCTGGACCCAAAGAAAACCAATTCTGGACGGCGCCTGAAGTAGTAATCCCAGATTTAAATTTTCATAACACCAACCCAGTGTGACTTTTAATCTCTAGCTTTTCTACTTGTGATTGCCTGGGCAGTTTTAGCACATGTAGAGTACAGTAACAGCATTACTGAAACATATAAACATATATAAGATCAGAAATGCAGAAACTCTATATTCATTGGCATTCTTTAAAAAAAGTTTCTGTTAAGTAAAATGCTCCAGATGGACTGGATGGTGATATAAATTAATTTCTCCCAAAGCATTTTCACACAGGTATGTCATCTAAACACATGGTATGCAAGTGTTCTTTTGTTCAAATTTCTCTGAAAACGGGTGGAATGATCACACCATGTCGACAGATGTAGATTTTTATGCCACTGGATTTGATAGTACTCTTGATTGGATTTTTGTGTATTTCCAATGCCACATTTTAATTGAAAAGTCTAGTGTGATGAAGGTT